>JAZKJV010000574.1:600000-764223 GCA_037367405.1 Ottelia alismoides
ATATTTACTTTGTTTCATTCTTGTCTTTAACTTACTATAGAAAAAGAGATTACAAAAGCAAATAATCAGAGATAATCAAATAACAACAATGAAGAACACACGGGTTTACGTGGAACCCTACTCCATAAGGAGCGGGATGAAACTATGAGAGGAGGCCACTAAGGGTCGGACGTGTATATTGTATTCTCTTAATGAATACAGATGATGTGGGGCTTCTTATATAGATCCACCAATATGATTAAGTCCCATTAGTAGACGATGTGGTACTAAACCCGAGTAATGTATCTATGAACGCATACCCTAACACCCCCCCCTCAAACCGGAGCATGTAATGATCGGCTCGGGTAAAAAAAGAAGCATGCATTGAATACAAAACACTGCGGACAATAGCAACTCAACACCTACTATGTCGGTTGCCTGCTGAGGACGTTGTTTCTCATGTCATGTTAGTAAGGAGAAACTTAAGGGTTGGAGTGTGAACAATAATCCGTAGAGAAATATGGAGGGGCGACTGTACATGTGCTCCATATTGCATATGTCGGAGTCACCGGAACTGGAATGAGTCTCCTCCACGAAGAACTTCAGCCCGCAACATGTTGGAATTCAACGCAACATGTGGAAAACTTCTCCCATCTCTCTGAAGGGACAACGTGGGAATATCCATACATAGATCGGAGAAGTAGGTCACTCTCATAGGGACTTCAGAAGGATCGTGTACTGGAGTTCACGGACACTTAAGAAAACCCTAAGAATACCAGGTACTGGAGTTCACGGTGGCTGGAAAAATTCACGAGAACATTCATACCGGAGTTCACGGTCACTAGAGATGGAGGCTGAAACTGAGTTTTCTCTGAAGAATTCAAAGAAATTGGGTCACTTGATCATAGAGAGCCTCGAACAATGGCGGAGTCCGAAACTGAATCGAAGAACTCTAGTTACTCTACATAATACTCCCCCTTTATCTCAAACTTATCGAAAAAGGATGATGTCGACCAAGTTGGGATAAGAAATTAAAAGGGGAAAACCAAAAAAGAAACATTATGTCCTCTTTTTTTGCTTCTTTTCTTTTTAAGCTATCTCTCGGTTTGCATATCTTCCCTTATTTTTTTCAAATCTCTACAGCCCAATTGGGCCCAAAACATGAACATCTCCCTCCCCCTTTTGATGCAGGCATGCAGCCCACTTGGGCATGAAATATCAACCCCTTGGCCCCAGAAAAGAATAGCAGTGGGCAGTTGGGCTCAAAACAGAACAGTAGCAGACCTTTTCTTTGTCTATCACCCCCCCCTCTTTTTGTTTAGTCGACCCCATTTTTTCTTTTAAATGAAGAGGGGTATCGAGTCCCCATCTCGCACGCACGAAGATTAAGGTTCCTTCGAAGAACCCATCTAACAAAGCACCCTACCATGGGAGTCTTACGCCATCTGTGGGGCTTGATAGCCGAAGGGTTCATTGGAGTTGGCTTGCGGAGAGGTGTGTCTGGGCATGAGGGGCACCACTTGCTCAGAGAAGATGGGTTCTTTTTGTCGAGAACCCATACATGCACCATAGGTTGAAAATCCCCATGGGAGATGGCAGTGTTAGCAATGCCCGGTGGATGGGGGAAGGCAGCGACGACGCTTAGATCCTTGCATGGAAAAAGACGAGGACTTAGATCCTTGCATGGAAAAAGACGAGGGCATGGAAAAAGATGAGGGCTTGGAAGGTTCCTTCAAAGAACCCATCTAACGAAGCACCCTACCATGGGAGTCTTACGCCACCTGTGGGGCTTGATAGCCAAAGGGTCCAACGGAGTTGGCTTGCGGAGAGGTGTGTCTGGGCATGAGGGGCACCACTTACTCAGAGAATATGGGCTCTTTTTATCGAGAACTCGTACATGCACCACAGGTTGAAGATCCCCATGGGAGATGGCAGTGTTAGCAATGCCCGGTGGATGGGGGAAGGCAACGACGACGCTTAGATCCTTGCATGGAGGGTTGTCAGAAAATTCTCAGGTTCGACATTCGCTCGGATTCGGCTAGCTAAAAGTTCGATCCAGATTCGATTCGAAAATAAACGAACCGAACCTGAACATGAGTTTGGGCTCAATTAAATAAACGAACCGAACCTCAAAAACATAGGTTCGCTCAGGTTCGGTTTGTTAAAAGTTCGATTATATATACACATACATACATAAAAGTATATATACATACATATTGTATATATAAGGAAAAAAAGACATGCTATCAAAACATAAGGGTTATTCTCTTATTTTCCCAAATCCATCCATGCATCCACTCCATAAGTCCCTACTCCCTATTCCAGAAACCCAACAAAACCCCCCTGCAGGCTACGGTACTGCCCTATTCTTAAATGAACCTTTAACGAGACAAACCGAAACTTTACGAACCTTACCCGAGTCGAACCGAACATGATTACAGTTTTCATTTTATCGAGCTGAACCGAACCCGAGCCTGAAAATATGCTAAATGAATCGAACCGAGTATGGGTTGGTTCGCTCAGATTCGTCTCGTTTACACCCCTACCTGGAAGAGGACAATGGCTCCATGTGTTCTTCTTCACTTTACGCACGAGAAGAGATGGAGGGGCATCGCCTAAACTCAGCATCATCATTTTGATTTCGTAATCGAGGTTTCATTATGGAAGACTCTGGAGCCGAGGATGGCGACTGGGAGGTGCATATGTGATGTGTGTTTCACCGTTGCCAAAGAAGGTAGTGCGCATAGAGTCTAGGCCTGATCTCCAATCTAGAGTAAGAGATGAATAGGGCATGCACACATGGAGGTGTGTCACCTTCACTCGATAGAGACGCACATGGAGGTGCTTGTGTGTGGATCACATGTGTGCGGGAGATGCACCAATGCCTTGTAGATGGGTGCAACTTGAACCAGGAGATCAGAGATGAGTCTACGTGTGAGGAAGCATTGCTGGATGGAGGAGAATCATGCCCAATGGTTGTGTAAAGGGATTTAGGGATCCAGTTTAGGGACCATGGTCGTCGTAATTAGGATTCCAGAAACCCTAGAATTTACTTGATGATGATTTTCAAAAGATAACGATCTTCATAATCGAATAAGATGCTTGTAGGGTTCAGTGATTGGGCTTCACGGTGACATTGTCTAGAGGTGCAACAAATCGATATCAATGGGCGGTTGAGGCCTTCATGCCAAGCAGAATTATGGTTTCATCAGAACCTTAGAATGAACTGTGTCGAACATTTTTTCTCAAAATCGGACAATTTTTTTATTATCAATGAACAGGAACATAATAAAATCTTCAAGAATAAATCCAAAAACTTAACCCACTATGATACCATGCATAAAATGATAATGTGAAAGTAAATAATCATATAATAGCAATGAAGAACAAACGGGTGTACGTAGAACCCTACTCCATAAGAAGCGGGATGAAACCACGGGATAAGGCCACTAAGGGCCGAATATGTATATTGCACTCTCAATGAATACAAGTGGTGCAAGGCTTCTTATATAACCCCACCAATATGACCAAGCTCCACTAATAAATGATGTGGGGGTCCGAAACTGTATTTGGTTTGTCTGGAAAAATATAATACTCAATACTTGCAAAATAGAAAGTTTTCATGTGATTATCACTGAACTTCAAAGGAAATAGCATCACCATATAAATTCCAAATACAAACACATATGTACACATAGAATAAAAAGGACTCGAGTGATAAAAACCTGAAGATATATTTGAAAGCGTGTTAATAATGACACTTCTTGTACACCCACTATTATACACATCCAATATCAGCCATTGGCATCTTTTTTCAATCCACCATTAGATCCATCGGATAGCAACCATTGGATTGGGGATTTTTTTGCATACACACACTGGCACCTTTTCCAACCACCCTTTTCAATGGCACCCATACTCCAAGACAACGGTTAAAATGTGAAGGGTGTGAACTAGTTTTTAATTTGAACTACACAACGGGATGATAGAAGCATACCAAACATCTAGTGAAAAAGAGAGTTGTCTGTGTGGGTGTATGTGGGTGGGCAGGTGGAGGTTTTGAACAAGTAAAAGTAAGTACATAATAGAGTCTCAAGTTATTATTAATTCTAGTCTTCCATCTAAGTAATGATTCCATTGTCATCCTAAGATTTTCTTTATGTTTAAGGTGTTAGAACGACAGTTCTCATTCTAACTGCATGTGTTTCTAATTTCTACCATAACATGATCCAGCTTATGCAATCTTGACTTAAAATTTCAGGCAGAAGGCCTTCATCAGAGATGATCCATCCTGATTAACATTTCTTTCACCTAAATTTTAAACATGAATGTTGCATTCTGGTTTTAATCCTCTCTATCTAGGTTGCAGGGTTTTGCATATCCAAATTTTGTTATTTGCCGCCCATCGCTAAATTGGAAAAGGCTATGATAGTGTTGCCTAATCAATTCTATCTGGAGTGAAGTTTTCCACAACTTACAATGGATAGTTTCCTCTCAAGCTTCTTAACAAGACTAGCATATTTTGCCACCTCTGCAGCTCTCAACATGGCATTCTTAGCATTGTCGTCCAGCTGTTTTCCCCATCTGGTATCCACTTCCAATGTCTCACCAAGAGTACCAGCAGTTGCATATTCCCCTTCTGTTTCAATGTTTGAAGGTAACGAAAATGATGCTCTCAGCCTAGCCTGTTCCTCTTCATCCTGAAGGGCTTTCGCTAGTCTCTCCCATTCTAGCAATGCATCAGTCAGTTCTGGAGATAAGAAGTCCTTCCCTCTGTAAAACACAATGTAGTCCTTGTTCCTACACAGTAATGTACCCCCCGTCAACTTCTGCAAGATTGCAAAGAAATTATGAAGCAAAAGAAGAAAGCTATAATAGACAAAACATGCTGACCACAAACTGAATAAACAGCATAAGAATAAAAAAAATAGATAAGCAGTACTTTGTTAACACAATCAAACAAGATGACTGTCAAATAAACCACCAGATAAACGAGTTCAAAAATCATAGCATAAATTTCGGAAAGCTTCTAATTTAGAAGGATTTCATATATTAGCGTTGATCGGGCATGCTTCCTTTTCTTTTCAATGGTTGGTTTTCTCAATATCATCTTGTGAGAGCATATTTTTTTACCAATCTGGTGAGAGCTCTTTAAGTACATTACGTGATTTTATTGTTCCTTTCTTGACCCACAGCAATTATCGGTCTCCAATACTCATCCACAAAAGTCATAATTTGAAATGAAGAATCATCGCATTTACTTTTAACATGATAAACTAAGTAAAGATAGATCTGTGGTATGGATCTCCTGCTATCATGATTACATGTGATGGCAGATCCTCTTTTTTCCTTGAAAACAATTAGTAACAATAGTGGGGAGCTGTGGTAATTGTTGAAATCTTAAAAGCGGAAGCAGAATCGATAAAACAAGAAAGATAAACATGAAGAACAAGGATTTAACGTGGAACCCTACTCCCTAAGGAGCGGGATGAAACCACGGGAGAAGCCCTCAAAGGGACGGATATTCTATTGAATTTCTCAATGAGTACAGGGGGTGATGGGCTCTTTATATAGCCCCTCAGACAGTCCGGAGACCCACCGCTCATCCATGTGGGACTAAACGTGAGTGGGGTAATTGGATTCTGATGAGATCCAATTACCCACCCAATACATTCTCTAACATCCCCCTCAAGCTGGAGCTGAGAAAGTTGCAGCTAACAACAAAAAGAAAGTGTACAACATATCATCACACTATACATCACAAGAACACATGTCCGCTGCTGGTAGAAGACCTCGCATGAGGACGGGTCTGCGGCTTTCAGGACATCGGAACATAACTCTGTCATGCCTGTAGAACCGCTGCGATATCGAGTCACTGGAACATATCTCTGTCGTTCCTGGAGAAGAATTGATGCAGAAGAAGTCCAGTGTGGGGTACTGTTCAGGTCATAAAAGAAGAAGTATACGCCCTGATAATGAATTTGATGCTCGGTGAAGATGGATGGTCAAAGAAATCTGGAGTGTCCGTCTGTCAGTCGTGGACGTGCAGATGTCCTGAAGAATTTAGCTCTAACTCCCCCTTTCTCCCATACTTGATAGAATAGGAGCATTGATCAAGTTGGGAGAAACCAAAACATGCATTTTTTTGTTGGCATCATTTCATTCATTTTTTGGTGCTTCTTTTTTTATCTTCTCTCTTTTTTTCAAGTCGTTCAACCTTTTTTAAGGCTTTTCCTCCTCTCTCCTTTTTTTTTAAATTGCATACGGCTTTTGTATGTGCGCGCCTTTTCAAAAACAATTTTTTTTGCTTTACGTATGCTTTTTTTTGTACGTACCTTTTTTTCACTGCTCATTCTTCTCTCCTCTTTTTATACATGCAGTAGCTCTCATTCTTTTTCCTCACGACCCTTCTTTTGGCTAAAATACTGTGGTGCCCACCACCCCCCCCCTTTTTTACAAAATACAGCCCAATTGGCCATGTAATCTGCAGCACAAAAAAACTTTTTTTAATATATCGGGCCCTTATTTAGGGTTTCCATCGATGGGAACCCTCTTACGAAAGGGCATCATCCACCCTATCGGGGTTTGTTGCACTCACAGGAGGCAAGCGTCGCCTGGGCAATGCGGTAAGGAGGAGAGGCCCAACTTGGAAGAACGCCAGCGGCTAGGCGGTGGCGCCTGAAGAAGATGGGTTGCTCGCCGCCAGGGAGAGGGCTCGCGCCTGGGCCAGTACACGAGGAGGGAGAAGGCGGAGAGGCGCCAGCATCGATGAAGCAGAGGAGGCGCGCGCGTTGGGAGCACTGCCTGGAGAGCGCCTAGGACTCCTGGGGCGACGTGAGAGTGTTGGCAGCCTGTCCGTCGCCGACTGGGAGGTGCGAGCCCATGAAGAGGGTCTCAGGGAGGCACCGCCTTATGCTGCTTGTGGATCGAAGGAGAGTGGGGGCACCTTGCCATCCCCGCACCTGGAGAGCTCGTCGCATCTATTGTAGTTGGAGAAAAAAACCGGTGCGGCTAGGGTTTCAAGAAGCAAACCCCACGACTCTTGTTGATCGGGAACTTGAGTAATAATTATAATATTTCAAGAATGAATAACAATCGAATCTCGGATAGAACATAGATCTTTAAGAACACGGAGATGGAGCCGGTGCTTAACCCATTGCCTGGAACTTTTGGAAGAACAGGGGCTGGAACATGGATGATATGTGTGAAATCTGAAGACTCTTCTTGCACAAAAACCCTGATTAGGGTTTTGATTCACGCATGAATGTGACGCAAACCAGCATCGTATGATGAATCAAACTGATTAGGGTTTCATGACACCCTAACAAACTCTTGAACAGATCATATCTCGAATAGATAATCAACACAAAATCCTCGAGAAACGAACCCGCTCTGATACCATGTTGAAATCTTAGAAGCGGAAGCGGAATCGATAAAACAAGAAAGATAAACATGAAGAATAAGGATTTAACGTGGAACCCTACTCCCTAAGGAGCGGGATGAAACCACGGGAGAAGCCCTCAAAGGGGTGGATATTCTATTGAATATCTCAATGAGTACAGGGGGTGAGGGACTCTTTATATAGCCCCTCAGACAGTCCGGAGTCCCACCGCTCATCCATGTGGGACTAAACATGAGTGGGGTAATTGGATCCAGGTGAGATCCAATTACCCACCTAATACATTCTCTAACCGTAATGTTGGCAAATGATTGAAAGGGAATGATTAATCAACGCAATAAACATACTGAACACTTGAATTTACGTGGAACCCTACTCCCTAAGGAGAGGGATGAAACCATGAGAAAAAGAAAATGAGGGCTATGTCTTCTATTGAGTGAAGGGGATGTGGGCCGCTATATATATAGCTCCACCAACATAACCAAGTCCTACAACTTAACAATGTGGGATTAAACCTCTGGCACACATAAGGCCCAATAACACAGATCTCTCAATACTCTCTCTCAAGGTAGAGCAGGAAATGCTCAGCTTGAACAATACAAAACTCAACAACCAAAAGTCGGGTAACTCTAGTACAACTCTCAAATTCGAAACTACATCATACATGCTTGTGAGTTGTGACTATCGTCAAACACGAGTATCGTCGACCTTGATCGTCGCAGCTAGAATCTCCTTGTACTCATTTTCTTCTTCACGGTGCAAGGTTCCACAAGGAGAACCCACACCTCCATTTTTCTTTGAAGATGCACTCATGTTCCTGCTTTCGCAGTTGTCTAGCACCACATTGCCCTTAGGTTTCCAGCACCAAGAATTCCTAAGAGCTGCTTCCATTGTGGTATGCCATCATGTTAGTGAATTCATCTACGTTAATAAACAAATCTAGCATCGCATCGCCTGGTTGATACTGCGACCATCCCATCTTTGACCTAGCATTTCAAAGAAGGAAAGCCAGCATCACTGTCAATGTTGGAGGCATTCCAGCATAACCAAATCCCACCACTCAATACGAGACTAAACATATCTTACGCATACAAAGCCCAATTACACAATTCTCCCAATAATACAACTCTCCATTGTTTTTGCTAATTGTTTTTCAAAGTAAAAAGAGGAATTGTTGTCGCAAATTTATCATGATAGCACGAGATCATACTGGTGTCATCTAAGGTGATGTCTACTATGGAGGGTCTTATATGTCTAGCCAACTCATTCATGTAAGATGTGGTGATGCAAGCGGTAATTCATAGTGAGATCGGTGCGGGTTACCAAATTCGAGTCTCCATAGATTTGTAGATGAGCCAACACATTGTGTGTGGGATTGGTGGTATCATACGATAACAAAGCTTTTTCCCACATTAAGTAAGGTCGACTACATGGATTCTTTGCCTCCATTCAGATCTATCTTGGGTCATTCTCGAAATTAGATCCAAAAAACTATGAACCCTTCAGATAGTCTCACTCCAACACTTCTTGGGGCTTCGTCGCACTCTCTTAGTTGGTTCAGCATCCCAAAACTCACATCTCTAGTACATTAACCGACCTCCTTTGCAAATAGCCTAACCACCTTAAGCAGTTTTCTCGCATCGTATCCTCGATCGGAGCTATATCAACTTTCCTTCTCATTGCATCATTCTGAATCCGATCTTCACGTGTATGTTCACACATCCACCTTAGCATTTTCATTCTGCTACTACCATTCTCTGCACATGTCTATGGCTCACAGACCAACATTCAGATCCATAGAGCACAGAAAAGTCTAACGGCTGCTTTGTAAAACTTTCCTTTGATTTTCAAAGGAATTTTCTTATCACATAGAACAGTAAAGGCTCCTCTCCACTTGAGCCAACCTGCATTTATTCTATGAGCAACATCTTCATCAATTTCCCCATCATGTTGTAAAATAGATCCCAAGTATCTAAAAGAATCTTTCTTATGAATGTTATCATCATCAATCTTCACATTGATTCCTTCACCATTGCTTTCCATCAAAAGTGCACTCCATATATTCAGTCTTAGCCCTACTTATACGAAATCCTTTAGTCTCTAATGCATGTCTCCAGGCCACAAGCTTCTCACTTACTCAATCTCCAGTCTCATCAATCAAAACAATATCATCAATGAATAACATACCAAGATATCTCATCCTGAATATGACTAATCAACTCGTCCCTAATCAAAGTAAAAAGGAATGGACTCAAAGCTGAACCTTGATTAAGACCAATGTTGATGTTAACATAGTCTTCCAGACTGGATCATTACATAAGATGATGCCCTATCATACATATCCTTTATGAGATTAATATATAGTACAGTAGTAAATGTACTTGTTTCTTCTCCAAAACTCTTCATAATATCTCCCGTGAAACAGAGGCATAAGCCTTCTCAAAATTAATAAAAATCATATGGAAGTTCTTCCTTTTAACTCTATAAATCTCTATTGTTCTCCTCAGCAAGTGGATGGCTTCAATAGTTGAGCGACTTGGCATGAATCCGAATTGGTTTTCTTTTACTTTGGAAACATGTCTTAACCTTCTTTTGATCACACATTCCTAAATTTTCATAGAATGACTCATCATCTTGATATCTTTGTAATTCGCATAATTTTGAATGTCTCCTTTATTCTTATAAAGATGCAGAATGATGCTTCTCCTCCATTCTTCAGGCATTTTCTTGCTTCGTCAAATAATATTGAATAAATTTGTAAGCCAAGTCAAACCACACTCACCTAAAACTCTCCATACTTATATAGGAATGTCATCAGTTCCTACATATTTCTCAGGTTTCATAACCTTTAAAGCCCCAATTACTTCCTGCCGTTGTATTCGTCTATAGCTTGCATGATTCAAGTAACTTTCGCTACTAACTAGATCTCCTAAAGTGCTCTCTCTATTTCCTTCCCCGATGAAAAGCTTATGGAAATATTGCTTCCATCTAGTCTCTATATCCTTCTTAGTAAGAAGCATGTGTCCTTCCTCATCCTTAATGCATCTCACTTGAGAACAAGGCCCTAAATGTCGGTTTCGGTCACCATTTCGGTGACAACCGAAATAGAATTTCGTTCAAATTTCGATCGAAATTTCGGTCATTTCAGTCATTTTTTGTATTAAGGCCCCCATATTTCGGTCATTTCGGCCATTTCGGTCAAATTTCGATTTCGACTGGATATTCGATATTCGATAGAAATTCGACTGAATTTCGCTGAAATTTGAGGCCATGCTTGAGAAAGGTCTTTGGCCGTTATTTCTCTTGCTTTGGCCAACCTGAATTAAGCTTTTGACTTAGCTTCGCTTACTTCCTTCTTCGTTATTTTGTAGTTTGTGGCAGTTTCCTCTGTTATATCCTTAAACATAACTTTAAAGCATGCTCCTTTAATTTCGAGCATTTCTTGCACCCCACTACTCCACCACCAAGCCTCCTTTTGGTTTAGGACTCCTCCCTTCGACTCGCCAAGCATCTCTTTGGATACCCTTCGGATACAAGATGCCACTGCCTCATACATCTCGTTTGCATTTTCATTGCAATCCCAAGATAAGTCTTCTAAAACCTTCTCCATGAAGTTTGATTGATTCAATAGGAGATTCCACCATCTAGTTCTAATGATCTTGGAAATCCTCCTTTTTATTTACTAGCCCTTCTAATTACACATCCATGACTAACAAGCGATGTTGGGTTGTCAAACTCTCTCCTGGGATTACTTTGCAATCTTTGCAACACAACCAATCTATTTTCCTCAATGCAAAGTAATCTATCCGTGTTCTAGTCGGGACACTCTTATAAGTGACTAAATGCCCCTCCCTCTTTTTGAAGAGAGCGATTGCTAAGAAAAGATCGTAAGCTGTTACAAATGCAGAATAAACTTTCCCTCTTCATTTCTATTCCCGAAGCCATGGCCTCCATGAACACTAGCATACCCTGAAGCATCATTTCCCACATGTCCATTAAGATCACCTAAATAAATCATCGCTTTTTATGGGATTCCATGCATGATCTTGTCTAAATCCCCCCCCCCCTAAAAAAACTTGTTTAATACTTTCATCTAAACCAGTTTGCGGTGCATACACTGAGATGATATTCAGAGTTTCTTCTTCGAGCACCATATTTAGTAAAATAATCTGATCCCCGAATCTTCACACCTCAACCACACTGTCCTTCAAATCCTTACGAACAACCACTCCAACACCATTTCTACCCTTATGTTTACCTGAATACAAAGTTTAAACATGCATTCTCGATCTCCCTTGCTTTCTCTCTAGCTCATTTTGTATCTTGGAGACATAGTACTTGAATCTTCCTTCTTTCCATCGTATCTACTATCTCCATCGATTTGCCAGTCAAAGTGCCAATATACCAACTATCTATCCGCAACTTCCTTTGCAACCTCTTTTGGACTAACTTCTTCGCATGTGTCCATCATGCGAGAACCCTTACAATGTGCATTCTTCACATCAAGCGGATATAGGGACTAATCCCGTGACACTATAACAGAGAGAAGGATCCGCAGTGTAGAATGTCAAGCCTGGAGAGAGTATCCTAATAGCCCACCCCATATGTCCGAGTGAACCCACGAGCTGCAAGCATCATCTTGTAGCAATCCACGTTGCCATCTGCCCGATGCTTCACTGTGAACACCCACTTGCATCCCACGACAGATGTTGTATGAGTTGTAACAATGCTACACATGCCACGTGACTATAATGCATCCATCTCCTCTTCCATGGCAAGACGCCACTGACCGTCCTGTATCGCCTTCTGGTATGTCCGTCGTATCTCCACGACTGACATCCCAACGACAAACCTTATAAAATTCTCTTAGAGTCACCCCAAAGAAACATGGGCTACAAGAGGATAAGTAGCATGTGTACGTCTCCGCTTCCACAAAGTAATAGGCACATCAAGATCGCCTACCTCCTCCTCAACCTGTAAATTACCCTCCTGAGAAGGCACATGCTCATCCTATAAAGTAGCATGTTGGACGGACAAATCACTAGTGATCAGTATAAACAATATGCTCAGTACATACCTGAGGCATGCTAGATGATGGGGAAGACCCATGATTCCATGAACATGGGGGCGTGGGAGGCCTACGAACATAGAAACGTGGCGACACTTGAGCCAAAGTTCTATGTAGTGGTGGAGGGAGCATATTGTGGGTGGTGGTGCCATAAAAGGAGGAGGCACATATACCTCTACTCCAGAGTCAGACAGAGTCACCATGTGACCTATAGGAGAGAAATAGATAACATGATCAAAAAAAGTAACACTAGCATAACATAGTACTTCCATTGAACAGGGTTGAAAAACAGTACCCCTTCTGGATACGAGAGTAGCCTACAAAGACACACTTTACAGCTCGAGCGAGAACTTATCATGACCAGGAGTCATATGGTGAACAAAGGCTACAAAGTCGAACACTCGAGATGTAAGGGAGAACAAGTCCTTCTGGAGAAATGCAATCGAGAAAGGGACCTTTTAACCTAAGATAGAAGATGGCATGTGGTTCACCAAGTAGCAGGCAATGAGAACCGCATCACCCTTGAAAGAGAGTGGAACACGACTTTGGATCAAAAGAGTCATGGTCATATCAAGTAAGTGATGGTGTTTACGTTTGGCAACATCATTCTACTAAGAAGTATAAGCCCGAGAGGTCTGATGTATGATGCCAAGAGACCTGAAGAACTCAGAAAGTTGTAATGTGCAGAACTCTAAGACATTGTCAGAGCGAATAAACTAAACAATAGCAGAGAAACTATTCTTTATTTCAATAATAAAAGACTTAATGGCAGACCCAGCTTCAGACTTGTTTTCAAAAGAAAATCTAAGATAGTCTACAATAATCATCCACATTTACAAGATAAAACGTGTGTCATCGGTGATTAGTAACACGACTAGGACCCCAAATATCAAAATGGACAAGCTTAAATAAATGATTACTGCTACAACTCTAACAACCATGAAAAGATGAATGATCATGCTTCCCAAAAGCTGGCAAGCCCCGCACTGGAAGGTAAAATGCGTGGAGATCTGTGGGAGGACATGACACAGCTTCTGTAGAGGAAAGTGACCAAGAGAAGATGCCACATGTATAGTGAGACTGATCCAGTAGGAATGGTAGAGGCACCGGCACATGGAGACTAGACCAGTCTGTAGAGCCCTCTCTGCTCACAGCCACATCCAATGACCATGCCCGTGAGTATATCCTGAAACACGAGAGAAGAGTGGTCGAAATGACATGACAATGCATATCCTTATTGATATGACTAATAGAAAGTGAATTCATCTAAAATTAGGTGCATATCGCACATTTTGCAGGCATGTGGATGGCATCAAATGAACATTCCCATGTCCTGTAATATGTAAATGAATCATGTTCGCAATAATAACCAATCTACTAGGGGTAATAGATATGTATGAACCGAACTACGCTCTGTCACCATACAGATGGTGGGAAGCATCAGAATCCATGATTCACTCTGTCATATATGCTCTGCTACAATTGGTAAAAGCATAGGCTAACCTTTTTTTTAGAAGTAAAAGGGTGGCATCACAATCTAGGACCCACTACAAGATATATATATATATAATTATATATATAATTAACTATAAAAGTTACAAGATGTTATATGGTACAAGCTTTATATAACGCTCGACAATGCTCGACCATATTCTCAGAGTAAAAAGTATTCTCCCAAAAGATGACATCATTTCTGGCACACCAAATTGCCAGTAGAAGCGCAAAAGGAAAAACATCATCCTCATGTCCAAAACCACACACCGATCTCGTATCTTTCCACAACTCTGAGCAGCTTTGTCCGATAATCCAAGGTATGCTTGCCCTACACCAAACCTAAGCGGAGAATGTGCAGGAGAAAAACGGATGATCCAGATCTTCCGTCGCCTCTCCACATCTATCACAAGTTGTATCCTTCGCCCCCATCAACCGCCCCCTACGCCCTTTGGTGAGAATTCTGCCCATCGTAAATAGCCAGAGAAAGATCTTGATTCGGATAGGGATCCTGCTTCTCCAATTCATACGCACATCCACAGCCATATCCTCCTCAACATCCTCCACCCCCTCTACAAGAAATCGGTACGCCTTCTTAACCGAAAATTTGCCATGCCCCCATGAAAAGTGGTCTCTACCTCCCTGCAACCCCTCCAGTCGTGCAAGCTCTGAATGCAACTCCATGAACTCTACGGCCCTTTGCTCCGAGATCTCCGAGGAAAAAATTGGAGACCAGGATCCCAAGTCCCACACTCGCTGCACCAATATCTCTTTGTCTGCCGTCAACTGCAACAACCTCGGGTATCTTTCCCTTAATACTCCATCCATTGTCCAGTCGTCTCGCCAAAATCTAAACCCAGCTCCATTACCAAGAATTGGTCTCAACTTAGGCGCCATCTCAGGAACCACCCACGCAATACCTGCCCACAGCGATGACAGAAGAAGCCCAGCGGCAACCTCTAAAGACAGAGATCTCGTAGATCTTCCTCATCAATCTGCATACCAAGTCCTGCGATTTGCCCCAAATACGGACCACTCATTCGGCCATGAATGCCTTATTCATCTCCTCAACCCGCAAGACTCCCAAGCTACCCTTACTCTTCGACGAGGTTACCTTACTCCAGTCCACCAGATGCATGCCCCTCTTAAACTGCCTCCGTTTGACCAGAAAAACCTTCTAATCAACACCTCCACCTTCCGTCATACCCCTGCAGGCAATGTCCTCGTAGAGCAAAAGAAAATTGGTATTGTCGAAAGAACATGCTTCAGGAGGATCAGGTTTCCTCCCCTTGACAGCATCCTCGCCTTCCATCCTGCCAGCTTCCCTTCCAACCACTTCAGCAACCCCTTCCAGTCCCTCATCTTTTGTCTTCTTACCACCAACAGCAGACCCAGGTAAGTGATCGGCAATGTGGCCGCAGGGCACCCAAGAGCCATCGACGCTCGTTGCCCCTCCAAGTCTGAGAGCCCAATAGGAACCACAGTATATTTATCCCTACCTATTCACCTGGAGCCTTGAAAGCTCCCCAAAGATATACATAATACATGATGCTCTTCTAATCTTGTCCTCCTCAACCCCCATGAAAATCACAGTGTCATCAGCATACTGCAGAAGCTGAATGGATATGTCCTCCCTCGTATAGCTCAAACACCAGCCCTCGAATCCCGCCAGCCTCATCATAACAGCCAAAGCGTCAGCAACAATAACGAACAGAAGTGATGCCAAAGGACAACCCTGCCTGATCCCCCACTGAGGTTGGAAAAAAAACCCTTCCAGTATGTCATTTACTAGCACCGTGTGCGAACCCGTTGTCATGCACCGCTTGATCTGTTGGGAAAAGTGAGCGATTCATTATTCAAGGGAACCCTAGGCTCTCTTATATAGGGAGAGACCTCACGGGTAAAATACATAGTAGTCCAGAGAAAAATAAGAAATTACGAAAAGGTATATAACATATAATAATATCGGTCTTTACACTCCCCCTCAAGGTGGAGCATAGATGTCTATCATGCTCAGCTTGGAAGAACATCTCTGGAAAGGTCCTTTGAGCAACGGCTTGGTGACTATGTTAGCAGTCTGATCCCTTAAGCTCACGTGAGATGTAGATATCAAGCCTTTCTGGATCAAGTCTCTAGTATAGTGGCAGTCAACTTCAATGTGCTTTGTTCTTTCATGGAATGTTGGATTGTTGGCAATAAACAATGCAGCCTGATTGTCACACTGAAGCTGCATAGGTAAAGGTACGGCTACATGTAAATCCTCTAGCACAGATCGAACCCACATCATCTCCGTGCTTGCTTGTGCCATGGCCCTATATTCAGATTCAGCACTGGACCTTGCCACAACAGTTTGTTTCTTGCTTTTCCAAGAAACTAGAGAGCTCCCAACAAAAACGGCAAATCCTGAGGTCGACTTTCGATCCTTAGGGCATCCTGCATAATCGGCATCTGCACGTGCTGAAATAGATAAATCTGTACCCTTTCGAAATAGCAACCCTGAACCTGGAGAAGACTTTAGATACCGTAGTATCATGTATATGGCATCCATATCAACTTGTTTCAGCTGCTCCATAAATTGACTCACATGGCTTACTGCAAAGGCAATATCGGGTCGAGTTATGGCAATATAAAGGAGCTTACCCACCATTTCTCTATATCTCCTCTTGTCTACTTCAGCAGTGTCATCATCATACAGCTTCATGCTTGGATCCATGGGAATACTCGATGGTCTGCATCCAACCATGCATGTTTCAGTCAAAAAATCTGTAATGTACTTCCTTTAGGTCATCACCAGACCATGTGCATTCCTGGCAAATTCCAACCCCAGAAAGTATCTTAGGGTTCCAAGATCTTTCGTGACGAACTGACGGCCTAGACATGCTTTTGCCCTCTCTATTCCCTGCCCATCATCTCATGTAACCAGAATATCATCAACATAGACCATGATGACAACCGTACCTGCAGAAGACTTCTGAATAAACAACAAGTGGTCAGCATTCGATCTTTTAAACCCCTGTTGTTCAATCGGATGGGAAAGCTTCTGGAACCACGCCCTTGGGCTCTGTTTGAGGCCATAAATTGCCTTGTGAAGTTTACGCACCATATGCTTCTCCCCCTCAGCAGTGAACCCTGGTGGCTGCTGCATGTAGACTTCCTCCTTCAGATCTCCATACAAGAAGTCATTCTTGACATCAAGTTGAGATATAGTCCAGTCACAAACCACAGCAACTAATAAGAGAATGCGAAGAGTAGAGTGACGAGCCACCGGAGAAAATGTATCCATATAGTCCACGCCATAGGTTTGTGTGAAACCTCTCGCGACCAGTTGTGCCTTGTATCGATCTAGACTGCCATCAGCGTGGTATTTAACCGTGAATACACATTTACAGCTAACAATGGATGCATCAGGAGGAGCATTAACCAAGCTCCATGTGCCACAAGACTGTAAGGCACGCATGACATCTTCCATAGCCATTCGCCAGTAATCAATCTTCATATCTTCTTGATAGGTCCGTGGTATGTCCACGGAAGACAAAGCTGCAGCAAATCTCTGAAATTCGCATGTGAGGCGATGAAAAGACACCTGGGAAGCAAAGGGATAAGATGCACACGTCCGCTTTTGCTTCCGAATAGCAATAGGAATATCAAGGTCATCGTCCACTGTACTGGATGGTGTAGTCTCCTCCTGCAATGAAGAATCCTGCACATGTACCATATCTGACCCGTCAGTAATAATGCCATCTGAACATACCTGAGACGTGATGGATGCCTGACGTGTAGCCTGAGCAGGACCTGACTGACGCATATAGAATTTTGGTAAAGGTGGAATAAGAGGTTGTGGAGGTGGTGGTGGTGGTGGAGGTGGTGGTGGTAATGGTGAAGGTGACGTAGCAACTAGCGCAGGAGTGGACTCAGGTGAACTCCAACTAGGAGGCGGAGGAACATAGACATCATCGCTAGTAGTGGATGGTACCAGCATGTCACCTGCAGGGGAAAAATACATAACGGGCTCAAAGAACGTGACATCAGCACTGACAAAGTATTTCTTATTTATGAGGTCATAACAGCGATAGCCCTTCTGAGTTCGAGAGTAACCGGCAAAGACACACTTGACAGCTCTAGGAGAGAGTTTGTCAAGTCTAGGAGTCAGGAAATGAACAAATGCAACAGTACCAAAGACACGAGGAGTAAGTGAGAATAATTCCTTATCAGGAAAAATGATAGAAAGAGGAATTTTCTCACCAAGGACAGTTGACGGCATACGATTGACCAGGTAACAAGCTGTAAGAACAGCATCCCCCACAGAAAGAGATAGGAGCACAACTCTGAATAAGGAGAGTTCGAGTAATGTCAAGAAGGTGACGGTGCTTTCTTTCTGCCACGCCATTCTGCTGAGATGTGTAAGCACAAGTGGTTTGGTGAATAATGCCCTTCGACGAGAGAAACTGAGAGAGAGAGAGAGAGAGACCGTGTGCAGAATTCCAGAGCATTATCTGTACGAACATATTTGACAGTAAAAGAAAAAACATTCTGCACTTCATTAATTAAATTGTTAATCACATCTCCTGCTTCAGATTTATTCTTTAAAAGAAAGACCCAAGATGCACGAGAGAAATCATCCACTACAACTAGATAGAACATGTGTCCCTGATGATCGGGAACACGACTGGGACCCCAAATATCAATGTGAAATAACTCAAACGGGGAGCTACTGCTCTGATTCTGACGACGAGGAAAGCTAGACCGATGATGCTTTCCCAACTGACACGCTTCACAGCGAAATGATGAACTGGCAGGTATCTGAGGCAGTAGATGTCGCATTTTCTGGAGTGGGAGGTGACCAAAACGAAGATGCCGGATATAAGGAGAAACAAGTCCGACAGAATGAGAAGAGACGCCAGCATAAGAGTTCCGGACCAGCCGATACAGACCATTTTATTCAGAGTCACAGCCAATCACCCTGCCTGTTAGTATGTCCTGAAAAATAAGAGATGAAGGGTCAAATATAGCACGACAGTGCAAATCCTTCGTAATCTGACTAATAGACAACAAATTCATGGAGAACTCAGGAGCATGTAGAACATTCTTTAGACGCATAGAAGGTGATAAGAAGACCTCCCCCTGTCCAACAAGGGGGGAATGAGTACCATCCGCTATCTGCACTGAACGGCCATGTGAGATGTCCCTGTAGGACTCGAGTCTCTTTCTATCATGGCAGAGATGATGGGTGGCGCCAGAATCTATAATCCAATCAGATATATCATGACAAGATGTAAAGGCAGTAGCACTACCTGAGGTACTGGCAGCAGCAGGAGAACTGGTAGAAGTTGTAGCAGCAACATCTGAAGGTCTGCCTTAGAATCAGCAGATGATTGTGGCATAATATCACGTAGACGTGCCACAAACTCCTCAAATCGGCTATCTGCAGTGGATGCTGACTAGGGCAAAACATGATCGGCTACACGTGCTGATGCTGGAAACCCATGCTTAGAGTAGCATGTATCCTCCGAGTGTCTTGTGAGATGGAAGAACGAACATGGCTGGCGAAAGCGACTACCCCTACCACGGGGTCCACGACCAGAAGACTGACCACCTCTCCCACGCGATACTGCCATCGCCGATGGGGGTGGAGTAGATGTGCTGGAAGAAACTGATATGTGATTGAGCCTCCGGTAAGCATCCTCCATTGGAGGAATAACTGCATCTGCCAAAATCTGAAAGCGGGCTGCCTCATATTCAGGATCTAGAGCTGCAAGTAGAACGCCAACCATGCTAGCATTCCGAAATGTCTTCTGCTGCTCATGAGTCGCCATGAGTGGTATGGTACTATATAGCTTCTCAAACATCCTTCTCAGGGACGTGTATAATGAGTGAAGTGGCATGTCATTCTACTTCATCGTGAATATATCATGCTGGAGCTGTAACATCTTGGTCTCATTCCGCACTTGGAAATACGTAGCGGCCAGAATATCCCACATTGCCTTGGCAGTGGGCTGATGGAGGGCATCATTGGCAATCTCCATCAACAGTGTGCCTGACAGCCAAACCTTGGCGTAAGAATCATCAGCCTCCCACGAGGCATATATCCCTGTCTTCTTTGCCGGCTCTTCCTCGGTAAGAATATGCTTCTTACTATTTGACTTCATGAGGCTCATGAACTGCATCGCCCAGAGCTCATAGTTCGTCCCATCCATCTTCACTAATGGCGCGAGACCTTTGAACGCGCCTATGGAGGGCATATCAACCTTGGATTCTGACATATTGCCGGAGACGAAGAACTAGGGTTTGTAAACAAAGAACCAGGTGTCTACACAGACTGCATAGAATTTGAGTGTGTATGTAGACGTTACACACCCAAATCTATGGATCCGGCGAAAGAGGTTGCTACGACGGAGGCCGCAGAAGGGGGCGGGCGCCGGCTAGGGTGAAGCCGGCGAGATGGGGCGGCGCGCAGAGTGAGGGGTCGGAACCGGCGCTGGCAGGCGGAGGCCGGGACCGGCACGGGAGGCGAGGGCCAGGGCTGGGGCCGGTGCCGAGGCTGGGACCGGGGGCCGGGGGGCTGGAGAGGCGAGGACTAGAGCGGGGGGAGCCGGTAGGCGGAGGCGAGGCCGGTAGATGGGAGCGGGGCCGAGAGGAGGCGGGTGGGGTTGTGGGGGGGAGAGCCCTAGGGTTTTGGCTCTGATACCATGTTGGAAAAAGTGAGCGATTCATTATTCAAGGGAACCCAAGGCTCTCTTATATAGGGAGAGACCTCACGAGTAAAATACATAGTAGTCCAGAGAAAAATAAGAAATTACGAAAAGGTACATAACATAGAATAATATCGGTCTCTACATGATCCATGCAATCCACAAGTCTGGGAAACCCTTCTTCTTCAGAGAAGTCTAAATGAACCTCCAATCCACACAATCATATGCTTTCGAGAAGTCAACCTTCCAAAGCATGCCTTTTAACTTGTTCCACCACTAGTCTGTCACCATCTCAGAAGCCAACACCAAGCCATCTGTCATCTGCCTCCCTGGTACAAATGCCATCTGCTCTGGCAAAATAATCCGATCAAGCACCCCCCTCAAACGGTTCGCGGGGATCTTGGATATGATGAGGTATAGAGTGTAGGTAAAGCGATTGGTCTAAAGTTCACCATGGCCGACACTTTCTTTTTTGGCAACAAGAAGAGGAGCGCCTTGTTGAGTCTCTCGAAACCCCGATTGCCTACCCAGAACTCCGATAGCACATCCATCGCATCCCCCTTCACCACCTCCTAGAACTCCCTATAGAAACTCACCGGGAAGCCGTCTGGGCCTGGTACCCCCTGTGCATTGAGCTGGAAAAGTGTCTGCCTTGCCTCCTCCTCAGAAAAGTCATTGATCAACAAGTTTGCCTCCTCGCAAGATATCCGAGACACCCCCTTCCCTTGCCATACCCAAACGGCCCACGAACTCCTCCCAAAAGCTTGGAAATGCGCTCGTAATGCTGCCCCTACGTTATGATCACCCTCTACCACCTCATCACCAATCTCAATTGAATGGATGAAGTTTCTCCATCTCCTCCCACTAGTCATGACATGGAAAAATGTGTGTTCACATTCCTTTCACGCACCCACCGCTGCCTCCAAGCCACTTCATCCTTATCCTCTCTAAGGATCACGTCCAGAAGCCCTCTTATTTCCTCCATCTCATCCCCCCAAATCCCGTTCATCCTCAATTATGTCAAGTCTAGCCACCCCTTCTTGCGCCCTGAATCTTCTCTCCCTTCGCCTGAGCTAGTTCGCCCTATTAAAAGCCATCGGAAATCTACTGAGCTCGACCAATTTGCATGCAAATCTTGCCATTGTTGAACCCTCCAATCTCATTCCACAACCCCTCCATATCTCGTGCGACTTTAGTTTCCTGTAGCATCACCATGTCTATCCTTTTCTCCGTTAACATATTTTTAACCGCCATCCTCTTCTCCCTCTGCCCCAAACCCATGGCATTCCATGATAACACAGTCATTGAGAACTGAGAGATCTCCCCTTTGGTGGAACGACTCCGATGCAGGTTAACACCACCCATCCCATGCTCCCCCCATCATCAGTCGCCGCCCCCATCAAGCACCTCCACACCCCCATCACTGCCCTCCAACCCCACATCACCTTCCCGAAGCATCAACGCCATACTCCGCTCCTGCACAACCCCCAAAACCCCCCTCCATCCGCCCATGGCGACATCCCCTTCGGACAAAACCACGCAGGGGATAGCATCCAATTTCCTGTAGATAGCCGAGCGTTGAACCCTCCTTCCCTGCAAGCTGCTCCGGGCGTAGCGTATCCCAAATTGCCCCTTCACCTCTGCTCCATTGCTCTGTGCCGCCACCAGCAGGGGCCTCCCCCATGATCCCATCTCATCGCCCAAACCCTCAAGCACCTCCCTCCGACCCACATAACCCAAAGAGGTCCCCATCGCCCCCTTCGGACCCCCATTCACCGACTCCCACAGATCCTCTGATCGCTCCGATGTCTCCGCCACCCCCTCTGAACCCCCATTCACCATCTCTCGTAGATCCTCTGACCGCTCCGAAGCCCCATTCCCCAACCAAGAGCACTCTCCATTCATCTGAAGAGGGTCGCGCTCCTCCAGGCGAATCGGAGCATCGTCGAAAAACCGCCCCTCCATCTGTTCCAGATTAGGATCACCTGAAATGGCAGCAGCCACCAGGTCCTTCACACCAGTGCAGCTTGTATCCCAAAGACGAGTAGGATCACCAAAGATTGAGGATTCGGATCCCGTCCCCTGGATCCGCCAAAACCAACCGGGGCTCTACCACCCCAGCGTGCATCCCTGTCGAGCTGACCCAAAACGACCTCCGCATAGGAGGTCCCCCCCATACTAGTCGCTTCACTCCTCGAACCGTGACTTGCATCACACGCCACACCAGCTTCTGCAAAAGGCCCGTGCTTTTGAAAACTGTCGAAAGCATAGCTTTCCCTTTCCGGCTCCATCTTCCCCAACATCACGCCCTTCGCCCCCGCACCGCTGAGCTCCGGCTCTTCACGCACCTCCAAGCTAAATGATGCCCCTACTGAAGCACATCACGAGGAATGTCGGCGACATCCTCTCCCAGTCGATGCCCTTCACCAACATCCATGGCGGGTCGTCACAATGAAGCTCGTTGGCCCCAATACACGTCACCTTAAGAACTGGTGCCAGAACCTCCTTGATCATCGCAAAGCTTCGTCCAATGAGCGGAACCCCTCTGACAAAGAAAACTCCTTCCCTCCTAGATTCATAGCCCCCGTCTCGCAATAGAGGGGTCCTCCAATGCACCAAACCCGTCGTCGTGCGCGATAGGTGAAGCAGTTTCCCTACTTCTTCCAACGATAGGCCCCAAGCGCACACGAGGAGTTAATCAAGCAGTACGACATCTCCACCAAAACCGCGACCCACCGCCCCTCCAATATCTGCCATTGTGTCGGCCAAGCTACACCCCTTTCTCTGGCAAACCCCCACCAGTATTTGTACTGCCTTCACCCCACCGTAGCCCGCCCCTCCGCCTTTCGTAGCACTGGTCCCCTCCTTGGGCAGTGGAAGCTTCTATGCATGCTTCCTCCCCAACCAAAACACCGAACGGGGTCCCGACATTCCGCAGCACGATGCCCCCATCCATCGCATTGGAGGCATCGCATCTGAAAGACCGGAGCTGACCTCCCGTCCTGATGTAGAACAAAGCTCGAAGAGCCCTGCCCACACCGGATTCCATCGCTCACCCTAGCCTACCCCCTAGAGCTGTCCCGCATCGCCAAAATCCTATTGTCCGATCGAAGAATCTATTTCACGAAAGCAAAATACTGGTAGCATTTATATGTGAAGCTTGATTCACAAGAAGGTGAAGATATCTTCAAGCTAGTTCCGATTCAAGCATAGGCTAACCTGGGGAGCTCAAAGAAGCTCTAGTAGAAGCTGCAATATTTGGAAAACATGTAGTGGTGCCGGCAACATGAGTCATTATCTTCCTCAAACGGGAGACAATGTCATCTAATCATGAATCTGTAGGAGGAGTCGAACTGTCAAGAGGCTCAACGCCCTTGAAAGACCGGAGCCGACCTCCCGTCCTGACGCAAAACAGAGCCCGAAGAGCCCCGCCTACACCGGATTCCATCACTTGCCCTAGCCCACCCCCTAGAGTTATCCCGCGTCGCCAAAATCCTATCGTCCGATTGGAGAATCTATTTCACGAAAGCAAAATATCGGTAGCATTTATATGTGAAGCTTGATTCACAAGAAGCTGAAGATATCTTCAAGTTAGTTCCGATTCAAGCATAGGCTAACCTGAGGAGCTTGAAGAAGCTCTGGCAGAGGCTGCAATATTTGGAAAACATGTAGTGGTGCCGGCAACATGAGCCATTATCTTCCTCAAACGGGAGACAATGTCATCTAATCGTGAATATGTAGGAGTAAAACTGTCAAGAGGCTCAACCTGCTCAGCTACACAAGCAGAAGCGACATATCCATGCTTCTAATAACATGTCTCCTTTGAATGACCGGGACGATGGCAATAGATGCATGGACCACGCTGATGTCTGCCTCCTCTGCCACGGGGACCATGCCCTCTGAATTGAGTAGAGCCTCCACTACCGCGAGATGTGATCGATCAGGAGGCATGTGTGGTGAGAGGTGGAACATTAATCCTGTTGAGGCGACTATATGCTTCCTCCATGGGAGGTATAGCTACACCGGCAAAAAGTTGTATGCATGTTGCCTCGTACTCATGGTCTAGAGCAGCCAAGAAAACTCCAAACATCATGGAGTTCATGTACGCCATCTGTTTCTCAGTAGATGCAGTGACAGGCATGAAGTTGTCAAGCTTCTCGAACATGCCACAAAGCGAAAAATAGAAACTATGCAAAGAGCGATCATTCTACTTGGTCATGTAGATGCCGAACTGCAACTAAAGAATCTTGGCCCCATTCTTTGTATGGACATGTGTCATTACTAGGATACAGTGTAGGTAATATTGGTATCGGTATCGGTATCGTGTCGATACGATATATCGACGCCATATCACCGATATCAGACCGATTTGTGAAGAAAATAGCCTTGGAAGGGCAAATATCGGCGATATATCGGTCACCTGTCGATACCGATATATCATCGATATATCGCGATATGGCTTACTATGCCAGGATATCCCACATCGTCTTGGTAGTGGGCTGATTTACAATGTCATTGGCAATCTCCGTGGTGAGAGTATTAGATTGCCAAATACTCACGTACACGTCATCTTGCTTCCACAAAGCGTTCATCCCAGTCTTATCCGCTGGCTCTGGAAGTACGAAACAGGCAGTTGTTGCTCGATCCAGTGTTGAATCAAAATATAGGGCTATGGCCCAAGGGAGTACAAAAATGATGTGGGTTAAATCCGTTCTGACCGATCTAACTATTGAGGTGCCCCTTTCTATGCACCTCAAATGTGATAATCAAGCGGCATTATTCATTGCCAACAATTCAGTCTTTCATGAGAGAACAAAGGACATTGAGGTAGATTGTCACTACACTCGTGACTTGATCCAGAAGGGGCTGATCTACACTACTCATGTTGCTTCAGGTGATCAGATTGCAGACATGTTTACCAAAGCTCTAGCAAGGAGTCCTTTTCATCGTTGATTCGTTGGTGTTCCAAGCTTAGCACGATAGACATATATGCTCCAGCTTGAGGGGTAGTGTTGAGATTCTTATATCTCGTGGTGTTTATTTATATTTGTTTTATCTTTCAGTTCATCTTATGTAATTTTCCCATAGAGCTTTTCTCCTATATAAGAGAGCTCTAGGGCTTCATGAAATACAACTTTATTTTTCCCTTTCACTGTTAAGATGGATGGGTCGAATTACGAGTTGTGGGTCATGCAATTCATGAGCCTAATGAAGTCAATGGACAAGAAGCACATTCTTACTGAGGACAAGCCGATGGAGAAGACAGGATTGTATGCCTCATGGGAGGCTGATGATGCATATGCACAAGTCTGGTTATAAGGTACCTTGATACTAGATATTGCAAACGATGTCCTGCATCAGCCCACAGCAAAAGCCATGTGGGATATTCTTGGTGCTACATATTCACAAGCCAAGAATGAGATGAAGATTTTACAGCTATAGCATGACATCTTTACTATTAAGCAGAATGGGCATCCATTGCAAGCACATTATACCGCCTTGTGCGGAATGTTTGAGAAGCTTCATCGCTTCGTACCTCTCACGGCTACTCCAGAGCAGATGAAGGCATTCTGAAATGCTCTCTCTTGACTCACAGTACAAGGCTGCTTCCGCCCAGATACTAGTTGATGCTATCATTCCTTCCATGGAAGAGGTCTTCCAAAGGTTGAGCAGGATCAATGCTCCATCTCCAATGCCAAATTCTTCTGCTATGGCGGCCTCTCATGGACGAGGTGGTACCTCAGTTTCGTGGATAAGCATCACGTAGTAGAGGTGGACGTGGTCGTGGACCACAGTTTACCTATTATCACAGATCTGGTCATACAGAAGATACATGTTATTCCAAGCATGGTTTTCCAGCATCAGCACGTGTAGCAGAACATGCCCAGCATCAACAATCTGCTCCACTCACATCGGATCAGCGATATGATGATCTTGTGTCTCGATTGAGAGACATTGTACCACTATCTAGTTCCTCAACACTTGCTTCAAAGAACAGTTCGGACTTTGCCGCTATTGCAGGAGTAAGCACCTCAGGTAGTATTCATGCATCTGCTTCTTATCATGGTTCTGGTATCTCGTAATGGATTATTGATTCTGGAGCCAGACATCACTTGTGTGGAGATAGAGGTCAGCTCACAGTCTACAGGCAGGTCTCTCCAAGACGGGTAGTGGTCATAGCTGATGGTTCTCATTCCCCTATCACGGGGCAGGGGGATATCACCTTGACACCTTCTATGCGATTGCAGAACGTGTTGCATGCTCCTGATTTCTCAATGAATTTACTGTCTATCAATCAGCTTACTAAGGATTTAAATTGTCGAGCAATATTTGCCATCACATCTTGTTTTTCAGGACATTCTTACGGGCAGGGTAATTGGCACTGGCCGTGAGCAGGGCGGACTCTATCGACTGGTCCACACACATATGCTAGTCTATCATCCTATTTCACTGGACGGTTTCTCCCTACCTATGGCATATGCGTTTTGGTCATCTCCCACTTCAGAAGCTACGTCAAGTACTTCCTCAGATTTCACATCGCTCGTCATTCAACTGTGAAGCATGTCAGTTAGGAAAGCATCATCGGTCTGTCTTTCCTAGTAGTCAGAGTCGGAGCAGTAGCTCCCCTTTTTGAGTTTTCCCATATTGATATTTGGGGTCCAAGTCGTGTTCCCGATCATCAGGGACATAGATTTTATTTAGTAGCAATGGATGATTTTAGTCGTCTGTCATGGGTCTTCTTGTTAAAGAATAAATCTGAAGCTGAATCATAAATTTTATTAGACAAGTGCAGAATCTGTTTTCAACCTATGTGAAGATTGTACAACTGACAATGTGCTTGAATTATGTATAAATGTGTTGTCTCAATTCTTTTCTTCAAATGGTATTCTTCATCAAACATCGTGTGCTTATACGTCTCAACAGAACGATGTTGATGAAAGAAAGCATTGTCACCTTCTTAATGTCACTCGTACATCCCAGATAAAGAGATGTACCCCTCATTCTTTCTGGGGTGATGTGGTTCTCACGACAAGTTATCTTATTAACCACATGCCATCATCGGTGATGGGGGAGAAAGTCCCTTTTTCACTTGTGTTTCCTGACAAGGAGTTGTTCTCTCTTAGCCCTCATATTTTTTGATCTGTTGCTTTTGTCAATTGGTTGTCTCCGGGAATTGACAAGTTCTCTCTCAGGGCTATCAAATGTATCTTTGTTGGGTACTCCAGAACTCAGAAGGGATATCATTGCTATGACCCGCTGCACAGGAGATATTATGTCAACGCAGATGTCACTTTTTTTAGTATGTCATGTATTTTTCGCCTACAGGTGACATGTTGACTCCTTCATATTCGGGTGATCAGGTCTAGATTCTACATCCGCACATGCGTCAACCACCTTCCTTACCACCTCCTCTATTACCACCTCCATCACCACCATCAGCCCCATCACCACCTATTATTCCAGTTCCTCCATTACCTCATCATAATAGTCAACGGTCTGCTCCTGCACCTGCTCCTGGTCCATCATCCAGCAGCCCAAGGTTTGTTCTGATAGCATTACTTCTAATGATAGGATTAATAATGATTCTCAGCAGGGCTCCTCTACAGATGATGATGATCAGGGGGATGGTAGGAATGATGATGATGATCTGGATTTACCCATTGCTATTAGGAAGCAACAGTTTTCCTGTGCATCATACCCAAATGCTTCTCATGTCACTTTCGAGCGTATGGCAGGTGATTTTGGAAAGTTTATAGTTGCCTTAAACACCGTGGCTATCCCACGGACTTACTAGGAGGCGTTGACAGATAGTTGATGGCATTTAGCCATGGAGGAGGAGATGGCGGCTCTACAGTCCAAAGGTACATGGAGCCTAGTACCTACTCCTTCTGGGGCGTCGTTAATGAGCTGCAAATGGGTTTTTATAGTGAAACAGAATGCAGATGGCAGCATTGATCGATACAAAGCCAGGCTAGTTGCAAAAGGCTTTACACAGACATATGGGGTAGATTATCTGGATACCTTTCCCCCGTTACGCGTCATTCTACCCTAAGGATTCTTTTATTTGTTGCGGTTCTTCGAGATTGGCATATGTTTCAACTTGATGTCAAAAATGCCTTCCACTATGGCGATCTTCAAGAGGAAGAATATATGCAGCAGCTACCAGGGTTTACTGTTGGGGGGTGTGCACAAGTATGTAGACTTCATAAGGCCATATATGGGCTCAACTAGAGTTCGAGAGCTTGGTTCCAGAAGCTCTCAGACTTGTTTGAAAAGCAAGGGTTCAAACGATCCAATGCAGATCATTCTCTTTTCATACAGAGAACTACCAGAGGTACGGCTGCAATTATGGTATATGTTGATGAGATTCTCATTACAGGAGATGACCTACATGGAATAAGGATGGCTAAAGACTTTCTGGGTCGTGAATTCATTACCAAGGACCTTGGAGCTCTCCGATACTTTCTCGGACTGGAGTTTGCCAGAAATCAGCAAGGATTATAATGACTCAGAGGAAATATGTCATTGATCTGCTTAGTAACACAGGTATGCTTGGGTGTAGACCTGCTACTACACCTATGGATCCAAGCATGAAGCTGTACAAGAATGACACTGATGAAGTAGACAGGAGAAGGTATAGAGAACTGGTAGGAAAGCTTCTTTATGTTACGATTAGCAGACCAGATATCTTATTTGCAGTTAGCAGAGTTAGCCAGTTCATGGACCACGTAAGGTACATATGGACGCTATACATATGATACTAAGGTACCTAAAATCATCTCTAGGTGCGGGTCTATTATTTGGAAAAGGCAAGTCAGTCACCATCTCAGCATACGCAGATGCAGATTATGCAGGTGCCTCAAGGATAGGAAGTCCACCACAGGCTTTGCAGTATATGTTGGAGATTCTCTTGTCTCATGGAAGAGCAAGAAACAAACTTTTCTGGCCAGGTCTAGTATTGAGTCGGAGTATAGGGTTATGGCCCAGACTAGCACAGAAATGATGTGGGTTCAAGTTGTTCTTACAGATCTACACATAGAGGTTCCTCTTCCCATGTCACTGAAATATGACAATCAGGCTGCTATATTTATAGCAAATAACCCAGCATTTCATGAATGTACCGAGCACATTGAGGTTGATTGGCATTACATACATGATATGATTCAGAAGGATTTTATTTCCACATCTCATGTCAGTTCAAGGGACCAGACTGCAGATATCCTCACCAAGGCCTTACTCCGAGGACCTTTTCAGATGTGTTCGTCCAAGTTGAGCATGATAGACATCTATGCTCTATCTTGAGGGGGAGTATAGATATATATATATTTATGTTACCGTCTTTATTTCGCGTTTCTTGGATTGTTTCTTAACTCTCTTTACTTATGTATGCTTTATGTAATTTGCCCATAGGCTGCTCTCTTCTATAAGAGAGCCTAGGGTTATTGGAATAAATAGATTGATCATTTTTCCCAACAAATATGAATACGAAAGCTGCCAAATTTAAGCATCTTGTATAATTATATCCCAAACGACTAGACCTTTATAAACATCTGAAACTGCCAATAGGACAAATGATTTTACACTAAAAATGCTCAGAAAATCATTAATACCTCAACCAACACCTCTGCTCCGTCTCAAGTCGTGACCGCTTCGAGCAGCTGAGGCGGTCGCCTCACCGTTCCTAGTTGAAGGTTTAAAAAAACGAAACGCGGAACGAGGCGGTTACCCTGGAATCGAGGCGAGGCGTAGCCTCGAGGCGGTCGAGGCGTAAGCCTCAGTATTACCACCCAAAATATGTGATTTAATAGAGAATATTGTAATAATATTAGTAAGACAATATTATCTAATAAGATTTCAATGTTCTAAAGCAATTAAAGCATATTTCAAGTAACTTCTCAAAACCAACAATAACAAACATCGCCGCTAGACTTTGTGTGTTAATGTAAAAGTCTAAAAGTTTAAGACAAAAGATTAAAATGGTTACAAAACAAGTTCGAATATTCTACTTCTATTACATGACCAATAGTTCAAAAACCCAAAGGAGTATTAAGAGAGGTAGCTTTGCCATTTCCTAAATTTCTAATCAAGGTTCTGGGCGTTCTGGATTCTCCTGCTCATTGACATTGGCTCCAACTACAACTTCTGCAAAAAGATCATCATCAGAAGAACTACTGCTTATTGGATCATCAAATGAGTCATCCATGTACTTCAACCTTGCTTCATCTTCCCCTTCGTCACTAACTTCGTCATCCTGAAACTCCTCCTCATCAACGTCCACCACTGCTTTACCTATTAGATAATACCAATATTAATTAACTTACTTTTGTTGTGTTTAAAATAACATAGTATGTTCATGAATCATAATAAGTAGTCATTACCTTTGTCCTTCCTCCTCTTCTGACGTGAATTTCCTTGTCCATCAGCTTCATCCTCGACTTCTACAACGTCATCCTCAATGGGAGTGTTCGCATCAAGTTCTTGAAATGCTTCGAAGTCACAACTTTGGAGCTCCGACACCCATTCATCACCAGAATCGACGTCATCCAAGCATAGAGGATCCTCCATGGTCTTTCTCCTAATCTCTCTATGCTTCAATTTTAGGTTGAACATGACGTAGACCAAATCATTCAATTTGGCTTGTGTAAGTCGATTCCTTCTCTTTGTGTGTACCTAGTGTCAGATTTCCAATATCAATAATATTGTATCATAAATCTTAATACAATGTAATTGTTAATATTACCTGATTAAAAGAACTCCAGTTGCGCTCGCACCCCGATGCACTACAAGTCAAACTCAAAACTCGGATGGCAAATTTTTGCAACTCAGGACATTCGTCCCCAAATTGAGACCACCAATCCGCTGAAAATGTTATATTTCACAATCATGGTAAATCTTAGACGGTTATCAATTGAAAGAAATAATATAATAAAACAAAATATATACTAACCAGGACTCCTCTTCTTGCGCATACTTATTGCGCTTTCCCATCCAAAAAAACCTCTTGCATGCTTAAAAGCATCAATCTGTAAATCAATTTTTTCCCTTGCAGATGGATCATCTACCATCCTCATGATGCAATCAAACAAGCCTTTTTTAATCTCAAAATGTTTGGAAAATGACGGCTCGTATGTACATTGGGGATTGAGAAAGTATGCTGCCGCATGCAAGTTTGTATGGAGTTGACGATCCCATCTGTCATCCACAATATCCCACAATGTTCGATATTTTGTTTCATCATTGCCCAAGGCTTTCGCCATTTCTTCCTTAGCTCTATCCATGGCCTCGTAGATGAAACCCATTGGTGGATATTTTTCAGAATCCACCATCCGCAAAACCAAAACTAACGGTTTCGTCGTTTGTATCACGTAGGCAACACCAGGCCAAAAAGTTTTGCTTCTCAAAATTGTTTGACTTACACTTTTCCCTTGAGGCTTGGAAGCATAGGGACTCTTCTTCCATTTGCTGGAAGTAAAAAAGGATTCCAAAGGATCCTTCATGCTCATCAACTTCTGTAGTGTAAGAAAAGCCGTAGCAAAACGTGTGACCGCTGGTCGTACCAAATCTCCTCCTATTTGCTTCCTGATCATGGCCAAAACCCATCCATGCGCATAGATGTAATTAATAATCCTTTTTGCTTTCTTGAACACAGATGCAGGTAGAGGCAATTTCAAGATATCTTCCAACATCAGGTCTATGCAGTGGGCTGCACACGGAGTCCAGTAAAGGTGCTTCCTTTTCTCCATCAACATTTGTCCAGCCGCCTTGTAATTTGAGGCATTGTCTGTAATAACCTGTATAACATTGTCTTCGCCGACCTCCTCTACAATCTCATCCAACAGGTTAAATAGCAAGGTTGCATTCTTCACTTTGTCGGATGCATCTACGGACTTCAAGAACCAAGTGCCTTTCGGGTTGTTCACCAAGAAGTTGATTAAAGAACGACCCTTTACATCTGTCCAACCATCTGACATTATGCTGCATCCAGTTTCTGCCCAAGAAGCCCTTGCCTCACTCATAATGTCCCCAATGTTCTTTACTTCTTCTTTCAAAATCCAACCACTTAGCTCATAAGCAGACGGAGGCTTCAATCCCCTCCCAAAGGAGCCGACAGCATGAAGCATAGATGAAAAGGAAGGGCTACTTGCACAGTTAAATGCCAACCCATTCTCAAAAAAGAATCTACCAATGGTACGACAGACACGACTTCTCTCCTCTTTCTTCCAAGTCTCATTCAATGTAGTTTGATGGCCACTCACCCCAATCGTAGTCGTAGGACTTGGACTTCCCAATGGAGATGGGCCAGCAACAAAGAAGTCCATGGGACCTCTTACCCTCTTGATGTTAGTAGATCCAGATGGAGAGACTGCTTGATTGTCACCACCAAATGGACTTTGCATGTCAAAGCTACCCGCTCTGCACAATTCTTCCATCTCCATCATTGCCCTCTTATTTTTCTCTTCATTGGACAATAAAATAGCCTTCATTTCATTCAACACTTCAGTTGGAACTTGTGCACAACCTTTCACATTTTTTCCGGTTTTTGCGAGATGATGCTTGAGTCTAGCGACTCCACCTGTAATCCTCTTCCCACAAAAATTGCATTGGACATACACATATCCTTTAGATTTTTGAGCCTCCTCCATCTCAAGTTGAACACAATATTTCCATGCGGGATCATTCCGACCTCCTTCAGAATTCTTTTGACCTTTGCTTGTCTTTGGCATCTCTATAATTTCGAGTAACAAATACAATCAAGTAGATAACATTTGCATACTATATAGTAAAACATTAATAACTTCATTTAACCTAATCACAGTAAAACTTCTGATTTAAGAAAATTACAAAATTTATTTAACAAAATTTCAGCCTTTAAAAGTTCAATCGTAGGCATAGCATGAGTCATGACATGAAATCCACTTCAATAAACAGGATATTATAGTCGTTTTTTCTTTTTTAAATCGTATCATGATTCATACATAGGTATAGGTTGGAAAAAACCTCGAAACTATATCATAAATTTGAGTAAAAAAATAAAAAACGAAAAAAAACTTACTGTTGGCGAAGGTCCAGCAGCTTTGCGTTGGAGATTTCGAGCAGCTGGAGGCGACGCGGTGCCTGATGTACGCTGTGTGGCGTCGGAGAAGAGCTGCAAACACCGCGGGAAGCACCGGCAGGCCGTCGATGGAGGCGAGTCGCTCACTGTAGCGGCTAGGGTTTTACCCAGGAATGCTCGAGCGAACTGTAGGGTCGATGGAGGCGCAATGACCCACTCGAACGAAACAGGATTTAAGTTTTAAGTGGGTCACGTGCTTCGCACGCGACCCACTAATTGGTACAACGCCTCGCCAGGCCGCCTCGCCTTACGCCTCGCCTCGCCTCGCCTCACAACGCCTCGCCAGACGAGGCGCTCGCCTCACGAAGGCTGGCTGAGGCGCTCGCCTCAAAACGGTTTCAGGCCGCCTCGCCTCGAGGCGTACGCCTCGAGCGCCTCGAGGCGCGATTTTTAAAACCATCTCCAACAGGCCCCTAGGCCGCTTGACTGACTTGTCTGCAAATTGCATAATCATCTTTGTAGGCTTGAGCGGTCCTAGCCTGAACTCTGTGAGTAGCGAGGCTGGCATCAAATTGACAGAAGACCCACTGTTGAGAAGTGTTCGCTCGAATTCTTGATTAAATGGCCTCCATAGAACGGTTTCGGGTCACCTCCCCTTGAAGCATGTTTTTTAAAACCACGGTGGTGCTTTCATTATGGTGACAGGAATGGGCACATGGTTAGGTCAAGTCTGGTGGCGGAGGCCCTTTGTTTCCGTCGTGGCTCATTATGGCACCAGTGTGAGGCATGTCCCTCCTTGAGACCAGACCGACGAGTGTTGTTGGTTTGCGGTGGAGGGCCATGATTAGAGTCCAAACCCAATTGTAGAGGATGCTCCGTGTCCGATTCAAGGGGTGTTGATTACGAAAGGAACGATGAAGGATCTCTATCTAATCGCAGAACTTGTGAGGTTAGCACGGTTGGACAGGTGCACAGAGGAGATCATTTGGACCGACAAGTTAACGATGGCACACTTTGTGGTTTTGGCAGAGATCAACACTTTCATCAAAGGTGATGGTTCTCAAATCATGCACCAAAAGGAGTTTTCTTAGGGTATGCACAAGTGTCGCTCATCTTTCCCGGATGGGGCGATAGCTCTTGGTGCACGATGGTGAGTGGCGATTAACGGCATCCTTTTGATGCAGTTTACATTATCCTAAGGTATCTGAATTCTTCTCTATGTACTTCGCTATTTAGAAAAGGGACATATTTTGCCATCATGGTGTATGCAGATGTTGACTGTACAGGATGCCCTAAAGACATGAAGTCTACCTCTTGTTTCGCAATATTCATAGGGAGTTCTTTGGTCTCGTGAAAAAGCAAGAAGCGAATTGTGGTTGCTAGATCTAATGCTCAGTTTGAATACATAGCTATGGTGCATGGGAGCATTGAGATGATATGGGTCTGAAAAACCTAGCTATTGATACATCTCCTCCCATGTAGTTATTTTGTGATAATCAAGTTGCTTTATTCATTGCCAACAATCTATCTTTCCATGAGGACGGAACACATCGAGGTAGATTTCCATTACATGCGAGACATGATACGGAAGGATTTCATCTTTGCTTCCCAAGTCATCTAAGGGGAAGAGACAACGGATAGTTTCATCAAGGCTCTAGCAATGGGGGCATTCCAGAAGTGTTGTTCCAAACTGCGCAAACTTGACGTCTATGCTCCATCTTAAGGGGGAAATGATGAGAGTTATTTGCATTTATCTATTTCTGATTTCTTTCTTATGTAATTTGCTATCTAGTGTTTCTTCTTTCTACATAAGAGAGACATATGGGCCCATGAATGATCAATCTATTCATTTCTTTCCCCAGTTCTATATTTATAATAATTGAAATATGTGACACTCTATACTAAACTAATCACCAAACCATTCATCGCATTCATGACCAACCCTACAGTTTTACCAACTTTTGTAACTATTGAATAGCATCCTTTTTCAATTTAAAAGAAAAAGATTCTCACACAAACAAATTTAAAGTCCAAATATCAACACTAGAATGGTGTCTAGTTAAAATAAACCCAACTATGATTGAATCGATACCTTTTCATTATCCATAGTAAAAATCTCGGAAAATAACTATGGAATTAGAGATCTTTTTTTGAAAGAGTAGAGGGTAAGATCCCAAGGTGGGACTTACCACAAATTTGTATTAATATAAAAAAACTTCAATCAGTTATATATGTAGCCAGGCCGAGATCAGGCCCTGTAATGACCAAGTACATTATCAGTGCATAAAAACATTGATTGTAAAAAATATTCTCATTTCTAGCCCACCAAATAGCCTCGAGGAGATGAAAGCAGGTGAAGCGTCCTCCTGCAAATTTCCACACACCAACCTAACAGAGCTCTAGAAGGTTTGCCACTATCAGTCTTGAGCAAATGAATACCAGCTCCTTCCTAGATCGTCGATGTGGTTCTGCATCCAAAAAAAGCCTCATATCTTCACGCTCTTCACTACATCTACTACACACTAGGTACCAGTGTAGAAACTCTATCTCATTGCACCTTGGTGCATAGACAACTGCGCCTATCCAACCAGAGAAAAACCTTGATCCTCTACGGAATTTTACATGTCCAAATAATTATGCAATCACGAGTGACATCATCTATGATAGGCTCTTTTAACTGAGAAGTTGTCGGCCACCCATACGAAATGGTTTCTACCATTCGTGATGCCCTCGAGATCTGCCATGTTGCCAACCAAAGCAATCTATTCATTTATTCTCTACTCCGAGAAAATGGCATTGAAGCATGTGCTCCAAGACCCAATCATCCACACCTTGTGTAAGATAGCATTTTGGTTATCAGAAAGTACAAAGAGGCACGGGTAATGTTGCCCCAAAATGCCCAAACTCGTCCAGTCATCCAGCCAAAATCGAAGCACCACCACTACCTACCATCAGACGCAGCACCTCTCTTAATTCTGGGAGAATATGGGTGATGCCCCACCAAAGAGAGGAGGGGATTCGAATAGAAGTCCCAACCAGAGAGCCACGGATGTCGTAAATATTCCCCATCAATATGCACAATAGATCTTCTTTATTGCCCCACAATCTGAGCACCCATTTGGACAGGAGGATTTTATTCATGCATTCAAGCTTTAAAACCCATAAACCACTATCTTTCTTCGAGTGTGTCACCAACTCTCACTCGATGAGATGGATTCCATATGAATTAGTGATCTTTTAAAAAAAGTGCAGGACGCCAACCCACGTAATCAGGGATTATGTATGAATGCAAGCGCATCAAACAAACAGTTGCAAATAATATCGTATTATAAGATGAAAAAGATTATACCATAATGATTTTGAGGTAAAGATTTAAAAAGAGTACCTTTAAATCCTCAGCCATTCTTTCGCTAGTGGTAAGTTGTACTCCACGCTTAAGAGCAATCTTTGCAATTGATGTATTCTCCCACAACTTTACCATTGCAGCTGCTAATCCTTGAAGCCGTCTACTTCTTCCTAGAAGAAAAAAATAGAATATAAACACCAAACCAGATAACATTCAGTAAATAGCAAGTTAAGAGAATCTACGTTAACTTACCTACAGCGAAATGAGGTGGCAAAACCCTAGCGAGTCTCCTTAATACTGTCTGGTCTTTCACACCAAGACTGCGCCGAACTCCATAAGGAAGAACTCTGAAAGGTGGGTTGTAACCGGGGACATCTCCAGGAAGAAGATCAGCATCTACTGGCAACGGATCAGATCCTGGCCAATCGATAAATCTAGGTCCAAGATCATTCAATAACTTTTCCACTTCATGTTCATATTTGATTTCCTTGAATGAGTCCATATCTTTACTATTCTTGTCAGACATATTGTCCTCGAAAAGAGCTTCTGCTTTATCTGGCACACCATTTCGTAAAGAATATCCAATTAGATCAACACGGACTTTACTGAGAGAATCTCCTCTAGGAAGATGAATACTCTGATTATTATTTCCTGATTGAGGTAGTTCATAGGTCACACCCCTGTATAAAGAAATAGAACTGCCGGATCTCCATATCACCAATCCTCCGGTTTTTCTCTGATCAGCAACACTACAGGTTTCATTATGAGAAGACAATTCCCATGTGAAAACATATAATATGACTTCAATCCATAAATTAGTAGTAAATTGTTGGCAAGATAGAGATAAACACGCAGAAAAATATGGTAAAAACGAGAGCCTTACGTTCAGATTAAATTTTTAGTTCAGCAATACCAAAAAATGAAGACAAATGCACAGATTGTTTACATTAAAATCGAAGTACTTATTTTGCCTTGTTTCTGTTCAAGCATGAACGAAACAGAACTTTTCCTTTTTCTGAAAGACCAATTCTTTTTGGATGGCAAATCCATTTGTTTCTTCTTAATTAACACAACCGTTGTCTAATATGAGCATCTAGCATTTAGCTTCATATAAAAGGGCGTGGGATGACATTGGAATTAAGTTCCACTCAAAAAAGATTCACTGACATCAATTTGAAATCAATGAAAAATCAACGTGATCTTCAAAACTTTACCAGACTACATTTTCAAGAAAAATCTTTGTAGGAATATTGCCTCAAAAAAAAAACTTTGTTGGAATACCTCGTGGGAATTTTTTCAAGCCTCGGGAGGGGGGTGAGACAGATGTTCATTGGCACCTCTTTTATTTGTTCTGGTGGTGGAGGCTCTGACAGTTATGGTGGATAGAGTGCTGAGAGGGGGGCTTTTGTGCCGGATATAATAGGGATAAGGTTGCAATACCTATCCTTCAGTATTTCACATGACACGATTATTTTTGTGGAGGTAGAGACTTAGAGCTGCAGATGCCTCTCGAAGGTTATGGACTTATTTGGCGAGGTTTCTGGCTTTAAAGTCAATAGGAACAAGTCCGCTTGTGTGGTCTTTGGTTTGAGTTCAGATAGAGACTGCCTCGTATGAGTCTAGGTTGAGGATGCCCAGAACACGTTTACCACTACCATATATCCGGCTGCCTGTGAAAGGCTAATTGGTTGCCATTGGTGGAGAAGATTGAGCGGAAATTGGCAAGGCGGAAGTTGGCATGCCTCCCATATGGGGAAGACCGGTTATGCCACGATCTATTCTATCTGCTATCCTCTTATTTTTTTATTTCATCCGGACTTCTTCGAGCTGGCATTAGAGGAAGGCTGGAATTCGTTCGTGAGGAGATTTTTCTAGTCTTCTTTAATTGACTCTCCGGGGATTCCTCTGGTGTAATGGAAGACGATCGCAATGCAGAAAAGAGATGGAGGACTTCGGTGTTTTTAGTATGAAGGATATGAATATGGCCATTCTTTCTAAGTGGACATGTCGCATCAAGGGTGATGAATTAGACCTGCTTGGTTGCATGGTAAAAGATCTATGATGTCTCCCAGGATTTCAGGACTGTGTTATTTCGGCGGGTCATCATCAACATTCTGAAGTGGCATATGTCATGTGCTTTCAAATGTGATTTCTTCATTGTTGGCGATTCCTGGGGATAGACATGGCTTCTGGCGATGATGTGATTTCTTCATTGTTGGCGACTCCTGGGGATAGACATGGCTTCAACTTTTGGCGAGATGATTAGATAGATGTTAAACCAGTGTGTATACACTTCCCTCGGTTAGGTGCTTTGGCATCGAATCAAAAGCCTTGTGTTGCTGACATTTGGGATGATGGGATTTACTTCCCGTCTTTTACAGTTGATTGCGGAGAATAAGGGAGGATTTCTTCTTTGTCATCATGTGTTGTAACTTCTTGTAGAGTTTAGAAAATCATGACATTGACCAGAGAAAGACGCTGCTGAAATACAATTAACTTATGGAGGAATTGATTTCGTTGGCAGATTCTCTCTCAGAATGTGATTTGCCTTCTTCGGGAGAGATCATTGGACTTGGTTCGATGGTAATGTTTCTGTTAAAAAAGCTTACATTGTGCTTATTGGAATTGTGGAGCTCGACCCAGGGGGATGCCATAAGACCTCTAAGTATCACGCTCTTTCTAATTTTCTGACTTGATCCAGTATCGAATCAGACAAATGACTACTCTATGTGTAATACTCATAGAGACCTTTCCAATGAGTCCAAGAACGTCGAAATATGAGTTCATATGAGGGAGTTACACGCGTTTCAAGATCGTGATAAGGCTATGGATCCAGGTCCGACTAGACTCGAGCCTATAAAAGGTTAAGGGCTCAGCCCATTAGACTCACCTGACCACACTGACCTCGTCGGAGCTCCGTCATCGGAGAGATATTCCAATAGTCGATTCGAATTTTGACATGCAAGTGGTTTTTCCAAAATTTATCATGTCAATTTTTCAACGATTTTGAGAGCATCACATATCGAAAAAATATAAACATTATACCGTAGTGATGAAGGTGAAAAGAGGAACGAAAAATGTGGTTATTTGTAAATCTGGAATGAAAAATTGGCACGCATGCTTATAGTTTCCAACTCGATCGATCGTGTTATGTACATGATCAATCAGGCTAATCAATTAGGCCATTTGAATGATTGATCAGGGATGATCGATCATCCAAATAAGAATGATTGATCAACCCATTTCTTGTTAATCGGATAATAAAATAAATGATATTTTTGGAATCTGAATATGATAGACATGCATAGGGTTAATGAAATGCAATAAATAATAGTGAATATTTGTATATTGGATAAATGTAATGGATGTGAGAGAAAGTATCATATTACAAATGTGAAAATGTGCAGATATGTATACATCATCGATAGCGGGTAAATGGTCGATGGTGCTTGTGGCATGTGGACTACTTTTCCCATGAGGTCTTTACTTTGCACTGTTTTCGTGGTGCATGTGTAGTGGAGTTAGTAATCGCAATGGATGGGCATGCACCTTTAGGTCCCTAGGCAGAAGCTTCGATGGTCAACATTGCACTTGCTTTGATTGGGTGACACGTAGTATGTAGTACCCAATGTGTTCCTGGAGTTTGCTCGACGAAGCACATGCCAAGTTGTGTAGCCGGTTGTCTAGATTTCGCTTCATAGATTGAGTTAGTACAAAAAGACAATTAGTGTTGACCACATTAATGTCTCCAAGTGTTAACTGTATGAAGGAAGTTCCAAGATGGGGTTAGTAAAGAAAGAGATTTGTACTGGTTTCATGTATCTAGAGAAAAACAGAGGTAGTTGTAGGTTCTTTCGACTACTTGGATTGATTGATTGACCTGAACAATATATAGGTTGCCACTAATATAGGATTTCTCTTGATTGTTGTTTTTTTAAAGGAGAAAAGGGCAGTCATCGTATAGGTATGTGCCAATCTCTTGATTTTTGTTGATTTCGGTGATAAGATCATTCGCTTCTTTTTTGAAGCGGCCTTTTTTCAAGTGGTTGATAGCAAATGCAAATAGTCAAACATAGCAGTGACAGAATTGTCTGATCTTGTGCCCTGACTCGTGCCCTATGTCATTGTGGAACTTCACCAATATGTTGTGGATTTGGGCAGTTTGCGATATTTTACACAAGAGTTGTAGTTTTGATGCATTCGTTTGAGTTAGTCCAGGTGAGATGTTATATACATGGTGAGATGTTATATACATATATAAACTTAAATGAAAAATCAATAGAATTGTTCCACCCGTCGAAGTTGTCCTGGTGGGATGAGATGCATACTTCAATAAAGGATTATTAATAATATTCCACCCATCGAAGTTGTGTCCCGGTGAGTTCATTTGCCTTGTAGGGGCCATTTGTACAAGAGTATGTGCATACACTATTAAGTATGTGCATACATTGTTGAGTATGTGCATATACTATTGAGTACATGTTCACAATATTACCTTCCTTTTTACGCTAGCGGTTAGTGTTGTATATGTACTGAGCAATTGCTTACAACGTACCCTTTTGTGTGGTCCAACAGGTGTTCAAGAGTTGCCATCCCAGTCGCGGCTAAGAGCAGGTGGAGCTTTATCGAGCTATATCTGCACTAAACAATGTGTGTGTTTTGTAGTCCATGCTGTATAGTTACTTTTGCTTTTAGTTTTGTTATACTTTTTGAGAGATGGCACATGATACATGTACTTTGATTATACTCTAATGGCATCTTGTAGTTTATGTATATCTTAGGCATGGTTATATGTCATCTTTTGTGGAAATGTTAATGAAAGGAAAGCATGCAGCATTTACTTTTCTTTGAATTTCCTATTCTCATGCTTGCATTGTAGTATTTCGAATGTGAATCTGATGTGCGTGAGAGTGGTTACTGAGTTTCGTGGTCCTAATGGCGGGGCACGACAGATGTATCCTGGGCTGTAAAAGGATTTAGGGGGTCAAAGATCCTTGCTGGGCAACAAAAGTATTCATATGGATACTAAGGCGTGGTAGAGTGATGATATATGAATGACATGCTAGGCTCTTCCAAGGTGTTGATTCATCTTGGGTGTATCATTCGATTGTAGTGGCAAATGTGCAACATCCCTTCTTTGGATGCGCAAGATCCAGTGAGGTGTAGGACTTGCTACCTTGGATGGAATGGTTAGTCTTAGGCCTCCAGATTCTAGGCATTTTTAGGCTTGAATTGGATGGGTGTGGAACAAGGTGAATGATGGCTATTGTTGTGATATGGGCTTTGTGGCTGGCTAGAAATGGAGTGCTTTTACATCACGAGAGATTCTATTCAGAAAATGGCGTTGAGCATGCTAATGTCTTGGTGGGGTCTTGGTCTATGTATTGTTTAGGGGCTACACCTTATTGTAGATTTTTCATCATTAATCTTGTAAATATATGATGTTTTAGGGCATGCCTCTTTCATGATGACCACCTTTTTTGCCTAAAAAAAGATTGAGTGTAGCCCTTTGCGATTAATCATGTTATATAGCCATTCACGCTACCATCTTACCAATGATTAATCATGAAGACCTGCACACATCCACCACCCACCATCCCCATGTGGGGTAACAAGAGTCCTGAGTAACTCTAGACTACAAAGCAAGTATCTCCTCGTGTACATAGATTCTTGTTTTTTGTCATCTCAAAGGATAACATGATATATCCAAGAATCACCGTGGTAGAAAGAAATGTAACAAAATGTGGTTACGAAGTGATTCTCTCCATCTATACGTGTCATAATATGGGATGCATCGTGCATGCTTGCTTGCTCTTTCTCAAGCCAATAGGGATGTCAATGGCATCTATATTAGCATTGGCAACATCATACACTCCATACATGTATTATCACGTGCAGGAACAACTATAATACCATCAGTAGAAATATTATCATGAATTATCTTTGGCGTAGCGGATGATGGCACGAGCTCAGGAACAGAGACCCAATAATAATATATTATTGCGGTGATTGTGCAAATAAACCTCAACACCAATGTCAAAAGGGATCAATCTGCCACTAGTTAGAGAAGGATAGGAGAAAGACTCAAAGAAATTGGCACCAGCAGTAATATGATATAATGATACTATAACTGGAAGGGTACGACCTATAACCTTCAACACCCTCGAAAACCCCAAAAAGACATTTGATAGCCCATAGGAAGAGCTTGTGAACAAAGACAACACAGCCAAACACCCAAGGCAATAGAGAGAAGAACCTTCTAAGAAAATAAAAGTGAAGACAACATGCATGGTCACGGAGCACTAGCAATAGCACAAGCAGTAGCAGGATGAGGCACTCATGGCGGTGGCAGAAACTTTGGGATTAGATTGTCGATGAGAAGGGGGGAGGGGACAGTGTGTGATTGGCATAAAAGCTGCTTCTTGAAGACGCAGCTTTGTTACAAGAATAAAACCTCCTCTTTAAGAAATGTATATGGCAGATAAGTTTCCATGGTTACAGTACACATAAATTTACCTACGATTTGTTAATCGAGTATGTGTTAATGAATGTTAGCTATTTTCAGATAGATGATCGAGTGTGGTCATTAGACTCGGTTAATCCCGCACTAATCGGGAGCGGTTAGTGAGAAAATATGGGATGGGCGGTTAGGGTTTAAGGGCGTACGGGCGCATGCATGGGCCTATAAATAAAGAACGGCGCGCTTACGGAAGCCCTCATCCCAGCCTACTCACCTCTCCTCTTCCCCGTCGTTTTTCTCGCACTGGTATCAGAGCCCGCGTTGACGATTCGAACGCTACTGCTGCCCCGTCGATCCGCCACTGGGGATTCTCGATCCGTCGCTGCGCCATTTAGATCTGCCGCTACATCGGCTCCTAAGAACCAAAACATTTCCTGTGCGGCGGTCCTTGCGAATAGGGTTTCGTGTTCCTCCGTTTTTTGGTAAGCTTTAAATTTTTTGACCTTTACAGCTGTAGTTCAGCCGTTGTTTTTTATACCCTTTACTTTATTGCCTTGCTCGCAAGTACATCCTTTTTTTTTAAAAGTTGCATATGGTTGCGCTCATTAAAATATTAGCCGTTGTCACTGTTCCTGATTGTTGATTTTGTCCTTCTCTGCAAACGTTTATTTTTAAATACATTTATGCTCATACCTCTTTTTGGAGACGGAGAACATATTGGGTTTTTTTTAACTCCTTATCTTCTTAGTTGTATAAAGATGTACAGCTGTAAATTTGTTTTTTATTCCCACTCTGTTTAACGTGCACATTTTTTTTTCAATCAAAAACGTATTTTTGATTATCGGCTGTTTTTTTGAGGATTCAGTTTTTTTTATATATCTTGATCGCAACTCAAAAAAAATCAACGTTTTTTTGTCTGTTACTTTTAAAAGAGTTGGAAGGGGGCTTGTCAGGAATATCTTTTTTTTTACTTGCACCTCACTTTGCTTGTATTCATTACCCTACCATTTAGGTTTGTCCTCTATCCATTGTACATCCATGTAGAAGTTTTGTTTGTTTTTGATTTGTTTATAAAAAAAAGGAAGAGAGTATAGATTTCTTTATTCATTTGTTTTCTTGTATCTAGTTTTATTACAATCCAAAGAAAGTTTTTTTTGCCCTCTACCCTATTGGTTAGTATTAAGACTTCACAAATACTGAACTTGTTAACTGTCTTTCTTATAAAAAAAACGTAATCTTATACTGCTTACATTTTTTTTGAAAAACCTAGATGGCAACCAAACTGATTGCATCTGAATTGGCTAAGCTTGAAAAGCTGAATGGTGTCAACTATGATACGTGGAGTCGGAAAATATTGTATGGTCTAATGCATGACAATCTCGATAGTATTATAGACACCCCTCCTCCTGAACTCTCCAAAAAAGCCACTGATGTTGAGAAAACTACCTACAAGAAATTATTTGAACAGTGGGAGAAAACAGATAAGAAAGCTCGTAGTTTCATCCTCATACACATGGAGGATGATTTGATTAGGGTTTTTGAAACCCATAAATCCACATACGAGTTATGGAGAGCGATCAAGGGGAAATATGACTCCAAGACGGACGTGAATGTGCAACTCCTATTGCACAAATATAATACATGTAAAATGAAGGAATCCGATAGTGTTATTGAACACGTCAATCGGATGATAGTCATGGCAAAAGATCTTCAGATAGCAGGAACTACTATTCCTGAAAATTTACAGGTGGCAACTATATTGAATAGTCTGCCATCTTCATTCGATATGGCTGCCACCACCTTGAGGCTAAATGGAGCCATAAAGAGTGTGACTGACTTGCCCGCTCAACTTGCGATAGAGCAGGACTTAACTGCCAGAAGAAAGAAGACGGGTGTCTTTGAAGTTGAACATGAAGAGGCACATGTTGTTCATCACAAGAAATATATGGGTCCCACAAAAGCAAAATTCAAGGGAAACCAACAACAACGTGTAAAAGGACCACGAGGATCATGCTATTCTTGCGGAAAATTTGTCCATTTCAAGGCCAACTGTCCCAATAAAGGGGTCAAATCGGGCCCGGCTAAGGTCCCAGAAAATAAGGGCAAGAAGCACGAATTTGTTGACGTGGTTGAGTGTAACTCTGCCACGACCGACTGTGAAAGCTGGTGGGTGGACTCTGGTGCCACCCGACATATAGCGAAGACTAAAGAGGGACTCGTGGACTTCAAAGAGCTCAAAAAAGGGAGAGCAGAGGATCTACATGGGCAATAACACCTACCTAGATGTGGAAGATGTTGGAACTTATAGGCTGGATCTTGGGGAGAGTGTGATGACCCTCCAAGATATATTCTATGCTCCAGGGATCCGAAGAAATCTGATTTCAGTGACAGCTCTCCTGAAGAAGAATCTGGAAGTTAGATTCTATAATAATCGTGTCTCTATAGGTCGAGATAGAAAAGTCTGTGTAGTCGGCAAATTTGTGCCTAAGCATGACTTATTTTGTATCCCTGTTTTTGCTGAATCAACAAAGGTGATTTGAATTATTCCTTGTGTTTATTGTCTGATTTTGATTTATGGCATATGAGATTAGGGCGCCCAGGAAATAATAAAATGAATCAAATAATAAAGTTAGATCTATTGCCTAACATAACAGGAGCAAGAACATTACCCTGTGAGCATTGTTTGACTGGAAAAATGACTAGGAAACCCTTTTCTAGTGGTCAAAGGTCAAAGGAATTGTTAGAATTGATTCATTCAGATATTTGTGGTCCCCTAAGTGCAAGAACATATGGAAATAAGGAATATTTTATTACCTTTATTGATGACTATTCGAGGTTTACCTTTGTATATCTCTTGGAAAGAAAAGCTGAAGCTTTTGAATGCTTTAAGAGATATAAGGCTGAGGTAGAAATTAAATTGGGTAGATCGGTCAAATACTTAGGACGGATAGAGGTGGGGAATTTAACTCGAGAGAGTTTAATGATTTGCCGACCCCGCATGGTCGAGCCCTGGCTTGACGCTTACCTGCTCCCCATTAATATAGATAGATAGACAGAATCCATTCTTCTTTTGCCTCTAACTGCCTTTGTCCTAGATTGCTGTTGCATTCATGCAGGCATTGTTAGACATACAACAATGCCATATGTGCCACAACAGAATGGAGTTGCGGAAAGAAAAAATCGAACATTGATGAATGCAGTCAGGTGTATGCTCTCACATTCGAGACTACCAAAGAATTTATGGGGTGAAGCAGTATTGACTGCAAATTATATACAAAATAGAATTCCCACAAAATCCGTTGAATTCACACCATATGAGATATGGAATGGAAGAAAGCCACAGTTAGATCATCTCCGTAAATGGGGATGTGAAGCACATGTCTTAGTCCCATATCAGCTTAGAGATAAGCTTGATTTTAAGACAATGAAGTGCATTTTTATTGGTTATTCAGAAAAATCCAAAGGATATAGGTTTCTACATCAAGAAAGAGGTCTAATTGAGAGTCGTGATGCTACCTTTCTCAAGAGTAAAGAGGATAAGGAAGCGGAATTAGAGGATTTGGAACCTCTAGTTGATTTGCAGGGAATCATCCTTGGATTCCAGGCGGCCGAAGATGTCTTCTCGTGCGGATGTCCCCCCCAGGGCGAAACCTTCTTCGGCTTTTACGGACGACCGCTCATTTGCTCAGGTGGTTTCGCCAACCTGTGCTTCGGCTTCGACAAACTGGAAGACCACCTCTTCCGCGTCACTCTATGGATCAGGTATGCCGGCTAATCCCTCCCGTCCACCGATACTAGCACAGGCATCTCATCGCTGGGGCCCTCATCGGACGAGCAATCATTCTTCCCCTGAGCTCGGGGCTCCTGCGGCGACAGCCACTCCCTCATCGAAGGTGCCAGAAGCAAATCTCGGGATGGCGATCGGCGTGGTGCGTCGGCGGGCCTTCGACAGAGAGGCGATACGAGCGGAAACTCTCCTCCTCCTTGGCGAGGGCTTCGTCGGTGACTTCTTCTTTCTGGACGACACCCGCTGCTGTGTTCGAGGACTTTCCCTGGAGCAACGGGAAATCCTCATCTCTCGCTCGGATTCTTCGGTGGTTCTATGGCGTCGTCCCCGGGTGGCCGATGGTGCATCTCTTACCTCAGAGATATGCGTTGTGGAGGTTCGCGGAGTTCCATTCCTGTCCCGCTCGGCGCACTGCCTTTCCAAGGTAATCCGAAGTTGGGGTCAAGTTCTGAATATCTTGGACGATGGTCTCTCCCCTGGCTCAGACTGGTCATGCACAAGGATCTTGGTCGAATGCTCCGCCACCCTATCACGATCCATGGCTGGTAAGACATTCTCGGAGATTTTGGACCTGGGAAGATGGTCCTTCAAGCTTGAATTTTTCTTTCCGCCGCCGGCGGCTTCGGCAATCCATTCCGATGCCGGGAACGCTTCCGCCAGCTCCATCGACGGTTCGGCTCCCTCGGGCCACGTGGCACCTGTCCTGGATGTTCCCGAAGCCCTACGGATTCATGACGACTCTTCACCTTCGTCGGCGGGGCCTCGCTTCTCGTGCGCATTTGGACGGATGTCTCTTCACGTGCCGAGGGGCCTATTCGAGGAGAATCCGTTGCCAGTGGAGTTTAATGATTTTATTATTCCAAAGTATGGCGGCCCATCCCCAACTCTCGATGTGGCGATTCAGATCCCCACTTTCGGGTCGGACCCTTATCGGGCCCTAAAGTGGGTCGGCAATGAGCACACAATATTCGAGGACTCCATTATCTATGTTGAAGATATTCCATGCCCTTCTCCTATCTCGGCGGTGCCTTTCTATTCATCGGACTACTACGAGGACTGGAGTCCCTCTTCCTCAGCTTCACCGCCTTTGCTGCCTGCAAAGGGCCCGGGCTCCCCACGATCTGACTCAGAAATCGGTAAACAAGATATCATTTATCCTTATGACAGGACGTCCTATTCCTTTGGGATTTCCAGGTCTTATGATGATCAAGGGGAGTCTTCTTCGAGCGCCTCCCGAAGTACTGATGCGTGGATTTCTGGGAATGCAACGGATGCCTCCCCGAATCGTTTTGGCATGATATATGCTCGGCGCATGGACCTCTCCTCAGAAGGAACCTCTTCGCAGACGCTTCTGATATCTAGGGAGACGGTGGCGGAGGCGGCGGGACTTCGCCGTATGGACCAACGCCGCGCCTAATCAGGGGATTTCATTCGACCACTTTTTGGGGATTAATTTTTGTAATATTTAATGAAGTTACTCTCTTGGAACGTTCGTGGAATGGGTGACCCTTTGCGTCGCAGGGCCTTGGGATCACGTTTGGTAGATTGGGATTGTGATATTGCTCTCATACAGGAATCAAAGCTTCAAGGCCTGGACGACGCCCTATGGAGATCGATGGGAGCAGGTTTGATGGATGCATTTTGTGCTTTGGACGCGACTGGATCCTCTGGTGGGGCTATTGTGGCTTGGAGATCTTCAAATTTTACATTATCCGCTTCTCGCATAGGAAGACATTCCATCTCTGTAGTCCTTTTGCACGTGGCCACTAACGTGTCTTTGGCGGTCTCATGTATTTATGCGCCTATTTGTCACCTTGCGCGTCGAGAATTATGGGAGGATTTGCGGGACGATGCGGCGGCATTTGGGGATATCCCGTGGCTTTTGGGGGGGGGATTTTAACGTCACTATGCTCTCAAACGACCGCCCCCGAGGTCGGGGGGGAAGGGACCCCGGCTCTATCGACTTCCTGGATTTCTTCAACGACTTGGCTTTGGAGGACCTGGTAGCCTCGGACATCAGATACACGTGGCGCAATAGCTCCTCTCGATCGCGGATTGACCGGTTCCTTGCTAATTCTCGTTGGATGGAGGCATTCCCGCTGTGCTCGGTGACGTCTCGGCCTCGGTCTTTCTCGGATCATAGCCCCATCATTTGGGATTCGGGCGAATCATCTCGTCCGCGCGGCATCTTTCGATACGAGAAGAGCTGGCTTATGGAGCCTAATTTCGATGAATTAGTGCGAAATCACTGGTCACAAACATCATTCTCGGGTAGCGCGGCTCACCGGTTCGCCCTCAAACTCTCATCTCTAAGGCGGGTCCTTGCGACCTTTAAATTCTCCACTCGTATGGCGAGGCGAGCGGTCCGCAATGAGGCCGAGGCGATAATTATTAGATTAGATCGCTTGGAAAGTAACAGGGAACTCTCCCAGGAAGAACTACACGACAGATCTGCCGCGGCTCTGATCGTTCAGGAGGATGACAAGAAAAAAGCAATTGAATGGAGACAGCGCTCGCGACTTCGATGGCTCAAAGAGGGGGATGCCAACACCGCCTTTTTCCATCGGGTCGCTAGCACTCGCAAACGAGCTAATTATATCTCTTCCATGGAGATTGGGGACGCCAGCTTTCAGAATGAACGAGACTTGGGTGCGGCACTGGTTAATTATTTCAAGAACTTCTTCAATCGCCCCCCCTCCTCTCAATGGCATTGGACGGCGCCCGGGGCCCCCTCCATCTCTGACGTTGATGCATCTAATCTAGCTCGCCCGATATCTATGGAGGAGTTAAAGAGCGCGGTTTGGGACCTGAACGCCGATGCTTCCCCTGGTCCCGACGGTTTCCCTATCTCTTTTTATAGGGATTTTTGGGACGTTATCGCTGGAGACGTTTTGGCTGTGGCTATTGAGTTTTGTGAAGGTAATCGGGGATTCAACAGGGTTAATCGGGCTTCCCTTGTTCTCATCCCGAAATCACAGGGCGCCCGGCGTATCGACGAATTCCGCCCAATTGCCATCTCCAACGGTATTTATTTGATCATTGCGAAGGTGTTGGCTCGTCGATTAGCGCCATTGCTTACTTCTATCATCTCCCCCTGTCAAGCGGCCTTCGTTCAAGGGAGGCAAATATCTGACTGATACGCCCTTGCCTCCGCCATCATCGATAGCTGGCACAGAAGCGGAACGAAGGGAGTACTATGGAAAATTGATTTTGCTAAAGCATATGACTCCTTGGATTGGCGCTTCTTATGGTCGGTTCTCAAGTCTCGGGGATTCCCCCCCTTATGGATTTCTTGGATCCGTAGATGTGTGACCACGGTCTCCTTCTCTTTATTCCTTAATGGTCGACCATCTGGAAATCTATTTCAACCACGAAGGGGTGTTCGCCAAGGATGCCCCCTTGCCCCGCTCCTCTTCGTATTGGCGGCGGATGTGTTGCCCCGTATGATCCAAGGCGTATACGATGCTGGGTACACTCGTGGCTGCTCGCTTGGTGATCTTCATATCCCGCTGATCCAATACGCAGACGACACATTATGCTTTATTGAAGGGGATCAGATGCAATATTCCGGAATGGCAACTACTGTACACTTATTCTGCGAGGTATCGGGGCTCCGCATCAATGCGGCCAAATCCAAATTTGTGCCCTTTTTTCTATCAAATCTGGAGATCGAGGATTGTTCATCCATATTGGGGGCTCCGCTCGGGAACCTTCCTCTTGAATACCTGGGATTATATCTCACTGTGGGCCGGCCGAGGCTGCGTGATTACCAAAGGGTGGTGGAGAAGGTCGAATCAAGGTTGGCAGGATGGCGTTCTTCACTGCTCTCTCGGGGTGGTAGACTGGTGCTTATCAAATCCGTCCTCTCCGCTATTCCTATCTATGTCCTATCATCGCGCGGTCTGCCTAAGGGGATTAGGATGCGCTTGGACAAATGTATGAGGGGCTTCTTGTGGGCAAGGAACGGGACTGCAAATCGGGGGACGCACCTGGTCGCTTGGGAGGACATCTCGCGTCCTAAGCGGCTAGGGGGTTTGGGCGTTCGGCGGCTGGAAATATTGCGGGACGTTTTCCTTCTTAAATGGGCGGCGCGGCTCCTGGGCCGTGAGGAGGGCTTTCTTGTTCAATGCCTTCGCAATGCGGCGGGGAATGCTCTTCTCTCTGTCTTTGATGGTAGATCACACTCTCAATCTCCCATCTTCTGGCGCGATGCCTTCTCCGTCTTCAACCGCAACCGCTCCTTATTCCGACCATCTCTGGGCGATGGCTCTTCCTTCCGGTTTTGGTCCTCGGACTGGTCTGGCAAAGGTATATTCATGAACATTTTTCCAAGATTATATGCGCTAGCCGGGGACAAGGCTGCATCGGTCGCCTCATGCTGGTCCAATGGCACCTGGTGCCCGACTCTGGTGGACTCTCTCTCATCTCAACGCCTGAATGACTTCTCTGCTTTGATGTCTCTGCTCGGGGACGCCCCTACTCCATCGGGGGGGCGAGATCACTTCTACTGGTCTGACGGGCCTTTTTCGTCGTCAAAGGCTTATTCTGCCCTTTTCCCCACCGGTGGCCAGCCGGAGGTGACCTTTCTTAACCACTGCAATCTCATATGGGGTCTCAAGCTCCCGGAAAGGATTGGCATCTTTTGGTGGATCCTTAGGCGCGGTCGACTTCCCACTCGCAACCGATTGGTGGCAACTTCGCCGGCAATTAGCACATCTTGCGGCTTGTGCGACGCGACTGTTGAGACGGCGGAGCACCTCTTCCTACACTGTGACCGTGTGCGGCCTCTATGGGAGGACATTGCGTGGCTGAATATTTCGTCGATGGCATCCTTTTGGGAAAGTATTGAACGCGCTGCAAATCAGTCGAGGGCGCAGAGGATGATCCCCTTCGCTCGCATATGGTGTATATGGCTGGCGAGGAACAAATTAATATTTGCAGGACAGAGATTCTATGTAGAGAACATTTGTATTGACGCTAACCGTTTCTGTTCGGAGTGGTCTATCGGGTAGTGCGTATATGGGTTCGAGGTGTATGATTTCAATATTGATATCATCCTCCCCTTTTTTATCTTTTCTACTTCACTTGTAAGTACCTTTTCTCTCTTTTTCCTCAATAATAAATTGGGGCGAACACCTACGGGTGTCTCCCCCTTTTGGAGTGTCAAAAAAAAAATGACTCTGACTCGGAAACAGACCAAATAGGAAGGGAATTTCTTCCGGATGTAGAGGATGAACCTATGAATATTGATACTCCTTTGGAGGCTGTGGGTGAGCCTAATCAACCCACTGGTTTAGCTGGAAACAAAAGACCCAGAACGCAACCTGCATGGATGGGCGACTACCATCTGTATTCTTGCGAGGTTTCGTGTTTTGCTATTGATGAGGACATTGTGGATTGTACGGATCCAATGTCCTTTAATGAAGCGATGGCTTCATCTGAGTCAGAATCATGGATGTCCGCCATGAAGGATGAACTTGACTCGATAGACAAAAATGGTGTCTGGGTACTATGTGACTTACCGGTAGCCAGGAAGTCCATAGGATGTAAATGGGTCTTTAAGAAAAAGTACCGAGCTGACGGTACAGTTGATAAATATAAAGTAAGGTTAGTTGCTAAAGGTTATACTCAAAAGGTTGGAATTGATTTCCAGGAAACATATTCTCCTGTTGCTAAATTTGCATCAATTAGGATGATTCTAGCACTGGTCGCATATATGGATTTGGAACTATTCCAAATGGATGTCAAGACTGTTTTTCTCAATGGAGAATTGAGAGAAGATATATACATGCGACAACCTGATGGTTTTCAAGTAATTGGTAAGGAGGATATGGTTTATAAATTGAAAAAGTATCTATATGGATTGAAACAGTCCTCGCGACAGTGGTATCTCAAATTCCATGATACAATTATTCAATTGGGTTTTGTGGCTAATAAATTGGATAATTGTGTATATGTCATGCATAATACAAGTAAGTTTATGATTTTGTTATTATATGTAGATGACATCTTGCTTGCAGGAAATGACATGGAGATGTTGAATGATATAAAGAAAAAATTAAGTTCTGAATTTGAGATGAAGGACATGGTAGAGGCATCCTATGTTCTTGGAATCCAGATCAGTAGAGACAGAAGCTCAAGAACATTGAGTTTAGATCAAGAGAAGTATTTGCATACGGTATTAAAGAAGTTTGGAATGCAGAACAGCACTCCTGCCCCTACACCACTTGTGATAGGAAAAAGACTTAATAAAAGTCAATGTCCGAGAAAGGGACAAAAACCACTTGATGTTCCATATGCACAAGCGGTGGGTAGTTTAATGTATGCAATGTTATGTACAAGACCTGATTTGGCTTATCCTGTAAGCCTAGTGAGTAGATATCAAAGTAATCCCGGGCAGGCTCATTGGGAAGCCATTAAGAGGATTCTTCGATATCTAAAAGGTACTGTACAATTAAAATTGGTTTATCAAAAAAAAATTGGGATATTACAAGCCGAATCACTTGAAATAGTGGGATATTCCGATGCTGATTTCGGAGGGGATATTGATGATAGGAAATCCACATCAGGTTACCTTTTCATGTTTGGCGGTGCAGGTGTTTCTTGGGGAAGCAAGAAACAAAGTTGTGTATCAAGACATACACAAGAAGCTGAATATATTGCATGCAGCATGGCTAGCACTCATGCTGTTTGGATTAGACGTTTTCTTGAAAACTTGGCCTCGAATTGGTCAAAGGACTAATTGAAATATATTGTGATAATCAAGCCGCTATAAGCTTGATTAACAGTGGGGCAAATAGTTCAAGAGGAAAACACATTGAAATCCAATATCATTATATTCAGGACATAGCAACCAAACAAGAGATTAAGGTAACATACATTCCTACGAGTGATATGTTAGCTGATTCTTTTACAAAAGGAATTCCAGCAGGAACTTACATTAAACATGTTGGTTTAATGGGACTCAGGAACATATGAGTCAAGTAAAAGGCATTCAAGTAAATTGAAGCCTTGGGAATAAACATCTCTACAATATAGACACTTCACGAATAGTGGGAGTGTAGTATGACCACTTCGGTCAAGTGGGAGATGTTAGCTATTTTTAGATAGATGACCGAGTGTGGTCATTAGACTCGGTTAATCCCGTACTAATCGGGAGCGGTTAATGAGAAAATATGGGATGGGCGGTTAGGGTTTAAGGGCGTACGGGCGCATGCATGGGCCTATAAATAAAGAACGGCGCGCTTACGGAAGCCCTCATCCCGGCCTACTCACCTCTCCTCTTCCCCGTCGTTTTTCTCGCATACGTCGAGGCTATGCATATGACGCAGTCACCGTGCTCCGTTCATGTTCGAGCAAGACATGCTTCCAAGTTCACAACAACAACAAAAAACAAAAAAGATGAGAGGAGAGAGGCAGCAGACCTCCAATATTTCATGCGTCCGCTTCATGTTGAGAGCCGGAGGTCCCTCGCATTTAAGCCTCACCACCTCCTCTGTCTTCCACTTCTCATGGATCTTATCCACGACCTCCTTGGTGACGCCCGCGCCACCGACCTTCATCTTCGACTTGGTCCTTATAGCTAAATCCTTCAGCCTCCTCAGCTCCCCCTCAGGCAGCGTCAGCTCCGCCAGCGAACTGTGGGTCTTCTTCCTCCTCTCGGACCTCTCAACGCCTCCATCATCGGCCAGGGGCTTCTCCCATGGGAACCGGACCTCCTCCAGCCCTCCACGTGGATTCGGCAGGATCCCATCTTCGGCGTAGAAAATGTCCTCCACGGAGCCCTTCTCCGGCAAAGATGTAACCGTCTCCTTCTCCGCCGCAATGTCATCTTCGTAAACATAACCAAATTTCTTGAGCTTCTCGACGATCTTCTCCATGGTGGAGCTCCCGGAGCTCCTGCTGGTGCCGAAGTCCTCCTCGTCATCGGAGACGCCGGTGCCTCGGTAGTATATTACGGCCTTGGGGCGACGGGGGAGGATCCGGAACGGGGGCTGCTTCCATTGGAGGATCCAAGAGGGAGAGGGGGAGGGAGGGGGAGTGGTAGGGGGAGGGGAAGGTCGGGGCAGTGGTGGTGAGGCAGTGGGGAAGGGGCGGGGGAGGAAGGGCTTGGAGTGGGAGTGGCGGAGGAAGGAGAGGCAGTGGGGATGGAATTTAGAGAGGGATTCGACGAGGGCGGAGGACGGGCGAAGCTGCGCCGCGGAGTGCAGCGGCATATGAGGCGGAAGAGAGTGAGGATGAGCGGGAGGGGGTCTGTTGCTTTCCTCTTCGTATCAAAAGAGGAGCGGGAGAGGATGCTGCCATACCGTAGAGGGTATTGCAGCAGAGGTGCTATAAACCCCAATATTTTTTTTTGTGATTTAGATTCTGAAATCCAATCTTATAGATTGAATTTTATGTTAGTGTTCTATGCATTCTCCAAATTTCGCTTAAATCATACATTATTTGCTATTTTATCTTAATGGCCAAACAATCGGTCAAGATCTAATCAATTTGAACTCCATTTAAAAAAGATCTGAATCTTGAATTATTAAGATAAAATAACAAATAATATCAGATTTAAGCAAAATTTGGAGGATATGTATAACATTAACCTAAGATTCAATCTATAAGGTTGGATTTTAGAATTTAAATCGTAAAAAAAATATTGAGGTTTACAGCACCGCTACTGCAGTACCCTCTCTTCAAAGAGGGGATGGGTGATTGGGATTTTCTTTATGATATATTTACGTAGATGTTCCTGCGTATAATCAATTATTGCATTCATAGCCTCTTTGTGCATTTTTCTTTGTTTGGAGGATTACACTGTAAAATGGCTACTAAATAGCTTGTATGTGCATAGAGAAAACTTATAATTGATTGACTTCGGCCAATTCTCCAAGAAGCAATATAAACTATTTTTTTGTTTGAGATGCAGTTGATTTTGACTTATGATACTTTATTGATTTTTACTTGTTAAAAATGATCATTTTCTTGCTAAACTCCAATTCGTGCGATGTTGGACTTGTGTTGTACTTGAACGATGTTTGTGTGTGTTTCTCAACCCCCTCACCTCACTCATTTCATCCTTTTGATGGATTAATATATAGCATCTTTTTTGTTGAAAAAAGAATATATAGGAGCTTGAAATTGTATGTTCCGTGATATTTGAAGTGTATAGTTGTTGAACCGCTCTTGGTTGATATGCTAATCAAATACAATTAGGAATCATTGAGGTGACCGAACACAAGAGGCGAATCAGACAACAATTAACCCATATATGCAAGATAAAGCAATGCAATATGTGCGTGGAGTTAAAATTTTGTAATAACTCTACAAAGTATGTGTATAGTGTATAAGTATGTAGAGTGTCGAACTCATGGAGCAAAAAATGATAGATTGGGAAGTGAATCCAAAATTTTCCTTCTCTTGCCTTTTTATTTGGATATTTTTGTGGGCTTAAATTATATTAAATTTTTATGGATTTCTTATGTTATATATCTTTTAATTTTAATTTATATTTTTTATTTATTTTATATTTTCTAATTTTTAATTTCTCTTTCTTTTTAATATATGTAAGTGTATATTTGTATACTAGTATGTATAATATAAATACTATATAAGAAATATATAATAATAAAGTAAAAATTCAGGAAATACATTTAAGTAAAGTCCTTTTTATTTTTTAAAAGGTTTTAAAAATCTATTAAATGTATTTATAATAATAAGACTAATATTAATAAGTATATAAGTAGTATATTATAGACTATGCAGGGTTTTCTATTTATAAATATAGATATAAATCTCAAAAATTACAAAATAAAATTTTTATGTTTTTTATGTTTTTCTTTATTTTTGGAATTTTTCTTATATTTTTATTGATTTTTAGGTATTTTTAATGGATTAAAAATGTTAAAAGAATGACTTATAATATTAGGCCCGATTGTTTTGGGATATAAAAATAGATAATATGTCCAAATTTACCCAAAACTACTTTAATATATACTAGATAATATAAATAGAATTATATTTCAGAAAACTATTTTTAGATTTTATATATTTTTTACTATTTTTTATAATATTAATAGGATTTATCATATTTTTAGTATATTCTTTTAATATTTTTGTGATTTTTGATATGGAGTGGTAAAATATAGTAATAAATATACTCTAATTTTTTGGAATTTTTAAAGTTGATTTTATGTTTTTGTATTTTTTTTAATCTAAACAATAAATAATTCCTTTATTTTTTAAATTTTAATAAATTGAAAAATAAAGAAAATGCCTTAATAAAAATATGTATGTTAGAATGATGTTTAAGGCATTTAACATAGATTTTCTATAATTTTTAGAGCATCAAAAACATTTAACAAAAATAAAGCAACAAAAATGCAATCATTTCTAACCTAAATAAAATAAAGGTTCGATGCATTTAATAACCCCTCAACAAAATATGGGGTCAATCGTGCATATTAAATTTCTTGAATTTAATACGCACCAGGGGCGTGTTTTTGCAATATCCAAAAAATTCCAGGTCCAACTTGCAACTTGTCCACAAAATATTACACTAGATTTTGAAATTACAGGACCAAATCAAAATATAAATGCCCGCAAGGGTTTAGGTGCAAAATGCCCCACCACCCCCATGTGCATGCGCATGTGAGATGATGTGTCCAGGACCTAAATGCAAATATGAAAAGTTTGGGGTTCAAAGAGTAAATATTACAACGCAGGTGAATGCTTTATGTACTAAATATTAAATATAAAACTTGGGGGAAGACGTGCGAAATCTACCCCCATGTACAGTATTCAACGGCTGGATCTCACACACTTATCCATGTGGCGTCCTCTTGGCATCTGATGACGATTCGGTGATGGAGGGCGGAGATTAGATCTTGCCCTCCAATTTGACGGTTCTTGGGCGATCAATCCGATGGCATATGTACTCGTGGAGCTTCGTTCTTCATCGAACAACGATGGAGGGGTCTGGATGAACGGGGGAAGAAAAGCTCTGCTGCGAGCTTGGATCTCGGCTCTCGGGAGACTCCGACAACTTCTTACGCTGTTGAGATGTTCAATCGACTCCAAAGGAGGTTCCGCAGCCTTTGATGCCTTCGAATGGGTTCGGGCTCCATCGATAGGGTTTTGGAGCTCGATGCTACCTGTGGGGCATGTTCTTGACGTCGATACCCCTCAGATGGGGTCTTCATGACCTGCAAAGAGTGTAGCGAGAATGGTGGTGCAAGGGCAAAGGTCATTAGCTATTATTGGTGGAAGGTTGAGGTGAAAATGGAGGTGGAGTGTAGAGGTCCGACAAGCAGTGGAGGAGGAGCTTGAAGACCTGATCTATGGAGGGATCAAGGTGGTTGGATGGTCAGGCAGGTGGAGAAGACAAAGGGGAGTGAAGAAGGAGCACAGAAGCTCCGCCAGGAGGTCTCCGGTGAGGCTTAGATCGCCTTCTCCCCACCTTACGTGTGTTGCAAATCGCTCGGGGAGCATGCTATCATAATACTCGACTCGATTTTGGATGGATGTGAGGATTACATTGAGAGAGAAAGGATCAAATTCAAAATGGGGGCAAGGCTTGACTTAAATACGAGGTGATGTTTGACTAGGGTCTTCGCTCTATTCAGTGACACATCGATCAAGGTGGTCTGTGTATGTGAAAGAGTGAAGATCGAGGTGCAAAAATCAAGAAGAAGACGAGTGAAAATAGTGCAAGCCTTGGGCATATGAAAATGGAGAAAACGGGTTGCTGACAACTAACGAGCGCAGGCCTATGACGGGGGAGCAATTGATCGAGATTAACCTGGATCCGTACCTCATTGGTCCACGTCAGCCTAATAAGGATAAAATAAGGAACAATTCCCTTATTAAATAGATTTAAAATAATAAATGATTTTATTATTTTTATGTCAAAATTAAAAAAAATATTTATTATTTTATGTAGTATTTTATTGTGATTTTTATTTATTTTTACACATTAATCTAGTGTTAGTTTTTACATGTATAATTATAGATATTTTTACCTATATATAATGTACTTTATTTTTATTTTGTATTTTATTATTTTATGTACATAATGTATATATTTATAACTTATTTAAATACATATTTACATATTTTTAATATATTTTTTCTGAGTTTATTTATTTGATTAAATAATTACATGCATGTATATTATAGGTATAGTTTAACTAAAAATGAAGCACTTTATTTTATTTTATTTTATTTTTGATGATTTTATTTTATTTTTTATTATTTAAATATATTTTGAATAATATGTAGAGATATCTAAAAATATAAGGAAGTGAAAAATACAAAGAATAAATAATTTTAATATTATATACAAGTATATTGCATAATGGGGGCCAAAAAGCCAACTTTTGCATCTTAACTCCAAATTGAATGAAATCACTTCATTAAATATATATTTTAATTTTATGAACAATAAAGGTGAGTTTGGTCAATTTTGAATCAGCATGGAGAAGATACAAGTCTGGAAAGTTTTCTTTACGACTTTTTATCTTGTGTGTCCTGGGCATTCTATGCGTTATTTTTGAACGAAATTAATTTTGTATTTTTCTTTATATTTTTATGTACAACTTTCATATAGGGGTTTATTGATTTGAGGTGTAAAAATAGTAAAATGAAATAGGTCCCAAAAGTCATATTATTAAGATATAAAAATTAGTGTTTTGTGGAGTTTTCAGTACAATTCCTCTTCCTTTGTCATGTATCCTCCTACTTTATTCCTTGTCGACCAAGTCATCATGATGACTGGGTCTCGGGGTCTAGGGTCACTTAGTGTCTTTGACATTCTTTTATTTTGGTATTAAATCTGTGCATTTATACATTGTTTATATTACAAATAATGAATGTTATTTCTTGTATTTTAATGCTATTAACATGCATTTAACTAGGGATTCAAGGACAAAATGAAAGAATAAAGGTGATAAAATGGAGATTCACCACCCCATATACTTGCATTTGCTAATCCCTAGCAAACACTTATGCATGTAAGTGCATAAAAAATAAAATAAAGAAAATAAAAGGAAATAAATTGGATTGATCTTGACTTTCAAGCTTGTATTCATAAAATCAAAGTTTGGAGCTTTGTCTAGCCTTTAGAAAATTAGGTTTGGTCAAAACCTTATTGGGAAGCAGACTTGAAACTCAACATCGTATAAGAACCAAAAAAGCACGCCCAAGTCTCCTCAAAAGCTGGGTCAGAACAAGCCGATGTCATACGTATTTCCTTATGACCATGAGTCCATCTTGTACAGTGTTTGTGATATGTAGCTCCTCTCAGCTGAAGCGGTAAAGAGACGATCTTCTCCGATATGGTGACTCTAATTCTCCAATTCAATAACTCTTTCCTCTAGAAGCAGGGTATTCCCTTCTAAGTTCAATTGCAACCGGCTCAAGAAGAGGAGGTGGAGAAGAGAATGGAGGTATCCAGTGTAACTACCTATGCTATGATGCTTAACCAGTGTAGTGTATTCAAGTCATCTAGCTGTAGGCTCACATGAATACTTTGACTTTGAAGCACAAGCTTGGTTATTTCATATATACATACTCCGACGGGAGTTGATTTTCCTTTGATTTTTTTCCATCTATTCTTTCTGGAGTTTTGGATTTATGCATTTTTTGATACTATTTACATCATCATTTCATAAGGACTTTTCCCCCTTGAGCTAGTAGACTATCCCTCTTTTGAAGCATTATTGCAACCCACAACCTTACGTCCTTGGACCTCGTCGCTACTGGATCGGGTTGGGGTACAATGGCCACATATTGTGACTTCGCATGATTCCATCCGCTTGTGTCTCATACCGCAAATTCGGGCCTCTACTACTTCAACTGAGTTGAGCAAAGTGTCAAGTGCAAGTGTGCAAGTTAGGTCACGATCGATAAGAGTCAAGTGTGAGTTTCAATATATTCTACTTGGGCAGACAAGAATGGATATAAGGACAAGGTGATTGTACATTCCATGTATAGTGACTTGGAATGAGATCATATCTCAAATCCTGATCTGCAGGACCTATCAAAAATGTTTGATTCAATCATAGCCGTAAATGTAATATTCTTATTGCATCTGAATCACATTTAGATTAATGTCCAATATTTGGACTAAGATTAGATTACTTCTCTATTGAGAGTAGTCACTAAAATCCAAACATGTTTCATCACTCCCTCGGAATGGAAGTTTCATGGTCATACAATCATTTACGATCACATCATACTTGTGCATCTTGCATACTGGAAGACCTAAAATAAACCCGATCCTATGAGAGTTATAAGTTTAGGGTCATCTTGTATATATCATATCTTCTTCAGGGTTTTATCATTGAGTTTCTCATTCGGTCATTGGGAGTTTGTATTGATCATATGCTTTTCCAAAGGCATATATCATGCCTATAAATTCTTGCCATGCTTCCAACGCAAAATGACCATGCATGGCATTTTGATCGGTCTCAATACCTCATGAGTGAGCTCATGTCTTCTGGTTCAGTAGTGAACATGTATGATCCATCTGAGAGATCATATTACTCATATGACCTCGTATGCACACCATCTCGCTGGTGTATAGGCCTTAATTAGGTCATCAATCTAATGGTCTACCTAATGTACATACTTAGACATATAGCATAACATCTGTCTAGTCAGAGGATGTGTGCCTATATCATGACAGCATACGACATAGGTCTTGGTTATCTCAATCTCATTAAGTCAACTCTTTGACCTACCTTATCTGACATATTTGAATATTTATTCCTATGTAGAGGACCTGGATCAAGAGGTTGATCAGATATCAACCTTTGGAGAAGGATTATCATCTCCTTCTTAGGCTAGAGATCGTCTCTTAACAATCATTTAACAATGCTTGATGAGTCCTCAATATAACTCCTTAGATATCATCCAAGCACCAGCCTTTATTATTCAACCATTGAATAAACATATGTGTTAATATTAAGATGGACATGATACATAACCTTAATCGTACTAAGGGGCCTTATAAGTGCACTCATTAATTTAAATCTCGTACAAGGAGTGAAACAAACCAATAACCTTCATTGATATATCAAATATTACAATAACATTTATTGTAGAAATGTTCGCGTTGGGCTCATGTGGCTAACAATCTCCCACTAGATCAGAACCATTCATGTACAATATTTAAACCCATGCTCATTACACGGTGGTCAAAAATCTTTTGCGTCAAAGGTTTGGTAAGGGGATCAACAACATTGTCGATAGAGGCCACCTTGGTGATGACGTCACCGTGCTTTTGAATCTCCTGAATGACATGGTATTTCCTTCCCACGTACTTTTCTGATGCCATCTGAATTCATTCGCCTGAGCTATGCCTTCCGTGTTATCTCAGAGTAGCAGGATGGGAGTATTAGAGGAAACGATGCCAAGTTCCAGGATGAACTTGCACAACCACACCGCCTCTTTGTAACATTTGATGCGGCAATGTATTTGGCTTTTGTCATTGAATCAAGCCGTCGTGACTTGCTTATTACTTCTCCAGCTAACACCACTATCGTTCAATGATACCACAAACCATGAAGTTGGCTTTCAGTCATCTATATCAAATTGGAAGTCTGAATTTGTGCATCCTAAGACTTGAAGATCACCATCTCTATAGTCCAATAGGTAATCTTGCATCCGACTTAGATACTTAAAGATGTTCTTCATTGCATTCCAGTGTTATTCTCCGTATCAGGATTGGTAACGGCTTACTACTCCCATTGCATGGCAGATATCTGACCTTATGCACATCATGGCGTACATTAGTATTCCCACAATTGATGCGTAAGGGCATCCAACCATGGACTTTTGTTCCTCAACACTTTGAGGAGTCATCCCTTTAGATATGTGTATACCATGTCTTAAGCGAAGGAAGCCTTTCTTTGAATTCTACATATGGAAATGTTCTAAGATCTTCTTAATGTACCATGTTGTGATAATCCTAAAATCCTCTTTTCTATGTTTCTGAACAGCTTTAGACCCAAGATATAAGAGGCTTCTCCAAGATATTTTATCTCGAAGGGTATGAGACAACCAAATCTTAACACTAGTCATCATTCAAGTATCATTTTCAATGATGATGATGTCATCTATGTAAAGCACGACAAACACAATGGCGCTCCCACTATGCTTCTTGTACACACATGGCTCATCAGGATTATGAACAAAATCATAACTGTTTATGGTTTTGTCAAATATGATGTTCCAGCTACGAGAAGTTTGCTTGAGTCCATTGATGGATTTCTTCAACTTGCATACTTTGCCTTTCGCGATAATTAAGACCTGGGGCTGCTCCATATATATCTCCTCGAGGTATCCATTGAGGAATACCATCTTGACGTCTATCTGTCAGATGTTGTAGTTAAGATATGCAGCTATAACTAGCATTGCACTGATGGATTTAAGCATAGCCACATGAGAGAATGTCTCATCATAGTTGATGCCTCTCCGTGTGTAGCCATTGTCTACGAGCAGTGGCTTGAAGGTCTCTACCTTCCCATCATGTCCCATGTTTATTTGAATATCCATTTACACATGGGTTTTACCTCTTCATGTAGATCCTCCAGGGTCCATACACCATTCTTGTATATGGAGTCTATTTCAGACTTCATTGCTAACATCCATCTATCCATGTCATGATCCACGAGCACTTCATCAAATGGACTTGGATCAAGGTCCATTTCACTTGACACATGGAATCCGTACCTTTCAGGTGGTGCAACCACCCTCGAACTCCTTCGAAGAGGTACGGATGTCTCAGCTTTATTTACATCTTCAGTTTTTGGTTTAGGAAACTGAATATCCTCAGGGGATTCAATGAGTTCCTTTACTTTATTTTTGTGTTGATCTTTAAGGAAGTCATTCTTCAGAAATTTTACATCCTTAGAGATGAAAACCTTTTGAGTCTCAGGGTCGTAAACTTGGTATCCAATACCATTCTTCACATACCTAATGAAGTAGCACTCTTGAGTACGAGATTATAGCTTACTTGCATCCACGTTTTTTGCATAGACCAAGCAATCCCAAATACTCAAGTGTTCCAAAGTAAAGCTCATGAGGGTTTTGGGTACAGATTTGCTAGAAATCTTTTTAAATATATATATATATATATATATATTTCAGTCTCTATTTCATATCTCCAGAAACTAAGAGGTGAGTATGCTTTGTTCATCATTAAACAAACCATATCCATGATGGTCTCGTTGCATCTTTCAACACCACCATTTAGTTAGGGAGTTCCGAGAAGAGTGAGATTGGACACAATTCCTCTCTCTTTGAGGTGTCCTTAAATTCATCGGAGATGTACTCGCTACCTCAGACATCGAATCCATTTAATCTTCCTATCGGTTTGGTTCTCAAGCGAAGTCATGAACTCTTTGAACTTTTCAAGCATTTCATATTTATGACGTGATAGTAAGATAAATCTACATCACAAATGATCATCAATAAACGTCAAATAATATCAATATATATTTCAGGTCACGGTACTGAAGGGACCACATACATAGGTATGTGTTAGGTCAAGAATACTCTCGCATCGTGTAACCTTGTTACGAGAAAGACATCCTGGTCATTTTACCTCGAATACAATGTTCACAGGTAGACAAAGTTTGGACCTGTAGAAAATCTAAGGATCCATCCTTTATCAATCTATTGATCCTATCAACAGATAAATGACCAGCCTTTGATGTCAAATCTTGTTCGAATGATTTCCAGCCTCTCTGGTTCTATTAGGGTTCTTATTAATGCATGTTACATTCATGACACATTCATCAATGCACAATTCACAGAGTCCATCATAAGTCAGAACACCAATCATAGTATATTTATCACAATGACTTATAACAATTTTATTACAGAATAAGAACAAGTATCCATTTCTAACTAGCTTAGATACATATATAAGGTTCCTTCTAACATTTAAAACATAAAGACATTCTTTAAGTACCACGACTCACCCACTAGATAATGATCGTCACATTTTCCAAAGACGACTACTGCAACAGTTGCATCAGATCTCATCTGGATGACTATCTCCCCTTCATCAAGATTCTTAGTTTCCCGAAACAGATGCAACAAACTGCGTACATGAATAGAAGCACTGGAATTAATGATCCAACTAACTTCTCGTCCTATGAGAAAATTTATTTCAATGATGAAAGTAGATTTTATATTTACTAGGGCTTTACCTTTCTCAACAATTTTCAAGTACTCTGGAAAGTTACGCTTCCAGTGTCTCAGCTTCTTGCAATGATGACAAACATGGATCCTCTTTGGTGCTATCAATGTTGAAGCGTGAGAAGATGAGCCAACAACTTGACTTTTCTTCTTTTTCTTTTGGACCAGACCTTTATGAGCCCCATGCTTCCGACCATGCTTTCCTTTGACTTGTGCAATCAATGCACTGCTAGAGGACTCTCTTTCTTCATTACATCTTCTGCATACTTTAATGAAACCATTAACTCAACGTTAGTCAAACTAAACTTATTCATGCGGTATGATACCACAAAGTTGTTGGAAGTCTTGGGCAAAGATAGCAATATGAAACCACACTGCATATCTGCATCCATCCGTGCCCTAAGGATATCCAATTCCCAAATATTACCAAACATTTTGATTATATGCTCTCGAACCGAAGTCCCTTCCTGCATCTTGCAAGAAATAAGTTCTCTCATGATATTGCAATGCTGGGTGTGGTTCACATCACCGAACATCTCTTTCAAATTTAACATTATGTCCTAGACTGTGTCCATGTCCACATGTTGCTTATGAAGCACATTGGACAAAGATCCCATAATATAACATCTAGCCAATAATTGATCTTCATCGTATTTTTCATTGTACTTAAGTTCTTCCAATGTCACGGGGTTTGTGTGCTTGTTCTTCATGAGCACATAGCTAATGTGCTCCGTGGAAAGAACAAGTTCCAAATTATGGACCCAATCCAAATAATTTGGTTCGGTCATCTGGTTGTCCTCCAAAAGCCTGTTGAGCGGGTTCGTGGATTTCATGTATGAAATTAAGAATGCACTATATTAGAATATATAAATAATTATATATTCAAATTTAAATTATTTGATTAACAATTTTCAATCAAATCAGTCTTGTCTTTTTAACTTTGAAAGTCCACCCCTTACGAAACTTTCAAAGTAAGAGATATACTTACTGCTATATCTTTAGCAAGATTTGAGATCTCCTTCTTATCTTTGTTACATCCCAATAATATGAGAAACTACAACTCGAATAAAAGAAGTGGGAACTCATTCCACCTTGCAAGTCCAACTTGCATTTCCCAATTTGGTCTTTAACACCCGGGTCCACCACCCCTAAGGTGATGTTGACTCGTTGTTAATTGAATCAACCGTCAACGAGAATAGAACTTTATATGTGCAATCCAATACCGCCTCAATTATATGAAGAGCTATATTGGGGTTATTGCGCCTTTATGTCAGAGCCATCACTTAAGATATGCATCTCCAGCATACAATCCACGATAACAGAACTCTTCTCCTTGACGAGTGACCATGGATGTCATTTATATGATCTTCCACATCTCATTCAAAATTTAATTAATCATTATGAATCATTCACAAAACTAATTCTTCCTAGTGAATTACATTATATTCGTAATAGAGTGTTTATTTTAATCGGATTAATCAACAATCCAATTCAACCAACAAACAATTATGGTTTTCTCGATATTATTGTATATCATACACCCTTACATTTGTCCAATTGTATTATTCCAATTAGTTGATTAAATTACGCAGAGACTTCTCATGCTACCCATCCTTGAAACAGATCAAGTCAGGTCGAACAGATAATGTTAACATGAAGCACTTCCACTGTGGTAGAGAGTTCCAATTAAGTAACCTATTAGCAAATCCACAACATAGACACCATCTCCGAATCAATTCAAGACAACTTAATTGGTACAAATTGTACTAAGAGGTTTTATTGATCACATGCTATTGGTGACAAACACGATATATATATACAGTAATCACTCAAAAATCTTAGGCAACTTAAAATATTTTTAAAGATCTTAAATTTCTAGTCATATTAAGCAAACATGTATTGCATGTAAAAGTTGACCTATAACTATTATAGATTAAACTAAGTTTTGTCATGAAACGTTCATTCAATGGTCGTTGCTATTTAATCAAATATTTTCATAAATATTAAGCATCGAATTAATCAGGGTAAATTCTTAATTCCATTTATTTTCACTGAATGATAAGTATATTAAGAAATTGATCTTGATGATCCAATCATCATCTGACCCATCTCCATAGCATATGGAATATCTAGGGTAAACGGACTCAGAATCACGTGAAAAAATTCGAGTGGTTTGCTGGTTTAATTCTCTGCTTAATTAAGATGTTTATTTCATATTTCATGATAAGAAAACATTTAGCAAATATTAATTTCTTATAGATTTGTGAATACATGCAAAAATAATTCCGTAGTGGGAACTTTTCAAATTTTAATTCATACACTTTTGGTGCAAAAAACTGGCTACTGTTTCAGGGACATATTTAGACATTCTAAATACATTTTATTATAAAAAACTCCTCCAAACAGTGCATAAAAATGAGGTTTTTATTTTAGCGAAAAATAGTTCGAAACTTGGATCTTATGCAAAACCTACAAGTCTCAGTGCAACCGATTTATTGGCCATGTAGGAATAAAAAAATAAAGGGCACTTTATGCAAATTCACCACACAGCATGTGCGATGCACGTTTATACAAGGCAAACTGGACGAAGATGCAAATGCGATAAACACATGGATGATAATGCAATTATTCAAGTGTTCTTAAGATGACATGTTTGATCAGATGACGGCTGGAAGTAATGGAAGAATGCGGAAGAAGGAAGTCGCTGATGAGTTTCGATGGGCCAAATCTTGGCTGATCTTCACTCAATCAGCCTCCTGAAGATTTTTGAATGATCCTGCTACTCCGTCGCGTTGCCCTGATAGCTCGATGAGGCTCGACGATGTCCGATGCTCGGTCTGGAGCATCAGGTGTCTGCATCTCAATGTGGAACTCTAGATCCTGCTCCAACTCCAATATGCATTCCTGCTACCTGCAAAAGGATCAGTGCTTGGAGGTGATGCTCCAGTCATGGTTATTTAACTAAATCAAGGAGAATTGAAGGGTGGACGGGGACCTTTGGCGGTCGGCGGTTGGAAGGGAGGTCGGATCCAGATCTCGAACAGATATGGAGGGGTCAGGTTGTGGAAGATGAATGAAGAAAGTGTAGCGGTTGTGTTGCAATGATAGGAAGTGGAAATGGAAGACCATGGAGCTTTGATCGTGCAGATTGGAACTCGGAGATGAGGATGAACGGATCTAGCTGATAAACCAAAATGAAATGCAAAATTAAAATGCGAAATCAAAGAACAATTACCTAAATTACATATGATGAAGGGGAATGAGTGGTAGCCTCTATCCACGGCCTATGGAAAAGAAGCGTCAACGATCCAACGAAGCTCTACCGATCGAGGTGGATCTAGTCTCCCAGTCTATAATCCGCACTCCCGATCGCGGAGGTGAAGCTTTGTCACAACCTCTCTCTCTCCTGGACTCGACCTTGGGCAGAATTGAAGGTGGAAAACAGATCTGCGAGGTCGACGGAGCTGGAGGAGGTATTTATAGAAGTGATAGAGCAACGAATTTTGAAACGGTCATAAGCGTGTGAACAGGGACAATGGATGAAAATTATTAAGCGTGTGAGCTAGATGATTATTCAGGTTTTTTTTGTGAAGGAATCGGGTGCCAAAGAAAAAGGGGAGGGAAGGGTAAAAGGGAAGAAGTGGGTTTGGCAAGGCCTTTATTCGACCAATCAGGTGGAAGGGGAGGTTGGCACAGGTCAAAAGACACGAGTGGACCAATCAGAATGCAGTTTGTATAGGACAAAACCTGAATAAGATAAAATATCAATACAAAGTTAAATAAATTAAAATAAAAATGAAATTAATTTTAAATAAATAAATAATGTAAATAAAATTGTTAATAATTAAATAATATTAATTATGGTTATTTTTAATAAATTAAATAAATTATATACATTGGTTAAAATAAATGTTAACCTTTATTTATAGGTATATTTATACACACACACATATATATATATACAACTCAATTTTTTTAATAAGTTATTTCTATAAACAATTGTATAATTTAATATTTTATTTATTTATAGCATTTTAAAAGGATCTTTTTCATGTTTTATTTTCTTTTATGAAATAATTTATTAGGTTAAATAAATAGGTATATTTAAAAAATATACATAGTGGTACATGTACAATATATACAATAATTTATTTTTGTGAATTTGATTTTTGTATTTTTTTGCATTCCTTGGATAAATTACATTATTACAAATAGTTTAAAATACAATATGAACACATATGTACATAAAATAAATAAAAATAATGTATTCACACAACATATAGTGCAGACATAATATATAATAAACTCCAAAAAGTCATATTTTACATCTTAACTCAGATTTCAATGAAATTACTTCTATTTTAAAGATTATTTTATTTAGAGTATAAAAAAAGTGAGTTTTCTTTATTATGAGTTTTTATGGAGAAGATGTGGGTCTCACAAGTTTAGCTTTGTGGCTTTTTCAAAGTGTCATTATTTACACAATGTACAATGATTTTTCTTGCAATTAATTTTAATATTTAAAACTTATTTTTATGCACAACTTCCAAGCAGAAAATATTTATTTGGAATGAATTGAATGATAAATAAAATAGATTAAAAAATTATATACAAAATAATTGTGTATGTGCATTTTGTACAAGATGAGTGGGATTTGATTTTTATTTTTCTATAAGAGGCCTTATCCCCCCCTACTTTATTCCTTGACGATCAGGTCAAGTTTTGACCTTCTCTGGAGGTTACAGTCAAACTGTATTTATTGCATATATATAGTCTATATTCTTTATTTTTCTTTATTCCTTTATTTATCTATTTTAGGTTAAAAATAATGATTTTTATACAATATTTACAAAAGAATAAGAAATAATAAAATATGCATTTACTAATATTCCCAGGTATTTAAGTAGGGATTTTGAGCTAAAATAAATGAATAAAGATAATGAAATGCAGATTCATCAGAGGTGTAAGATAAGTTAGGTCAAAGAGCTGACTTAACGAGATCGAGATAACCAAGACCTATGTCCTATGCTGTCATGATATAGGAATGCATCCTCTGACCGGAGACGCATGTATTCCTATATGTCTAAGTATGTACATTAGGCAGACCATTAGGTTGATGACCTAATCAAGATCTATACACCGACGAGCTGGTGTGCATACAAGGTTATACGAGTAATACGATCTCTCAAAGGTATCATACAAGTTCACTACTGAATCGAAAGATATGAGTCCACTTATGAGGTATTGGGCCCGATCAAATTCCATGCATGGTCGTCTTGCTTTGGAAGCATGGCAAAAAATTGTAGGTATAATATATTCTTTTGAAAATCATATGATCGATACCAACTCCCAATGATCGAATGAGAAATTTAATGATAAAACCCTGAAGAAAGATAATCCAAATGTGTTCAAAAACTTCGGATTTATTCTAAGTCTTCCAATATGCAAGATGTACTGGTATTAGGCATACTCGAGCGTTATGTGATTGTAAATGATTGTATGACCATGATACTTCCATTCTGAGGGAGTGATGTAACAAGTTTGGATTTTAGCGAATCCTCTCAATAGAGAAGTAATCTAATCTTAGTCCAAATGTTGGAGATCTGAATGCAATTCAGATGCAATTAGAAGATTAGATTTACGACTTTGGTTCAATCAAACAACTTTGAGAGGTCCCTGAGATCTGAATCTAAGATATGATCTCAATCCAAGTCATTATACATGAAATGTATAATCGCCCTGTCCTTATCTCTAAATATATGCGGAAAAAGCATATGGTTCTTGAAAGAGTTCAAAAATAATTCCATTATTGGTAATATATCAGGGCATTGGAAAATTTATGGTCAAATGTAATTTAATTAAAATGAATGATATGAATTTGATCAATATTATTTAGACACATGAGAATAGTCATCCAAGATAATTAAATATGATTTAGTTATCAAGCATACAATTAATGTGGATATCACTGTCCATAACAATCATAAATATTATAAATATGATTTATAATAGGGATTGATGGGCTGATGCTGGTTTCCATCAGGGTTCATGCCAACACAGCATACCTATGCAGACACGGTCCGTTTTTGGTTAAATTGCTATTGAATCCCCTACTTTTATTATCTGATATCTTTTCAGTCTATCAAATAAGTTTCTTTGCATAAAGACCTTTGTGAAGCATAATCAAATTTTGCTTCTTAATCTAGTTTAATAAATAGCTAATCACCATCATTAATTTCCTAAAATTCATTATTATTTCTAGATAATCACCTTTATAAGCCATAATTTTTGTTTTGAATTTTATATTGTTTAATATTTTTAACAAATAAAAACACTTTAATTTTATCCTTTTTGCTATAATTATTAATAACAATCATAAAAAACTTTTAAAAAAATTCTAAAAAATTGTGGTTGTTTATTTTTGTGTGTTTTAATTTCTTTAAAAATTTCATTTTTAAATTCCTTATAAAATAAAAAATATAAAAGCACTAAAATCATTAAAAAATTCACATAAAATCACAAAAAACCTAAAAATTCCCAAAATTCATTTTTGAAAACTTTGAAAAATGTCCCTTTTTCTATGTATATATTGCATATTTATTTATTTATTATTTAAAATTGCAAAGATAACTTCATTATTTTCCGTTTCTTATTTTTCTTGTTTTTTATTGTTTTACAAATCTGAAAGAAAGTTAAAAATTATCAAAAAATCATAAAATGTTAAACAAGACAAAAAAACCAAAAAATATTTTAGTTAATTTTTCTGCACATTTTTACCCTATTTTATAATACAAAAACAATCATTTCTTTACTTTTACTTATATGATCCTTTTGTTTTAAAAATAAAAAAACAAAAACATTTGAAAAATAAAAAACCATTAAAAAATAAATCAGAAAAGCACAAAATATAAAAAACTAAAATTCCATAAAAAAACTAAAAGATAAAAAACCCATAAAAGCCAAGAATTTGCATAAAAAGAATTCCTCTATTATTTCATTGATTTCTCTTTGATTAAACAACCCTCTGGATTTTGTAGCCTCACCGAGTTCTATCATGTACGCTATACAGGTAAATAAATAGCAAATCTATTTCTCTTCTTACATTCCTTTCTGTTTGTTGGCTTGATAATTGAACAAATAAAATAAATTTTTGTTTGAGACTTCTTTGGGTTGCGACGACTGTTTACTATTGAATATTTTCATTAAATAAATTTAAAACCTAGAAAAGTCATCTCAACAAATGGCACCGTTGTTGGGGAGGCACGGTGAGAGTAGCTAGGTTCTTCTCTTTGCCTGATATTCTTGGTTTGTGCACATATTTTCTCTTTCTTTTATTTTTATCTTCTTTTTCAATCATTTATTTTTTTGTCTATTTTCCCATTCTATACTCATTTGTGGATCTGCTTACTGTTGAGGAGTGAGCACTCAGATCGAGTACTGTGTGCTGTGAGGGGGCTTATACAATGCTTGCAGGATCTGATTTGTCGGACACCGAAAGCCCCCCAAGATCGAACTTTGTGTATTTATCTGAGATTACTTTTTCTTGTTATTCTCATTTTGCCACATATTCACATTTTGTTTCAGTGTTTGTTTGTTTGTTTTTTGCTTTATTTTTTTTCATTTTTCTCATATTTTCATAACTATGATCTGACCATTTTTTTGTTTTCATATTTCCTGCAAGGGCCTGATGAGCAAGGGTGGCATTCCTAGGATCACCAACGTACCCAAGCACAGCGGAGGCAGCTCGTTTCTTCATCGAGCAACAAGAGAGCGTTGAAGAGGAGGAGTAGTAGATCTGGAGGATTGCTTGGAGCATTTAATTTTTTGTTTGTTTTATTTTAGTCTTTAATTTCCATTTTTGTAAATAATTTGTAATAATTTTCAGGCACTTTCATTTTTTATTTTTTATCTAGATATTAGACTCTTGCGGATTACGGGGTCTGTTTCACCAAGTGCCGGTGCACTTGGGGGACCTCACCATTTTTTTATCGATTTTATTTTTCTTTGTCTCTTGCTTAAGCCCTTAGTATTAGGTTCTGTTTTCTTGGTTGAGCTAAATAACCAATTATGTCCAAAGCCCTAAATAAGAATATATGTTCCTATAGATTGGATTGTAGGATTGGACTTAGTTAAATAATTGGTTCTTGCCCGTTAATATGTTATTACTAGGACATTTCTATTGCTTCATTTAGGTTAGTTTATTTTTTATCTTTATCTTTATGTGAGGATCATTTTTCATGTAGAATGTTGGCATAAAGTACACATTTATTATCTCTGGCATGCATCATTGATTTCCGTTGCATTTTTTCGATCTCCTCTCTTGTTTTTCTCACTTAGGAAATGAAGGAATTGGAAAAATAATTAGATTATTTCTTTGAAAAAAAAATCCAAAATAAGCGACTACCTAATAAAAAAGGATTGCTAATTCTAGTTGACCTTAAACATAATGATCAGATTCATTGTTTGGGGAGAGTATCTCCCTCATTGTTTGCATGTACTTATCGCCAGACAGGGTGAGCAAGGACATTGCCATAAGGTTAGAGCCCAAATCACCAAACGTGTTCCCTATGCTCACATGCATTACTCTTTGGTGTACGGTTGAGATGCAAGAACTTGCCTAAGACCTTAATAAGTCATTTTGGTGTGCTCCGCCTGTTATCTCCCTTTGGGCCTGATATAATACGGTAACCCGGGCGGATGGTTCCACTGTTTGGGGAGGTTTGAGGACGTACGCAGGGCGATAGAACAACATCACTCTTTATGCTTGGTAGTAAGTAGCTTTGTGTAGATTCACAAAACTTAAAATTGAAAATATAATTGACTAAACTTTTATGGTCTTCACTTGTGCTCAGTTGGTGAATCGGGGTTTGTATTGTTTTTGTTTGCTATGAGATCTCTACACGCACTTCACATCCTTCATCTCATTTTCTCCTTCTTGTTTGACTCTGTCTTCTCGCATCTTGCCTCTTGCCATCGAATATTTCAAATTGGAGTATTTTTTGCTCGAACTTTACGAGATTATCTTTATACACTCCACTGGCCATTTTCACCTATTTGGGATGACTCTCTTCCCGAATTCACTTCTTTTTCTACATCTCCACTTCTATCGCCAATACATCTCTTTTTTGAGATTGATCCTAATCTCAAACTATCATTTGAGACTCCGTATTTTCTAAGGACTGATCGAATGCTTGCACTTTTACAGAGACTGATTATGAGGACTCGATAGCACCACCAAAGGAAAAGGTACCCGCTACTGATCAACACGAGATTAACTCTACGATGTTGGCATCTATTCAGGCCATCCATGCCTAGCTGACTGAGCAGGACAATATCCATGCAGGACTTCGTGATATGATCTTAAAGTTGAGAGAGGATAGAGGATAGAGAAGAGAGGAGGATGGATAGATGAGGGGAGGTGGGAATGGGGGAGCTGGGCAACAACATCCTATAGTGGAGTCGAATCCTACACTTAGAGATGCCTATAACCTAGGTACGAGACATTGTATGACATGTATTCAGATACCTGTGGTTCATGGTCATTTCGAGATGAAGCCCACTATTCTTCCTTTACTCTCGATATTCCATGGACACATTCATGAGGAGCCTTATATACACCTCCAAGAGTTTGATCGCATATGTAGTACCATCCACTACCCTAACATCCCATTAGAGGTAGTGAAGATGATAGCCTTCTTGTTCAGTCTTATGAACAAGGCCCTATATTGGATTAACCATTTGGGAAAGGTTGTCACGTCCTGGGATGAGTTGAGGTCTGCATTTATGAGCAAGTATAACTCCCTTGGACGTTTGAATCAAATGCGATCATTGATAGCCAACTTCTCCTAGTTGTCCCATGGGCCTATTCATAAGGCGTGGAAAAGATTCAAAGATTTGATGGAAAAGTGGCCTCATCATGATATTCCCAAGATGAGCCTAGTGTACAATTTTTTGGGGGTTTGAGTTTAGATAACCAGAGATTGGTAGATGCCGCTTTTGGGGGTCCCACTTCAATAACGATGAGGATGTTCTATATCAGATATTTAAGAAGATGGAAGAGAGTTCAGCAGCACTCTCCTCTTCATGTTCTTTCTAGAAACACCATCTTCTTTCTTCTTCAGCACCCCACAAGGCCATCGACATGACGACATCTCATGATGTGGATAGGGTGGACATCGCTGATCTGAACATCATTGGCAACCACCTATCCAAAGTAGATATAATTGAAAAGCGATCACAAGAGCTCGACATACTACAAGTGACCGAACATAGGACAAATCAACTGGATAAGCTAGATGAGATTACCCATCATTTGGAGCTTCTAATTAGTACCATCAGCTCATGTCAGAGCCCGAGTGTTGCATCCGATACACCTGCAGTGGAGAAACTGAGTTCTTCTACTACTTCAGCACCGTAGAGTACCAGAGTTCCTTCTTCTACCATGCAATACATTTACTACGTGCAGATAACAGATCAGGTTCATCAACAGTCTCCTCCAACATGTGTTGTTCCATACTACCCAGACTATCAGTACATTCCTGAGTAATACTCTCCACCTCCACCTCACATCTAAGAGGTGAATGACATTTGGTTTGACCGAGATCGTAGTCAGCACCATCCATCAGGGCAGGGTTAGTTGGGTTCACAACTGAGCCAGAGGCCCGTCTACTATTTTCAGGGAGGAAGACCACAACCCCAGCACCAACAACCTTCACAGCCTCATCAGATTTCATCTCCACCTCAGTTCCATACTTGGAGGCACGGATATCAACAGCCGATGCATCCTGCATACTCTTACCGACCATATCCTCAACATCTTGCATACATTGGGCGGTATTATTCACATCCTCCTCCTCCTTATAGGTACGAGCATCAACAGTATTCTAGGTACCAACCTCTACACTACCAGACTTGACAACCCATTGTTGAGCATCCCGAGGCACCTTTGGTGAACCCATCCCTTGATCAGCTAGCCTTGTTGATGAAGAACATGATAGATTTGACTCAGAGGCTCGACGACCTGACCATGACAAAGACATTGATCCCAGCCCAGATCGAAGCCAATCCCAACAACTTTAGACGTAAGGAGCAAGTAGCCCATGATCCATCCATCCCCGAGACAGTTATGACCTTTGATTTTACATGTTTAGCTGACACCTTTATCTCAGGAACAGTAGGAGATTGCAACCATCTACACATCAGTTGGGATTGGGGGAACGAGCAGTTGAGAGAGATACACCGGCTACACCATCTTCTTCATCAACTGAACAACGATCAAGTGTTGTAGCTCCAGAGCATGGAGGATCACCTTCTTATTATTCACCACCACCGTCGTCGCCTTCATATTCCAAAAAAGCACAAAAATAAAAAAAGCAAGATGCGATGTCGAGTCATCTACGAGGAAGAACATACACACCATGGAGTCTTCCAACATATCAACCATTCTATTTTTCCATTTATTTCTATTTCTACACATGTATTAGATTATACTGTACAGACTAATTCTGATCATCCTTTTGTACATGCTAATTCTGAGATAAATAAGAGAAATGAGCAGTTTGATGTTTGACCTTTTTCTGTTTCATTTCCATCTGCTTGAATAAAAGAAAAAAAACAAAAAATCAAAACAACCCTGTCTAATCCTGGAGTGGCAGAGATTCTTCAGAACATCTTTTTAGAGATACCACTCCTCAAGGCCACTGAGTACATGCCCACAGTAAAAAGGGAATGAAAGAAGCATGTACAAGGAAACGTCAACCAAAACAGAACATACGCCATCGAACAGAGAAGCATATATTGATCATGGCCACTGTTCACGCCATCAACAACCTCCCGTCCAAAAAGAAAGGTAAGGGAGCACCTCACATCCGTTGTATAAATTTTAATTAGGAGTTCGATTGTACTCTTCTTGATAGCGGATCCTCGATCAATCTTATGACATCCTTGCTACTCATTGAGCTTGGGTTGGGGCCTCTTAGATCGACCATGATAATCCTTGAGTTTGCTGATAGATGATCAAGAGGCTGAGGGGCATTCTCGAGGATGTTATTGTAACAGTGCAAGGTATGGGCTTCCCTGTTGATTTTGTTTTATTATGATATGGATATACCTGTACTGTTACTCCATACCCCAATCATACTTGGTCAACCGTTCCTTTGAACGACTGAAGCAGAAGTTGATTATGGTACTAGAGAGACCACCTTTCACTCTCGTAGTGATAAGGTGAAGATTGAGATGATCTCAGATCTGAGGCCATCATTGTCACCGGCAACAGATGCGAGAGAGCCAACACCAGATTCTGAGGACTGTGATTTTTTAGCTGAGAAGAGATACAAATCTATTTACTGATTTCATGTATACTCAGAAGTTCCTTCCCCAAAAGGAACCCCTGGAAGCACAGTCGACCCTTACTCCCCTGTCGATGATTTAGAGTTGTTAGCTGATGGATTGTTTGAGTTGTATTCTGAGAATCATACGAAGTTACTTTTGGAGTTACATTTTGAGATTCTTGGCATACATTCTTCTGAGTTTATTGTTGATATACCTCTTGATGAGATATCTGAGCCACATGTTGAGTTTCCTAAGATATTTGCTGATGAGATACATTCTTCTAAGATTAGTACTGAGATATCTGAGCCATTCACTGATGATTTTTCTAAGATCTTTGAGCGACTTGATTAGCCATTTATGTCTGAGCAGAGAGCATTTGTTGTAGATCTATCTGATACAATTAATGATGAGTCTACAATAGCCACAATGAACAGTTCATAGAGTGCAGATCATATACCTTCTACCGGTGTAGTTGCAGAGGTTGTTGTAGAGCCGATTCACACATCATCTGAGCTCAAAGTCTTACCTACATCTCTGAAGTATGCCTTCCTTGCGGGTGCCCCCAGATGTTTCTAGTCATCATCAATTTGCAGTTGATCGGTGACTAGGAATCTCGCTTGCTAGAGGTTCTTGAGAGAAGCCGCAAGGCTATTAGCTGGAGTATTTCGGATCTCTGTGAGATTAGTCTAGCTTTGTGCTCGTATCATATCTACTTAGAGGTTGACAACAAGCTAACCCGTGAGTTTCAACATCACCTAAATCTTAATATCTAGGATGCTATCAAGAAAGAGATCAGAAAATGGTGTGATGCTAGCTTCATTCATCCCACTTCAGATAGCAAGTGGGTCAGTCTGACTCGTATACCCACTTCATGGCATGTATCTGTAGATTACCGATGCCTAAACTCAACGACCATGAAAGATCACTTTCTACTGGCCTTTATTGATCAAAATATTATGAGGTTGGTAGGGAAGGAGTTCTTTTGTTTCTTGGATGAGTACTCGGGATGCAACCAGGTAGCAATCGCTCCTGAGGATCGGGAGAAGACTATCCGTTTGGCACCTACGCCTTTAGACGGATGCCCTTTGGATTGTGTAATGCTTTTGCTACATTCCAGAGGTGTATGTTGGTTATTTTTGTCGACATGGTAGGTAGTTTCCTCGAGGTCTTCATGGATGATTTCTCGATCTACGGGGATAGTTTTGATACATGTCTTACTTATTTAGACGGAAAACTTCAGAGATATTGCGATGTAAACTTAGTGCTCTCGTGGGAGAAAAGTCACTTTATGGTGACCAATGGGATTGTATTGGGCCATGTCATCTCCAAACATGGTATGGAGGTTGATCCCAACTAAGATTGATGTGATCTCTAAGCTTGAGCTGCCGTAGAACTTGAAGAAGTTGAGGTCGTTTCTTGGTCATGTTGGATTCTATAGGCAATTCATTAAGGACTTCAGCAAGATCACTGATAAATACCATATTTATCATCATTAATTATCATCATTATCTCTCTTTCTTAAGATAAGAAACAAGATTCACTAGCAAAACACAAAATTTTAATTATTGTATTATAAATAATTGACACTAATTATTATATATTATTAGAACCTATGATGGTGTAATATTTTATGTATTTATTTTCTACTAAAAATCAAATAAAAATTAGAATAAAATTATGCATAAATAAATTATCATAAAAAAATACAAAAAAAACAAAAAATAAGAAAAATTGTTTTATATGGTTTTTATTAGTATTTAATTTTTATATATGTATAGATGACCTCTGATCTCTTTGACTTCTACATGAAAGTTGCAGATCTCATCGAGTGTATAACTTTTATGTTTACCACTTTTCCTAATTCTCCCTTTAATTATTTCCTTTTGATTTTACTCAGATTTATTTATTTTCTTCAATTCTCATTGGGCCATGTGGTATCTTCAGATTGCACCACGTGTCCCGTTCATTTCACGCCACCTGTATCCACTCCTCACCGTTTGATCCTCTATTCCTGTCATCCCGGCCTTCAGTGCGCCTCATTTTTAGCCACTCAATTTGATGATCGAGCGATTATATTCCACTCCCCAAGCGCCGTATGATTGCATTCTGATCAGGCGCATCTCGTCCATTCATATTCACCTTCACAACAACCATTGGATCTAAAGATGCAATGGCCCCTGCTTCATCCCCAACCTCCAGCAACTCCCTCTCTTCTCCGATAACCTTACTAACTTCCTAACTTCCCTCCATTTTACTCCATTTGTTAACCTCCATCCTGCCTAACTTCCACCACCAACCTCTAGGCCACTCAACCTTCATCCACGCCAACCATCCATTGACTCTCATCCCTAATTCTCGATGCTGGTTTCAAGCAGTTGAATCCATCAGCCTAACCACTGCGAAACCTCCTGACAACCTCCATGTCCCTCCTTTTCAAATATGCCACCGCCACCTTGTGCGGTGGTTGTCCATCCTTGTATAAAGGTCCCTCCAGAGTAAAAGTGCAATCATGGAGCTTTACCTTTCGGTGTTGACCCATGGTGAATCGCCATGTTATGGCTGCCACCTCAACCGTTCAAGCTTCCTCTCTGGCCGAAGAGGTTACGCAAAGACCCCAAGCTTCTTTGAAGCTTAAGCCCATGCTATATTACCTATCCATGGCAATTTCTTCATGTACACGTTATATATCTAGGATTTCCTTCTTTATTTCTTCAGTTATTCTCGAAATATGGTCAACTCCATATTCTTATCCAAGGTGTTTTCCACCTTCACCATGGATCCTTGATCCACGCTGAAGAACATGCTCTCCGTGATTTTTGTTCCTTCACGCTCTCCACCTCGATCCATTTCAGCTGCTTGTAAGGCGAAGCAACCCATAGGGATTCACCTTCTTCACCTAAACCAACCCCCATTCCATTCACCTTCGCACGTACGCATTTGCTTGGTTGCTTTTTCTAACTATTGTAGGTCCAATCATCTTCAATGGTTGGAGCTATCAACGGTGCTCCATTCTAGAGGCAATATTCCTACGAGACTCCATAATCCTACCTTCTTAGAAATGTTAGAGCCTCCTAGTGCTTCCCACAATCGTTGCTAGAGCTCTGTGAAGCTCTGACGACCTTCAACAAAGCTAGATGAAGACGGAGGAGGATTACGGTCGTCGCCGGAACCCAGTCTCCACGCCACCATGTACGATGTCACCCATTTGAGGAGAAGCTACATATACCGTCAGATCATTCCCATTTCTGACGGTTTGAGAATTATCCACGTCGCACTTTTCAAGCTTCAACCTCAGCAATCAAGCCTTGGCCTCGGTGAAACCAATGCACCAATGAAGCAGGAATGCGTGCCATGCGTCATCGAAACCTACAATCGACCGAACCTAAACCCGAGCCTCATGGTGCGCATGCGTAGCGTTTGCGGGCTGAGGATTTTGCGTCCAAGCCCAGCCGACTTCTCTAATTTGTAAAAATACCCCCGCTTGGGGGTATTTCATAATTCCAAGAGCCATTTTATATTTTTGCATTTTAGTCTTTTCAGGGACCTAAATGTAAGGATTTCTACATATTTTGCTACGTTTATGCCTCCGGATTCAAACTTGAATAACTTGAGCATATGATCTCCAAATGAAGCGATTTCAGTGGCATTTTGATCCTTATTTTGTTATCTTTATGATAGTTTCATTTAATCTTTGACTTGATACTCAGTTTTTGATTAATTAAAGATATTATTGATACCATTTGTCACATGAAATGAATCTTAGCCTTTATTCAAGTGCTTAAATGGATTTTGATCTGAATGTCATAATTGCTTAAGATTTAATAATCATCTTAGGGCATATTCGTGAGTTTATATGATAGAGTTTTATCTTTATGTGCATTCTGTTGATTTTCTAGCATGCATTTATATGTTTCATCATCATATTTTATCTCATCTTTGTATGCATTTGTGATGAAGATTTTATCTTACATTGCTTGCTCATATTGTTTTGCTTGTTTCGACCTAAATGATTTATCAATTACTTAACCTAGATATTTAAGCACCTAAATATCGTCTTATGTCTCGTGCCCTTGTGTTCGACCCTGGACTTCCCAGGATAAAAATTAAAGCCGAATCCTCTTCACAAGAGATCATTCATTTGGTTCTGTATGACACACTGAGTGCCCGTGCTACAATGAATCGATATTAATATATGCATTTAGCGGACCCTCAGATGGTGTCGTTGCTGGGGTCACACCTTCATTAATATTATTATTTTGGTTTTACATTTTTGGTTAAGTTGATTATTATTTTATCTCGGTTAATCCCGTAATGTGATGTTTTATGCATTATTTTCTATATTTTGATAATCTTTGAATTTTCTTAACTCTTCTCTTATGTGGTAGGGTCCATTCATCGAGGATGCTCGTGTATAATGGAAGGTGGATGCTCAAGCTGGAGTTCCCATTGAGAAGGACCACAAAAGATGCCTTAAAGACAAATCAAAGTTTTTTCTGTTCGTATTTGTTGTATATTATTTTGGGCTGGACTTTATTTGTTTGGTATGTTGAGTCTGTTTCACCGTGTGGGGTGGGACTCAACTTGAGTGCTCGATTTAGGATCCAGACACATGACTCATAGAGCTACTTTCGATGTATTATCCTAAGTGCTTGTTTCGTAAGTTAGGGCACACTAACTTCATCTTGTGATATCCACTCATCTCTAAGATTCATGAGACTCACGTAATCTACATTCAACTTAACCCAAATTAAATTGATTATCTGCCTGTTAATAGATGCATGATTAGGTATGATTTTTCATCGATTTGCATGCATTTAAATATAAGTTTATATTTAGTCTTGCATATGCATGAAGAGAGCTGGAGCCACTGTAAGTATTTTCCTTGAGCATGACATCATGATTTCATGTTTGCATGTTCTTTTCCCTTTTCATGATTTATCACTTAGGATAATATGGAAAAGGGATTGGACGGTAGACGACGATTTATGTGTTCCGAGATTTATTACAAGTGATGACCTAATCTCTAAAAAAAGATATGTTAATGCAAGCTGATGTAAATAAAATGGAGCTAAATTTCACCTTGTTTTTAGGAGAAAACCCCATTTTACTTGCAGATATATGCATTCGTTGAGAGGTGAGGACGTATCTCCAGGATAGAGCCCAAACCCTAAGCCAGCCTGCTCGTAATAAACACAAATTTTTATTATCACCAATAAAAAATAAGATAATTAGACCATATTTATGGTCTTCACTGTGTGTGTTGGTGAAATAATCGGGATTGTTTGATCTTTTTTGACTCTTCAGCCTCCCAAAACCCTAGGTTCCATTATCATCTCCTGAGATTCATCATCCAGAGATTCAACTAACATTGACCATTCATCATTTAACTTCATATTCTTTATACTTAGGGTTTATTTTCATCCTAAGTATAAGGGGATCCAATTTCGTTGAATCCATATATTCCCCTGACTGATTCTTTTTACTCTTTATGCATCTATGATTCTCGATTCAGTTCGTGTATATTTCTTTTATACTTAGTTGCACTATGGCTTCATTTCACTTTATGCTATGAGGACAACACAAGCTAAGTTTAGAGGGGATCTACCATATATATTACATATATACTTTAGCCATAGCTCATATTTTTAAATTTTTTCAAACTCATGGGGTTATGGGTATCGTACTATATTTTTTGAAAATGATTTGTGTACAAAAAGTTTTGAAAATGATTTTTGAAAATTATATATATATATATATATATATATATATTTGACATGGTTTGCGAAAATACGGCTTGACAGGTTTGGAAAATCATTTGTAAAATGTTTTGAAAACCTACATATTTATGTGACATTGTTTGGAAAAATATTTTACTTAGGTTTGAAAAATTGGGTTTTACTTGTTTTATAAATCTTTGTAAAATGCTTGGAAAATTTCTATACATATATGACAATGTTTGCAAAAAGTTTTCAAAAATATTTTTCAAAGCTAAGGGTGTAATGAGTCTAATTGATTAACTCTCTAACTGAAAAAAATGGAAACATAAAAATCACCAAAAGATTGACTTATTAATTGGTGTTACTCTCTGATACTCTCACCATGCACTCAAGGCTTGAGATGATCTCTAATACTTGGTTTAAAGAGTTCCTAAACTTAGAGTTATCATGTATTAATACTTAGGGTTTTGGACTTAAATATTCATACTCTCCTAGTTCGAAGATATGCATGTTATATTCCATACTTAATCTCCCTTAAAAGAATTTTACCATCACTCACATGCACGGCGACATTTATGATTGAGATGATTCAAAGTATCACTGAGGAAACTGGGATTGGAAGCTTGAGTTTGGACTTGATCTATATAATGCTCGAGGATGGGATAAAATTAATGATGGCTTCATGAAACCTGAGTGTCGGCATCTTAGCGAGTATGGGATAAGTTCTCATGCTATCTCTTGACTTTGACCTAACGTGCCGGGGTGTGATGACATTTAAATTAATAAGTTGATTAGTGTGCGCCAACTTTTGGTAAAAGCAATGGAGCTAGCAAAAAATAAAGAAAAGAAAGAAAGAAATATTGAAAGAAAAGCTCACACCATGCAAAGTCAAATATCAATGAGCTTCCACCAAGGGCAAGCACTCCCAACTATTTTCAAAGTGTCCACTTGGACCACCATTATTAGGACCAGGAGTCAGGCTAGCACCCAAAAAGGGCTCTGCATCATAAATGCTACAAGTCTGGGTGTTTAAGGTATCTTAGGTACTCAAAAAAGGCACATCCCGGTGTACTCCCAGGAAAACAAATGCAGATGACTCCAACTTCTCTTGACGGACACATTGATTGGCAAAATAAAAATAAAAAATTGTGTTGAGTATTGGCACTTGAGAGAATCCATGTTCTAATTAGAGGAAGAGAAAATAAGTACACAATCCTTCATATTCCATAAATCTGGCCTTCCATTTACCCCCTTAAAATATGATAAACTAAAGAGACGGTGGATTGAAGCAAGACTAGATTTATTCCCTAGAGTTGAGGGTTGGGTCCTTACGAGAGCTTCTGAGATTGGAATTTTCGGTGATATATTAACTCTACTCTCATGGTGCTGTCCACACTAAGTCATACTTCTTATGTATATGTATACACTGAGAGTCTGACAATTAGAGGAGTTGAATTCCTTTTGATTAATACTTAGATCAACTTAGAGTTTTAGGATTCCTAAAACTTAGTGTTCTAAGTCAAATCAAGCCTTGTATACTCACTTACACATGTCAGGGATCTCACTAATCAAACCAACTCTTTACCAAATTCTTTACTTATTAGCTCGGGGACGAGTTTAGCTTAGTATGGGGGGTGATAAATTCCATTTTTATCATCATTAATTACCATTATTATCTCTCTTGCTTATGATAAGCAACAAGATTCAATAATAACTAACACAAATTACTAATTACTGTGTTGTAAATAATTGACACTAATTATTATATATTATTATAACCCTATGATGGTGTAATATTTTATGTATTTATTTATTATTAAAAATCAATTAAAAAAATTATGCATAAATAAATTATCATAAAATAAAATAAAAATACAAAAAACAAGCAAAAGAAAAATACAAGAATATTGTGTTATAAGGTTTTTATTAGTATTTAACTTTTATCCATGTATAGATGACCTTTGATCTCTGCATGAAAGTTGTAGAGCTCACAGAGATCTACAACTTTTATGTTCACCACTTTTCCTAATTCTCCTTCTAGCTATTTCTTTTTGATTTTACTCTGATTTATTTATTTTCTTCAATTATGATTCAGCCATGTGGCGTCTTCAGATTGCGCCACATGGCCCGTTCATTTCATGCCACCTGTGTCCACTTCTCACCATGTGATCCTCTCTTCCTTTCATCCCAACCTTCAGTTCGTGCCTCATTTTTAGCCGCTCGATCTTATGATCGAGCGATTATCATCCACTCCTCTAGCGCTCTCTGATTGCATTCTTATCAAGCGCATCTCGTCCATTCATCTGCACCTTCATCGCAGCCGCTGGATCTAAAGATCCAATGACCCCTGCTTCATCCCCAACCTCAGGCAAGTCCCTCTCTTCTCTGATAACTTCACTAACTTCTTAACTTCCCTTCATTTTCCTCCCTTCATTAATCTACATCCCGCCTAACTTCCATCACCAACCTCTAGGCAGTTCAACCTTCATCCACGCCAACCATTCATTGACTCTCATCCCTAACTCCTGATGTCAGTTTCAAGCACTTGAATCCATCAACCTAACCACTGCAAAACCTCCTGACAACCTCCATCTCCTTCCTCTTCAAATACGCCATCACTGCCTTGTGCGGTGGTTGTCCATCCTTGTATGAAGGTCGCCCTAGCCTTCTCCCTCCTTTCATGACAGGAAACACAAGGAGTAAAAGTGCAATCATGGAGCTTTACCTCCTGGTGCTGACCCATGGTGAATCGCCATGTTACGACTGCCACCTCAGCCGTTCGAGCTTCCTCTCTGGCCGAAGAGGTTAAGCAAAGATGCCAAGCTTCTTTGAAGATTAAGTCCAGACTATATCACCCATCCATGGCAATTTCTTCTTGTACAGGTTAGATATCAAGGATTTCCTTCTTTAATTCTTCAATTATTCTCGAAATATGGTCAACTTCATATTCTTATCCAAGGCATTTTTGACCTTCACCATGGATCATTGATCCACACTGAAGAACATTCTCTCAGTGTTTCTTGTTCCTTCACGCTCTCCACCTTGATCCATTTCATTCGCTTGTAAGACGGAGCAACCCATAGGGCTTCACCTTCTTCACCCAAACCATCCCCCATTCCATTCACCTTCGCACGTACGCATTTGCTTGGTTGCTTTTTTCAAACTATTGTAGGTCCAATCATCTTCAATGGTCGGAGCTATCAACGATGCTCCATTCTAGAGGCGATCTTCCTACAAGACTCCATTGTTCTGCCTTCTCATGTGTCAGAGCTTCCCAGTGCTTCCACCATCTTCGCTAGAGCTCTGTGAAGCTCCGACGACCTTTAACAAAGCTAGATGAAGACGGAGGAGGATTACGGTGGTCGCCGGAGCCCAGTCTCCACACCGCCATGCATAGCGTTGCCCATTTGAGGAGAAGCTATACCTCTATATTATTCCCATTTGGGGATGATCTGACGGTTGATAATGATCCACATCGCACTTTTCATGCCTCAACCTTGACAATCAAGACATAGCCTCGGTGGAACCAAAGCACCAATGAAGCACGAACACGTGTCACATGTCATCGAAACCTGCGACCGACCGAACCTAAACCCGAGCCTCATCGCGCGCGTGCATAGCGCATGCGGGGTTGGGGATTTTGCGTCCAAGCCCAGCCGAATTCTCTAAATTGCAAAAATACCCCCGCTTGGGGTATTTCATAATTTCAAGAGCTAGTTTATTTTTGCATTTTAGTCCCCCAGGGACCTAAATGTAAGGATTTCTACATGTTTTACTACATTTATGCCCCTGGATTCAAACTTGAATAACTTGAGCATATGATCTCCAAATGAAGCGATTTCAGTGGCTTTTGATCCTTGTTTCGTTATCTTTCTGGTGGTTTCATTTAATATCTAATTTGATGTTCAATGTTTGATTAATTAATTAGAGGTATTATTGATGCCATTTATCACATGAACTGAATCCTAGCTTTTAATTAAATGCTTAAATGGATTTCGATCTGAATAGCGTAATTGCTTAAGATTTAATAATCATCTTAAGGCATATTCATGAGTTTATTTGCATATGCTAGAGTTTTATCTTTATGTGCATTTTGTTGATTTTCTAACATGCATTTATATATTTCATCATTACATTTTGTCTCATCTTTGCATGCATTTGTGATGAATATTTTATCTTATATCGCTTCCTCGTATTGCTACCATGCCCTTTATCTTCTTCGATTTCAAAACAAATTAGATCCGTGGATAGAGCATTCAACAAGGATAAATATGACTTATATTTCCGAATTTTCTGATTGCGGAAACCCTCAAAAATCACAGTTGAATCCAGGGGTAATATGATTTCGTGTATATTTTTTCATCTTCGATTTTGAAGCAAATTATATCTGTGTATAAATCATGGAATAAGGTCACATTTGACATGAGTTTCATATTATTCAGATCATTGGATCTCTCGAAAATCGCAGTTGAATGCGATGGGTGGTTTGATTTCGTGTCCGAGTTTTCATCTACGATTTCTAAATAAATTACATGGGTGTATAGATCGTGGAACAAGGATAAATCTGACCTAAGTTGCATTTTATTGGATCACCAGATCTTATGAAAATCATGATGAAAGTTGACAATATGATCTGAAATCCGACTTTGCATACACGATTCAGGATGATCCAGACATAAGATCGACGTGAAAACTACGGATATGCAGTGTACGAAAGACGTGTGACCCAACAATCAGTCAGGAAATCAAAATCCGTACCTTCGGGGGTCATTTCTCGAATATCTTCTCCACCCCAAAATATATGATTTCACGATGCTTAACATGTTAGTGTGTAACACAAGCTAGCATGGTGTGGACGTCATCGTACTCTTTAAAACGACAACTTCAGATCGTTGATCAAGGTTGGAAAAGTCAACAACAACGGAGCTCCGGCGACGGGTTTGGATATAATGGATAAGTCATCCAGCCACTTAGCCTTCTATAGGCTCGACTTTATGACTCAAAAGCCGTAAAGCATCGCATTTCATACGTAACATCTGCATATGGTGACTTTCCTTCTCTTCTCGTTTAGGAAGCATCCGCTTTTGATGTTCTTAGGCTCGTTGGAAATGTCTCGAAGAGTACTACAAGATGGCGGTTTCACATTATAAAAATCTCAAAGGAAGTCTTATCCTCAAGATTTATGTATAAATTATACCACACCCTTGATCTCTATATATCGTGTATTTCTATTGTACGAACCCATAAAAATCTCAAAGAAAGCAACGTTCGTAAAAATCTCAAAGAGGAACTGTCTAGGGTTTAGATTTAGTACATGCAAATAGGTGAGGGTATTTCTTCCTCATGTATGCTTCAGGCTCCCATGTAGCCTCCTATACGTTATGGCTTCTCCAGAGGACCTTGACCAAGGAAATCTCCTTCCTTCGCAGCCGCTTAATTGCTCGATCTAATATCTGCACTAGAGCCTTGAAAAAGGAAAGATTCAACTCGACAACTAAGTCCTCATGTGAAATCACATATCTGGGGTTTCTAACATACTTGCATAGGTTCAACACATGAAATACGTCATGAATACCCTCAACATGTAGGGGAAGTGTCACCCTGTAAGCAACCTTCCCCACACGGGCCAAAATCTCAATGGGTCAACGAACCTTGTTGTCAACTCATCTTGAGCACCGAATCTCTGTACTCCCTTTATTAGAGATACTCTAAAAAAACAAAATCTCCATCATGAATAATAAGGTGTTCTTAGATATGTATAGTTGGGAACAACTTATATTTAAAAACTCAAAGTTGATACGCGAAACATGAAACTTGAGGTCCCATCATCGACAGTCCGCATAACTCTTTTGCCGACTCTGAGTTGTCAGCAACTTCTGCCTTTCCATCTCAACGGCTGTAACAGTCTCCTCGATGATCTCGGTGGTGTAAAGAGTACTATCTCCCACGTGCTGACAACTTAATGATGTACTGCATCAACACATATATAGTGCCTCAAATGGTTCCATGCCGATGCTGGAATGAAAGCTGTTGTTGGTGCTAAAGAGAGACGATTCTTCTAGGATTCCTTCCACTCCACTGTACAAGCACACAGTAAATCCTCAAGTGTCTGAATGATCCTCTCGGACTGTCCATCTGCTTGGGGATGATATGCAGTAATGGGATGCAATTAGGTACTCAATGCACTCCATGAAGTTTCCCCCAGAATTGTGAGGTGAAACATGAATCTCTATCTGACTCACCTCCTTGGGAATCCCATGCAATTTGACTACATGCTGAATGTAGAGTTTGGCAAGCTGTGGTGGTGTGTAAGTCATGCTAACTGGAATGAAATGGGATGACTTGGTCAATCAGTCAACAATCACCCAAACTACATCCTGACCACCTGTAATGCGTGGTAATGCCATAATGAAATCCATAGAAATTCTTTTCCATTTCCGTAAATAAATGGTAAGAGGATCAAATAAACCATGAGGGTGTTGGTGCTCTACCTTCACCATCTAACAAGTGAGACATTGCCTAACACGTGAAGCTGCATCCCCCTTCACATGCCCCACCAAAAGTGTTGGCGAAGGTCTCTGCACATCTTTGTGCTACCTGGATGAATGGAAAGTCTGGAACTGTATGCCTCATCCAGGATGTCTCTTCTTAGCTCTTCATCATTTGGGACACAAAAGTGGTCATCATTCCACGTGATAGACTTGTGAACTCTAAACCCATCGTACTCATGCTTCAAACATTTATGGTAGGTGTTCTATAATCTCCGGCGTGTCTGCTGACCCTGTACAATACGATCCCACAAGCTACTATACTTTTCCGGTACAATTGCTGCATTTGTTGTGCTCTCAAATGGGTATCGATAACTAAGCGTAGAAAGCACATCCCAACTATGTAACCAAGCTACTGGTCCCACCGTATGTGTCCTTTTACTTAAGGCATCTGCTACAATATTTCCCTTACAAGGATGGTAAGAGATGGTGCAATATATCCTTCAGCAACTCCACCTCGCACCTCTGCCTCATATTCAATTCTCGTTGATCGAAGATGTACTTGAGTCTCTTGTGATATGTGAATATTTCAAATGTAACCCCGTATAAGTAGTGATGCCATATCTTCAATGCAAAGACAATTGCCACCAATTCCAAGTTGTTTGTGGGGTGGTTGCGCTCATGAATCTTCAACTACCATGACAAATATGCTACAATCTATCCTCTATACATCAATACAGTGCCCAATTATTCCTTGGACGCATCTGTGCAAACTGTGAAGTCCAACATACCAGAAGAAAGGATCATAATAGGTGCAAAAGTCAATCGCTCCTTGAGCGTATGGAAGCTCTGCTCGCATTTGTCGCTTCAGACAAATAGCACATTCTTTTGCATCAATCAAGTAGGGGGAATGGCTAATTGAGAAAACCCCTGAACGAAACACCGGTAGTACCTAGCAAGTCCAATGAAACTATAAACCTCGATGACTATCTTAGACTGCTTCCAAGATACAACTGCCTCGATCTTCATAGGATCAATAAAATCCCCGCACCAGAAATCACATGGCCAAGAAACGTCACCTCAGATAACCAAAATTTGCACTTGTTGCACTTCCCATATAGCTGATGCTCTCTCAGTGTCTGCAGAACAATGCGAATTTACGACTCATGCTCATACTCATCATGAGAATATATCAACACATCATCTATGCATACCACTACAAATATGTCCAACTATGGACGAAAGTCCCTATTCATAGGTCCATGAAAGCGGTAGGTGCATTCGTGAGACAAAATGACATCATGACAAACTTGTAGTATCTGTATCACGTATGGAATACTGACGTGGGTATGTGAGAATCCTTGATCCTCAATTGATGATATTCAGATCATGGATCGATCTTGAAGAACACTGCTACTCATTGCAACTGATCAAAGAGATCATCAATACGTGGGAGTAGATAACGGTTCTTGACCGTTCACTTGTTGAGCTTCCTGTAGTCAATGCACAATCCCATGGATCTGTCCTTCTTCTTTATACAGAGGATGTGCGACCCAACAACAAGGTGCAAAACCAAAATCTAAACGTTGGGGGTCGTCCTATGGATATCTCATCTACCTCAAATTTTTGCGATTTCGAGGTGCTTAGCATGAAATGCACGTTTGCACGATGTGTACCTCGTCGTCCTCTTTGAAATTGTGCCTTCGGATCGTTGATCGGAGGTCGGAAGAGTTACTGGTGGCGGAGCTCTGACGAGCTTTGAGGCGTAGCTCCGATGACGGGCTTGGATATAATGGCTAAGTGGTTCAACCACTTAGTCTTATATAGCCTCAGGTTCACGGCTCAAAAGCCATAAACCATCATATTTGGTAGCAACTTGTGTATACGATGTCCGTTTTTTATGTTCTATGCTCGTTGGAAAGATCTCGAAGAGTACTACAAGATAGATTCTTTATTTATCTAATTTGAGTGCTAGATTAGGTTGATAATTGTGTTTTAATATTTTTTGCATTTCGGGGTTTTCACGGCTATGGAGAGTTAGAATTTTAGGGGCTAAAATATAGGTAAAAATACATATTTTTTGTATTTTTTTAAATTTATTTTTTATGCATTTTCAATATAATTTTTATAATTAGGACACGTGATATATTGTTAGGCACATTTATACTTTTTTTAAAATTTATAAGTTTGATTAGTATAGTTTAAAAATTGGAGTTAATGATTCCTATGATGAAATACCTATGATTCCCAGGTTTTGATTTTTATTTACTTTTGTTTTATTTATTTATTATTTTTATAATTTCCTTAGGTGAAACATATGCCTTAATAAATTTAAAAACAAATACACATGTAGGTGAGTGGGATATGTGCATGTGTTAATACACAATTTTTTAAAAATCAAATAGATGCATATAACATTTAGTTTAAAACCCTACTTTCCGTATATGACCCCAATTCACCCAAAGAGTACACCTAATAAATAATATATTTTAATGATCAACTTTAAAAGTGAATAGGGTTTAATTGGAGTTCATATACTCTAGATATTCAGTTTTTAATTCTTGTATAATTAGAGTTATTGTTATAGTTTTGTTTGGTTTTGTGCCCTTATGATTTTTTAAGTTTTGTGCTCCTTATGATTTTTTACTTATATTTGTATTTTTTACTCACATTTTGAATTAATCCAGTTGAAATCAAGTTAATTGGATTTATTAGGAGCTCTATAGAAAATCTAGAAGATTATCTACTTATTCATGGTTTGCATAGGTCTAATGTACGTATAAAATTGCATTTCTTCTTAATTTCATTTATGTATTTTTCAAGAGATTAATTTATATACTAATGAATTTTAAATAGCTTTTTTATGTGACAAGTGTTTTGGACTATCTTATTATTTTATGCAATTTATGTATGTATTTGCTTAGAAATTTAGGCAAAATTTTAAGAACGTAGATGAATCACTGATATATCAATACACATGTCTTGGTGTATATTTATCTTCTACATATATTGTTACATACATTTATATTTGAACATTTAGTTTTTATTTTTTTCATACATTAACAATACTCTTATATGTGTGTATGTAAATGCGCGTGTGAACACACACATGTGTGTGTACATGAACAGACACTCTTATGTGTGTGTGTGGGGGTGGGGGTGGGGGTGGGGACATATGCATGTATGTGCATAGTTTTAGATAGGTATAACCCATAAGATTTGTAGGGTTATAAGGTGGAGTTGGGATTAAGCAAGCATCATGAAAAGACTTAGTAAAAAGAGTAATCCTTTTTGTGAATAGTGAGTGTTTAGATGATTGATGTGGCTAAAATGGTAAATGTCATGTATTTATATACTATTTTAATTGTATTTATAATTATAATATATTTTTTTATTGTCGACTCTTTAACTTGAAGGTAGTAGGAATATTATAATAACAGAAATGAGGGACCCACCCCACTATTTCCAACCTAGGATATTAGGGATGGAAGTTGGTTACCCAAACCTAAACATGGTTGCATTACTAACAAGATGTTTACCCTTGGGTAAATATGTAATCACATTGACCCATAAGGTCATCTATATCCATACACTTACAACATTTAAACATAAGTACATCTCCATATATGTTGTTATGGGATTGAAATAATCAGTATGCATGTATATTCCAGTATTTTGTATCTATTTTATTTTCTAAATAAACAAGTTATGCTTGATATCTGGCTTTAGCACATAAACCATCATATATGCCCGTTATCAACCCTTTTAATAATATCGAACTCGAGAAGCTCACTTGGTCTAACCCACCAAGCACAACCACATCCCAACATTTCATCAGGACAAAGCCTCTATTACGAATTGCGGAAACACTCACAAACACGATCAATCTAGCAACATCGAAGAGACATATTTACAAGGTTCACCCGCAACTAGACCACGTCCTTAAGGAGGTGGCGATCGATTTTCACTATGTGGAGAAAGAAGAAGGTATAGAGGATGATGAGAGCCCCAATGCTAGCGGAGTTTATATACTCCTCCCGTATAAACGGATCCTTGATACAAACATATCCATATACCTGAAAAGGAATAGAGCCGATAGTTAAAAATTTCACCGGAGGTGCTGCCCCCCCACCCCCATGGGGAGGTGGGTGTACCTGCTACCCCCTAGACCCCCTACCCACATGCTCGTTGACCAGTTAATGAAACCCTCATGTTGTTGGGGTATAGTACGATAGGATGGGACGCATACGGAGGTTCTCCAACTAGATCCAACAAGACAAATGGTTATGATTCAAGACATATTAATAGCCTCAAATAAGCATTATGTGTATTATACGCATTAACCCCTAGAACACCCTATTATATACAATGATTAGGTCCAAATAAAGGGTAATTGACTAATGAGTCCAACCTTTATTATGTCCTTGATTTTTTACCTTTAAAAAGTCTTAGATCTCCCAAATATCCAAATTGGGGTAAAACTCGTCTGACCTTTCTAACAAGTTCAAGAACATCGAAATCAAAGCTTCCTAAATCAAGATACAACCATTTGAATATAAATAGGTTGAGATCCACTTAAGATCCAAATTAGATCAGAGTTAAGGCTCTTGCCCATAAATTGAGTAGATTTGGTTGTCCTAGATCTTAGACCTAACATAACCACGTTCTCGCCTTTGCAACAATCATTCTCTGAGCAGTATCAGACCACTGTAAAATTTTAGGGTTTTTATCATTTGTGCCCCTCTGAGATATCGTAATTTCAATTATGCCCCTCCATTTTTGGCAATATCAGTTGTGCCCCTCACTTCTTTCTCCGTTATCACTTGTGCCCCTCGGATTAGTTGCCGTCCATCTCCAATGCAAACATACATTAAAGTGGAGGATATAACGGGAATTAAATTTTACAAACAAGGTTGATAAGGTCATTTCTCCGCCCTTTCTATCTAGCCAACCCCCTCCTCCCTAGCCTGAGCTCCGCCGCGAGCTCCTCCCCCACACCTCCTCCTCCCCAACCCGCCCCCTCCTCCATAGCCGTCCCCCTCCAGCCCCGAGCTCTGCCCCGAGCTCCTCCCCTGCACCACCTCCCGCACACCTGCTCCCCTCACCTCCTCCCCAGCCCGCCCCTCCTCCCTGGCTTGACCCCGCCAGCCTTGAGCTCCCCATGAGCTCCTCCCCAGCACCTCTTCCTCTGCTCCTCCTCCCCAGCCTACCGCCTCCTCCCTGGCCTGACCCAGCCAACGCCCCGAGCTCCTCCCCCACACCTCATCCCATGCACCTCCTCCTCAGCCTGCCCCCTCCTCTCTGACCCGATCTCGCTAGAGCTCCTCCTCAACACCTCTTCCTCTGCCCCTCCTCCCCAACTCACCCCCTCCTTCCTGACTCGACCCCCTCCATCCCCGTGCTCTGCCCCGATCTCCTCCCCGACACCTCCTCCCCGGTACCTCCTCCCCAGCCCGTACCCTCCTCCCAGGCCCGACCCTGCCAGTCTCGAGCTTCGCCCCGAGCTCCTTCCCAGCACCTCTTCCTCGCCCCTCCTCCCCAGCCTCCCCCCCACCTCCATGACCCGACCCCATCCAACCTCGAGCTCAGCCCTGAGCTCCTCCCCAGCACCTCTTTCTCTGCCCCTCCTCCCCAGCCCAACCCTCCTCCCTGACCCGGCCCCTCCAGCCTCGAGCTCTGCCCCGAGATCCTCCCCTGCACCTCCTCCTCTGCCCCTCCTTCCCAGCCCAACCCCTCTGGCCACATGCTCTTCCCCTCCTCCCCATATTGACCCCTGATTTTATTCTGACCATAATGCCCTTCTAAACCACACCATGGTTTGAATAAACCATGATTATTTTTAATTTTTTGACGGTCAATTTGACCAAAGGGCACAACTGATAATGGAGAAAGAAGTGAGGGGAACAACTGATATTCCCAAAAAGGGAGGGACATAACTGAAATTGCAACATCCCAGAGGGGCACAACTGATAAAAACCCAAAATTTTATCAGAGTTTATCCAATTGATGATCTGAGGTCACCATAGAACATCACAAGATCGTCTCTAGATATGTGTACTTATGACCATAGAGCATCAAAGAAGTCCCTTCTGTGTGTGAGGAGATTATAATGGAAGGTTTGTAGGCAGCTTGCAGGCACCCACGGGGTGGGCTGTAGCTTGCAGGGGGGGGGGGGGTATTGAGGGGTGAGGGCTGGAGCTCGCATGCAGGGGGGGGGGGGAGAGCTTGCCAGGGCGAGCGGGAGGGCTTGGGACTTGCCGGGGGGAGAGGGGGCATCATTTTGTTTGATCTACAGAATGGCATCATGTTAGAAATATGATGTGTTTCGAAGAGAAAAATGGTAAACATATGACTTTTTCCGTCAGAGTTAACGGAGAATTAAGATGGAACTTAACACATGATTATGCCATGTAAAGGTTAAGCATTATTCGAGGTTCTGGATGTAATTCATGATTATCGAGGGTTCCTGGGGTAATTAGGAAACTACTCAGGGTTATGGGTGTAAATATCCCTTACTAAAAATCCATAAAAATCTATAAAATCCAAAACCATAAAAATACATCTCTTGAAAACCTAATTCTTAAGTTATTTTGAAAATCAATTATAGACCTCACATTAGCTCCGTGAGTTCAACCTTGGGACTTGCCCACTGAACACATTGAAATTAATTAAACATTTTGTGTGATTTTGATTGATCATTGGATTTTCGTACTGGATTAAAAATGACAAATTAATCAAGGACAACCTACGATCTTTCAATCATATCGTTTTGAATCCGACTTTCTCGTGTATGACATCCACAGTAGCATTTTCATTCCTACCAATGTCATTCTTTGCTCAGATCTATAACTTACAAGCCAACCTTTATATCCGTACACAAATGCCATGGCAAAACGATATGATCTTCTTCATCCCCTATCCTATTAACAACACCAATGTTCTTGGCTTAGACATAACAAGGATATGCGAGAATATATCTCGAACCATCACCATTCTATATCACCACTACTCTAAGGAACCTCCGATGTGGGGAGCGGAACGTTTGCTATAAATGGGTTTACAACAGACTCCGATGTAACCTTTAGATGGGCGACACTTGGCATTGAAGAAGCTTACACGATCAGGATTTGTTTGGCCACCCAGTTCTCTTCTCCCTACCTCTCATCTTTCCTGCCCGAGAACTCCCCTTTGGTGCCAATGCCCCTCCTTTTCAAAGGTCCCACCTCCGCTAGTGCCTCTCCTCCGCCAACGCCCAACGTCCCTTTGTGTTAGTGACAATCCACACCCCACCTCCATCAACGCGTTCATTACAACGTTCATTAGGCGGTGTTGAATGTTAGCTCATCTCTCCATCGGGTCCATACTCAACGCAACACCCATGTGCACCATCAGCAACAACACAAACTCGGTTGCTTCTATGCCACGTCTACCAACTCCAACCTCAACACCGTCGCGAATGGAACAGATATGGGAATGTGTCTAATGTTGTAGATCGGGGAAAAGTTTTGTAGGACTATATGTTCTTTAGTATGATCAATGTTGAAAGTGTATTTCTATTGATGAGTCATATTTTGTAGGCAAGTACACGATCTTTTATGTTAAAGATGTCTTTTGCATATATTTGTCTAATGTTGTAGATCCGAGAAAAGTTTTGTAGGACTGTGTTCTTTAGAATAGACGGTGGGGAATTTGATTTTTGTATTGGCAAGTCATATTTTGTATGCAAGTGCACAATGTATGCTAAAGAAGTCTTGTGTATGAATGTGTCTATTAAGGTAGATCTGAGAAAAAAATTTATATGAATATGTGTTCTTTAGTATGGTCAATGGAGGAGGGTGTTTTTATATTGACGAGTCATATTTTGGATGGTCATCCTTCTTTATATTTTCATCAATCAATGAATTAGCATTTTTAATTTTCTATGCCATGCTCCAACATTCTAGCATATAACCAGCGCACCACCTCGATGTTATTTTCTTTAAGAGATCCACCAATTAAAGTACTATAACCAACAACATCAAGTTCAACACCTCTTTTTGGTATTGAAACACAAGTAGCTTCAAGAACACCAATATGACCATCTTTGCACAATTCATTTATTATTGTAGCATACATAGACACATTAGCAACCATGCATGTATTATCGTGTATTCAACATAAGTGCATACATACTAAATCGTGCACCTTCAAAAAAGAAGAAGGCATATTCATACAAAACTTACCTCAAGACCTGCAACAATAGACACAACCATACAAATATGTCACTTAACATACAAAAACGTGCACTTGCATACAAAAATTATATCTTCCACCGACCATTCAAAAGGACTCTTCATACAAAACCTAAACCTCACTCAGATATGCAACTGAAAACACATCCATACAAAATACTCATCTAACATGCAATACGTGCACTTGCATACAAAACACCCTCTTCCATTGGCCATATAGACGAAGGCATATTCACACAAAATCTCGCTAGATCTGCAACACTGGACATATCCATACAAATTATCCATTTAACATATATAAACAAGCACTTGCATACAAAACTTGGCTCTTCCACCGACCATAAAAAGATGGTATATTCTTACAAAACCTCATTCATATATGCAAAAGTGGACACATCCATACAAAATACCCCTTTAACATACAAAAACACGGACTTGCATGCAAAATACCCTCTTCCAACGATCATACAAGAGAAGGCCCATTCATAGAAAACAATGCTTTTGTATACAAAAACGTGCATTTGCATACAAAAGCTCTCTTCCACCGATCATACAAAAGATTGCATAGTCATAGAAAACATCTCTAAGATCTACAACATCAGACACATTCTCAGAATCCGTTCCATGTAGCAGTGATGCTGAGGAGGTTGGAGTTTGGTAGATGTGGCGTAGAAGCCACCCGTGTTTGTACCGTTGTTGATGGTGCACATGGGTGGTGGTGCATTGAGGTGAACCTGGGGGAGAGGGATGTGATGACTTTTCCACCCAATACCACCCAATGAATGTCGAAATGAACGCGTCTGGCAGATGTGGGGTGCAGAATGTTGCAGATGGGTAGGGACACTGGATGTTGGTGGAGGAGAGGCACTGACAGAGGAGGAACCTTCGAGGAGGGGCGCTGACGCCAAGGGGTAGTTTTCAAGCAGGGACGAGGCGAGGTAGTGTGAATGGAGAGAGAAGTGGGTGACCAAACAAATCTTGACCATGGGCTTCTCTAATGCCATGTTCAACCCATCTGCAGATTACAACAAAGTCTGCTGAAAACCCATAACATCCCTCACCACCTCTCCTATATGCCAACATGTAGCACAACACCTTCGCTGCCTCTCAACACAACCCATTTTTTTTTCATAAGCAAGAATGATTATTCCACCAAAAAGATTCTAACCCCAATGTTACAGGAAAACCTTCAGAGAAAATTACCAAAAATGATGACGGTTCCATCTGGAACCCTACCATTTGTTTGCATACCATTTGTTTATCCTCCCAACTTGGTTGACTACCTCGATGATTCAAAACATATATGGATGAGGGGGCAGGGGAGGGGTGGTTGAGAGAGTAGACCATGGTTATTTACTAAAGATTATATCTCTCATCTTTAGTCCCACAACCTATACTGATAGGATATTTGTCAAATAGAGTAAGGCGGTTCAAACCGAGTCGTGAACCAAACAAATCATGTTTGTTCTTTTTATTCTTTGATGCTGCATATTCTATTTATTCACATGATGCTGCATTTTCAGTTCAATCATATGGCTTTTCATCACCTAGGCATATTTTAAAAATTCTAAGACATTTTACTTCATTAGACTAGCGGAAGAAAAGACACATTACCATTATAATTAAACTCTTTATTTACAATGTGCCAATTGAACTTTTTATATCTATTTAAAATCCTGGAAAAATATTTTATTAGAATCCAAAGCATGCAGCGATTAAACAATCCAATCATGACATTCCATGAACTTTGCCCGGCATACTTCATTTATGGGGCATGCATAGAAAAAGTCTTGGCAAGGGAGAAGAGCAGGCAGTTATTTATCTGTAATATAATTACACAATGGGAACATGGTAGTACAATAGTAGGAAGTTGCAAACGCGTGAGCTTGAAGATGAGAGAATATCTCCATAAATGTACCCAAATTAGCTCAAATATTTTTTAACCATCTCCTTGGCAATGGCAAGAGCATCGCCTTCAGCTTTCACGGGATACAGCTCATGCCCTGCCTGCCATTTGTTGGAGTATGATATCCATTCTTTTCTCCATTCCTCCAATGCAAAGCTCTCATTGTTTTGCAAGCTTTTCAACATATAAGAGAAGTAAGATGAAGCCCTGGGTAGATAATAGCTCCTCAGCAAACCACTCCAATATTTGTTTGCTGAAACAAAGTCACTATCAGTGCGAGATGTGCAACGGACATGGCGTATTAATTTTGAAGAAAGCACTACAGCATAGCCTTACCATAATCATGGAGTTTACTCTGGTTTGTGCTTGTATTGTCATACCACATAGTTATCTGCGTTCTTGCATTCCATTCATACTGTAAAAGTTGCCAGAGTTAAGATTGTTTTAATGAAAATGAACTTATATTTTGAAATAAATATATAAATAAATGCACCCATTTTGTTTAAATGCAGGGTTTCTTAAAAGAACATGTTGAAATACGTTTTCAGTCAAATGGAGTTCATTCCAAGAAAAAAGGTAAGGTTGAATCTAGAATTAAATGAAATTGTTACCTAATCAGCCATATAAATCCTTGCTAACTCAGAACTGTCGTCGACAAAATTAAAATACGATGAAAATTGGAAATAACAAAAGGACCATATAAATAAGAATTCAGACCTAGACGATGGTTCACGACATGTTGCATCTACAATGCCACTAAATATTATATTCCAACAATTTGAACTATCAAGAAAAGAGCCACAAATGTGTAGATTGTAAAATTGAATCATCAAGGAATTTGGGTTCTCAATTCTCTTTAGTGAGATCTCAGGAGCATTTTGAGCGTTGTTGAAATTATCGAGAAATTTTGTTTTTTTGAGAGTTGCGGATATCCTTGTGTGGAAGACTATACGAGTTAATCTCAAAGCAATAATCTGGCTTTGAAAGTGAAGAAAACGATAAACAAAGCAAAGAAATAGTGTGGGCAAAAGATTTACGTTGAAACCCTCTTTTACGAGAGAGAAAATCACGAGAATGATGATTAGTTGCCTCTCTCGAACAACTAGGTTTTTCTTTGTTATTAAACAAAGGAGGGGTGTGAACAATACACACACGTACATGTACAACAACATGTATGCATACATGTATATATACGTGTGCGTGTCTACACACGCACAAGCACCTCCCCATAGAGAGATGAGTTTTTCAATGAGCATGTATTATTAAAAACAATGTTCACTGCACGAATTGAGACTTTTCGGGATGAGAACAGGGGACGGTCAAGAAGAGACCGTCCCCTTTATTAATTATAAGGGATGGTCGTTCTCCGACAGTCTCCTATATCCTCATTCTAGAAGACAGACTACGAGTCATCTTCTCCTTCTGTAATTAAGAATAGGGGACAATTGATATTGACCGTCCCCTCTGACCTGCCCCCTCACTAGTCCAATATAGGGTGCTCAACATGGCTTAGAGGTCGGTGTCGATCGTCCCCTATATGCTTCTGTCAGCGTCACTAAAAGCGTCAAGGATGGGGTGGTTGGGCCTTAGGGGACGGTCGATACCGACTGTCCTATTTGCCCTCGCCCTCTCATTGGTCCAATTTAGGACACTCTGCATGCCTTAGGGGACGGTTTGTGACCGTCCCCTGTACGCTTCTCTCAGCGTCCCTAAAACCGACGTGTGCCATAGGGGACGGTCGACGGTCGTTAGCGACCGTCCCCTTGGCCCTCGCCCCCTCACTGGTCCATTTTATGGTACTCGACAGGCCTTAGGAGACGGTTTCGACCGTCCCCTATACGCAAGGTTGTAAAAGTCAGTAGTCGATACTCGGTCGGTTGGGTCACCAACTAAGGATTAATCGGCTGTCGGACGACTAATCGGATTTAGTCGGACTTAGCCTTTGAATTTTATGATTATTTTAAATATATAACTCATTTTTATACGTATATTTACATAGATTTTGTACATTTTTATACTATCAAAATAAAAAAAGTAATTGAATTTAAATAAAACACCGAGCATATTATAATAAGTTTGTTTATAGAGCTTCAAAAAAAAAGTTTGTTTATAAAAAAAGCAAAACATATAAGAATATGATATCTCCAAGCAAAAAATTGGTCAACTAGTGTACCTAGTCGGAATTAGTCGATACTCGGTCGGCCACCCCACTGACTAGACTAATCAGATCTACTAGTCGGGCCAGTCGGGTGACTTTTATAACCCTGCCTATACGCTTCTGCCAGCGTGTCTAAAAGCGTCAAGGATGGGGTGACTGTCCCCTCTGATCAAGGGGGGTGGTCGCCCCTTCATAGGGGATGAAAAACGACCGTCATCTATTCTATTCTTTCCTGTAGTGGTTGCAGAAAGCGGTAGCCGATACTCGATCGTTGGGTTGTTAGAAAATAGAGAATGCGGAAGCGGAATGATAAACATAGCGTAAGAACGGAAAGATAAAACATGAACACCATGATTTTTACGTGGAACCCTACTCCCTAAGAAGCAGGATGAAACCACGGGAGACGCCCTCAAAGGGGCATATGTTGCATTGCTTTTTCTCAATGGATACAGGAGATCTGTGGCTCCTTATATAGCGTCCACAGAGCCACCAAGTCCCACTACTGGTATATGTGGGACTAAACATATGGATGGGGTAAATGGATCCTGGAGGTATCCATTTACCCATCTACAACTCAACCTACGCACAACCAAATACTCCAACACCCCCCTCAAGCTGGAGAATGCAATGCTCAGCTTGAACAAACAGAAAGAAACTCAACCCACGCTACATGACACTACAGACAATATCAACTCAACACGCACAACTGTCGGCTGCTGTCGAGGACGTTGCTTCTCATGCCGTGCAAGCGAGGAGGACGAACGGGATGGAGTGTGAGTCAACTGAATCTCCTCGTCGGAGGGCATGTACTCTGTACTACGCCTGTCAGAGTCACTGCAATTGAAATGAGTCTCCACTTGGATAACTCTGGCGCGCCACAACATGTGGACACCTACTCCATCTCTGAAAAAGGTCGAACTGAAAGAGGCCGTGGAAGTGCAATCCTCGTCAAAGCCCACGGTCGCTGGAGAATGGAGTCTGAAAAGTCTCCTCGTCAGAGAATTGGGTCTCTCCCATCTGGCACAGAGAATGGTACTCTACTCTGGAGTCCCCATGGCACACATGAAAACTCTGGCTGACAACCACAAGAATAATGGGGACCACTGACCATGATGGCAAACATGTGCTCATCTGAAAGGAAGACCGCATCCATGTGCATGTCTGAACTGAAGACTCAGAACCAATCATCGAGTTTGAACATCTGACAATTGTAGAGTATGAACAATCCGGCTGGTCTGGAAAATCTGACATCTGGAGTAGACATGTGATTCTACATATGCTCCCCCTTTCTCCCATAGTTGTCGGAAAATGAACATCGATAAAGTTGGGAGAACCCAATAACATGGGGAAAAATGCAACCAAATAACCGTCACATTTTTGGCTTTTCTTCAAAATATTTTTAAACATATTTTTTAAGCAGTTTCATATCCTTTTCTTTTTGGCTTTCTTTGCAACAATTTTTTTTCTGAAACATTTTTTTTTAAATTGCGTATGGTTTTTTTTACGCACCTCTTTTTTTATATCACAGCCCAAAGACACATTTTTTTTAATCACTCGGCCACAGTGGGCCCAATAATATGCGCTGGGCCCCTACTCCCCCCCCTTTTTTATTTTTTTTTAAAATCCCCTACACCCACTTAAGGCTCATAATAGCGTTCTCAGTGGGGAACCCCATCTCTAGACATCCGAGGGGGCGCGCTGCTAGGGTTCCCCATCGGGGGAACTCTTCAAAAGGACGCCGCCACCTGGGATCTGCGATCCAGATTGGAAGGGGGCGAGTCGCCTGTGCGGCAAGGGCTGCAACGACCAGCCGCCGGGGGTTCGCGTGAGGCTTGTGCACCACCTAGGTTCCTCGACAGTGAGGTGCAACACTTGGGTTCCCAGTTGGGAACCAACTTCGCGATGGGCTTTATCGAGCAATTGTGACGGCGCAAGATGGGTGTATGCCTGGAGGACAGGAGATCACGCTGCCGAGGACTCACGTGCTTAAGAGGGCTCTGCCTGGAGCCGATTAGAAGATTTGTGTCGTCGCGTGATGGAGAGAGATGCAAGGAGGAGTCACGAGTGGTGCGGCTAGGGTTGGAGATGCCGCAAGCAGGAGAGGAGCCCACGTTGGGGCACGCGAGGAGGGCCGCCTGCACGATGCCAAGGGCTCCGCCTGGAGCTCTCTCCGCTGCGCGATGGGAAGGGGCAACGCGTCTGGAGCCTGGAGAGTCACCTGGCACGACTTGAGAATGGAGCTTCATCAGGCTTCTTGAAGAAGGGTGCGCGGTTGTCGCCACAGCGTGTCGGAATCGGGAGGATGCCGCCTTGAGGTGGAGCCCTGGATTAGGGCTCGTGGTTGAAAATGCAAGGAGGACTGCGCCACCTGGGCGACATTGCAGAAGCCACATACAGGAGCCCGGCGAGATCTGGCTTGGAAACTCTGGAGGATGCTGCACGCCTTCTACGACCATTAGTAACCTGGAGATCTTGATTAGGGTTTTGTGGTAAACCCTAGAACTTCTTGAACAGATCTTCAAAACATCAATCTTTACAAACGAAAAATGAATCGACATGTTGATAAAATGTTAAAGAATCAGGATTTCAAATTAAACCCTAGAACAAATCTCGAATCTTGAACAAGAAATAAAAAGAAACAAAATCCTCGAGAATCGATCCGCTCTGATACCATGTTAGAAAATAGAGAATGCAGAAGCGGAATGATAAACAGAGCATAAGAACGGAAAGATAAAACATGGAACAACATGATTTTTACGTGGAACCCTACTTCCTAAGGAGCAGGATGAAACCACGGGAGAAGCCCTCAAAGGGGCATATGTTGCATTGCTTTTTCTCAATGGATACAAGAGGTCTGTGACTCCTTATATAGCCTCCATAGAGCCTCCACATCCCACCACTGGTAGATGTGGGACTAAACACATGGATGGGGTAAATGGATCTTGGAGGCATCCATTTACCCATCTTTAACTCAACCCACACACAACCAAATACTTCAACAGGGGTCAGTGACTAAAGATTAATCGACAATCTGACGACTAATCGAATTTAATCGACCATTAGTCAGTTTTGATTTATTAAATTATTTTAAATATATAAATCATTTTTTATACATATATTCTTATATATTAACATAGATTCATACATTTTATATACTATCATACTGAAACAAAAGAAGTGATAGACTTTAGATATAACTTGAAGCATATTAATATAAGTTTGCTTTTAAAAAATAAAAAAAATAAAAAAGCTTGATGTAAAAGTCGACTTGATTAGTCGAGTTGACTGACTAATGGCTGACTAGGCCTAGTCGAATCGGTTACCCACCTGATTCGACTAGTCGGGCTGACAAGTCGGCCGACTTTTACAAGCTTGTTAAAAAAATGAGCACCCAATGGTGGAATTCCTTTCAAGCCTCCAATGACACCTACTCAATACAAACACCGTCATTGCATCCTCTCTCCATTACCATAGGCAATGCCACATCCATTTTCTTGCCATTAATGCCATCGCCGCACCCTACCCACCATCTTCCAGTCCATGCCGCAACGGAAGTCACAATACCCCACCACCATCCTTCCACACGCGTGCAAGCTATCTCAATCTCTTCCTCATCTTCATCTTAGGATAACGACAAAAAGAGAATAAGTTATAATCCCCCACCTCCTCCACCTGCATTGTACATACACATGTGATCGACAAGCCTCCAAGACCCGCAACACGACCCCCTTATGTAAGTACAAATATGTTGAACATTGATCATGGCTTTTATTTCTCTGAATCACCCATCTTGCCAATAATCCCCCCATTAAATGGGCCTAGGCCTGGGCCCTTCAGGGCGCGACTCAACCGGCCCACGCTCATCCTAGCTATAAGCACCCTTGGCCAATAAAAGAAGGCCCGTGACTGCAAAGGACATCGTGCAGATCCCTACGGTGACGGATGCATCACCGCTGGAGGGTTCGACGACCGCACGAGGACCTACGACGTCAGGGAGACATTGTCTGGAGCCTATAGCAAACCATTGGGGGTTGCTACGTTGGCCGTTGCTAGCACATGGCCATTGGTGGCCACGGGAGGGGTATGTGGCTGCTGGTGGCCGTTGGTAGCCAACCGCATGTGCACAAGGAGAAGAGGCTGGTGGGTAGGTAGACAACTAGGGCAACAGAATTCCGGTCTAGGACTGTCATTCTGAGACCATGTGGGAAAAAATACTGAATTGTTTATCATGAGGCCTAGGGTTCTCTTATATAGAAAGGAGAAACCCTAATGAGAAAACTACATAATAGAGACAAAAGCAAAAGAGAATACATAATTATACAAAGATGAATATATCTCTCAAGATAGGTTAATTGTGGCCTTTTTTGTTGATCAGTCCCATGACCAATCTTAAAAATGGGTTAATCGTTATATATGTGTAATTGATTTTTTCTAAGCAAAAGAGAAGTTTCGGTTTTGAGAAAGGATGAATGCAGGGAGATATTTCATTTCAGAAGAGTAAAATGGTCTAAAACAGAAAAAGTAGTCTTCGAGATGGATAAAATAATGTAAAGACCACATTGAAGTTGGACTTAAAGATGAAGTTGGACTAAAACATGTGGCTACTTGAGGGATGGCTTGAGGGTGCCTCTGCTTCAGTACACTAATGACACCATTTTCTTCATCGAAGGGGTTAGTGGCGAGGCCGGTAGGATGGCTGTCACTCTTGAGTTATTCGGTGAGATGTCGGGTCTGGTTCAAAACACCAGCAAATTCAAGGTGGTTCCGTTTGGCTTATCTGACGAGGAGACGAGTATTTGTAGCGGCGTGCTGGGAACAACTCCTGCTCATCTCCCCATTCACTACCTGGGGATTCCTCTGACTGTTGGCAGGACAAAGCTGGCAGACTGGTTACCGCTCGTTGAGAAGCTGGAGAGGAGGCTAGCAGGGTGGAAGTCGTCCATCCTCTCTAAGGGAGGATGTTTGGTTCTTCTAAAGGCGGTGTTATTTGCTATTCCGATTTACTTCATGTCTACGAGGCTCATGCCGGCTGGTATCAGAAGAAGATTGGAGGGGCTGATGCATCGCTTTCTTTGGGCCATGAGCGGACATAAGGCTTCCAGCATTCACCTCATCGATTGGGAGACAATCACTCTAACTAAGAGCGAGGGCGGCCTCGGTGTTAGACGTCTTGACGCGCTGAATGAAGCCCTATTGCTGAAGTGGGTGGGCCGGTTCTGGGGGAGCACTAAGGACCTTTGTACTACGATTATCCGACGGATCTACAACGTGGATGGAGCGGCGCCGGAGAGCAGTTGCAGAGGGTTGCGGCCTTCGCCTTTTTGGAAAGGCATCTTGTCTGTCATCCCTCGTTTCTGGACTTTGTTCAGACCGCTTCTGGGGAACGGGGAGTCTTTTGCCTTCTGGAAGGATGACTGGACAGACGGTGGAGCACTCGGGGACCGTTTCCCTCGGTTGTTTGCTTTGGCTGCGGATCCAGAGGTGCGCGTTGCTTCCTGTTGAGCTGATGGCAACTGGATGCCGTTGTTCAGATCTAACTTTTTGGACTAATGTTTGGAGGAGTTCCTCCTCCTTCTTGACTCCTTGAGAGTGTTTGGAAACCCTTCAGGAGAACGGGATCACTAGGTGTGGGGTGGGAGTGCTTTCTCAGTTAGAAAGGCTTATATGACTATTTGCAGGCCTCCTCCTTCGCAATCAGCTGAGCTGGCGAGGGACTGCAGTTTCTTCTGGGGACTTGGCCTCCCCGAGAGAAATGGCATTTTCCTGTGGCTTTTCAGGAGAAAGAGATTGATGATGCATGACCGCTGTGCAAGGCTGCTTGGGACGGTTTCAGACAGATGCCTCCTGTGTGGGACCGAAATAGAGACAGTGGAACATCTTTTCTTCTGGTGTCAGGTGACAACGCCAATCTGGGAGGACCTGGGTCTGGACTAGGTCAGTACGCGGAACCTCTCCTCTTTTTGTGATACCTTAGTGGCGGCCAGACATCATCCGAGGAGAGTCCGTCTTAGTCCTGTGGCCATTGTCTGGGGCATCTGGTTGGCTAGGAATGCCCTATTGTTCTCTGGGCAAAGGTTTTATATGGAGAATGTCAGTATCCAGGTGACGGGATTGTTAGACTTGTGGCTCTCTTAGCCGCCCTCTATGTATTAGTTTATTGGCTGCGGGGGAGCAATGAAAGGCGAGGTGAAGCGGGGAGCAAGGCATAGGCGAGAGAGCATCCATGCGTTCGTGAGGTGGGAAGCTCAAAGGTGTAAGCCGGGTGAGACGCAACATCGTGAGACACAGAGGCGGCAGCAAGCGGCACGGGCGCAGCGTGGGGAAGTTGGAGATGGAGGCGGAGGGTGGATGATGGTATCTCATCGGAAGCCTGGACGACGTTGTTTTAGGTGCAGAGGGCGAGGGCATCTCGCTTCGTCCTGTGCTTTCCCTCCCCGGTCTTCTCGTGTGGGCGCGTGGGCCACCGCCGTAGCCAGTGTGCGGCGTCAAGTAATAGGGCGACCCCCAATGGCTCGACCGTGGGAGAGCGTGGTCCAGAGGAAGTGGAGAAGCGTGACTCTTCTCAAGGTATTTCATGGAAGGGTGAGGGACCCGGCACGGAGAGTGCTCCTTTTTCTAATAAGGGTGTGGCCGGTCTCTTGGTGGGGTTTTGGTTAGAGGGCTCGGTCAGAGCGCAGAACAAGCTGTTGGTGGAGGAGGAGCTCTCACGCTGTTTTGATGGCGAGTTCAAAGGAGACGTTGTGTGGCTGGGAGCAGGGCGATGTTGTGTGCGCGGTCTGTCGGGTCAGCAGAAGGAGGCTCTGCTAGCTTCCAAGGCGGGAGGACCAGTGGCTTGGAGGCTACCTAGATTCGCCGATGGAGCTGTCGATCGCTCCGTCGTTCGGATCGCGCAGGTTCGTGGGGCGCCCTTCCTGTTTAGGACTGTCCTTTCGCTGAGGCCAGCGCTAGGGCATTTGGGGGCGGTGATAAGGGTCTTGGAGGGCGGTACAACACCGGGCGCTGACCCGGAGGCAGCGTTGGTACTGATGGAATGCTCTTTTGGCGTGGCTTCCGAATCAGAGGGGGTCTTGGCTATTGGACGTTTCTCCTTCAGGTTGCAGATCTGGCTCCTTGATCTTCCACCACCGCCGTGCCGTGCAGGGATCGAGGGCGTCGGTTCCGCTTCTCCTCGTGGAGGGGAACAATCGCTTGTAGACGTGGTAGGGTTCAAATCTCCAGAGATATCGGAATCGGTGTATCAGGAACTGCTTTACCAGGGTTCTCACAATTCTTCTGCTTCGGTTGGACTTCCTGCTATTACTGCGGGGGATCCTTTGGCGTTTCCGCTAATCTCGGGCCCTTCGGGAGTGGGGCCTCGGTATCGGGTCCTACAGGCAGATCTCCTCCTTTCGGGAGGGAGCGGGGGTCCAGTTATCACTAGGCTCGCGGTGATGAGCAATCAATGCCCGAGTACAGGCGGTCCTTGGTCGAGTCACATGCCGAGTTCGGATCAGCCCTTGAGGAGCGGCTCTCTGTATGGATCCATCATTTCGCCTCCAGTCTGGGGGATTTCGGTGCCCCTAGGTTCGGGTTCCATCCAGTCCTTTCCTGGTAGGGGCGAGGTTCCACATGATCAGGATCCTGGATACTTGATGTCGACTTTCACTTGGCTTGATGCTTCTGGTTGTACCCTCACGGGTAGTACTGCGGCTGGCCCGAGGTACACGTGTTCGGTTGAGGAACCCGCTGCTGTCAGAGGCGGGGTGACTAAGGCCTCTGGATGCGGTGGTGCGGATGTGGCTGCAAGTGCGGGGGCAGATAAAAGATCCTGGAAAAGGTACCGAAGAAGGCAGCGTTCTAAGGCTGCTGTGGCGGAACCCGCACCTATATCCGAGCAGAAGGCAAAAGTCACGGAGGTGGCGGGAGTCGTGAGGGTTGGGGGGGGGGGGTTAAGCCTGGGTCTAAATGAAGATTCTTTCATGGAACGTAAGGGGTCTGGGTGACCCGGAGAAGAGGTGTATTCTGGGGTCGAGGTTCGTGGTGTGGGATTCTGATGTTATCTTACTGCAAGAAACTAAACTGGAGTCAATCTCAAGTGTAACGTGGCAGTCCGTTGGTGCGGGAGCAGTATCGAAATTCAGTACAATTAGAGCGGTTGGGTCTGCTGGTGGTGTACTTGTAGCTTGGAAGGGCTCGACTTTCGCTCTTCAGGCAAAACTGAGAGGCACTAATGTCCTCACGGTGCTTTTGGAGTGCCTTCGCTCGGGTTCAGTGGTTGCTCTGTCCTGTGTTTATGGACTGTGTCAGGCTTCTGCGCGTCATCAACTTGGGCAGATCTGAGAGCCGCTAGGGGTGCCTTCCAGGGCAACCCTTGGTTTCAAGGAGGATATTTTAATGTTACGATGCTCTCTACGGACAAACCAAGGCTGAGGGGAGGGCAAGACCCTGGCTCAGAGGACTTTGTGGAGGTGGTGGATTCCTTGGGGCTGGAGGTTATGGACGCCGCAGGCACGAAAATTACCTGGAGAAATGCTGGTTCCCGGTCTCATCTAGATCGATTTCTGGCATCGGCGGAGCTGTTGGAGATTTTCCCTTTGTCGTTTGTCACTTCCAGGCCGAGGACAAGGTCGGATCACACACCCATTCTGTGGGACTCTGGTTATCTCTCGTCCCCGCGAGGTTTCTTCCGGTACGAGAAGGCTTGGCTGTTAGAGGATTCTTTCAGGGAGCTGGTGGCGTCGCATTGGGCTGCTGGGTTTGTTACATGGTCGGTGGCTTCGAGATTTGTCCAAAAGCTGGGGTCCTTGCGGACTCGGCTGTGCGAGTTTAAGAGAGAATCAAGAGAGGTCTGCCGCGCGGTCAGAAGGGCAGCGAAGATGGAGGTAAGCGAGTTGGACAACCTGGAAGATGAAATATCACTGACTGAGGACGAATTGAGACAGAGAGCTGAGGCTCAGAGGAAGATACTCGAGGAGGATAGGAAGAGAGTCACAGAGTGGAGAGATCCAGGCACGGATGGATCAGAGAGGGCGATGCGAACACAGACTTTTTTCACAGAGTCTCTAGTGGCAGGCGTCGGGGAAACACCATCAGATCAGTGGTGATTGGCGGGGTAAGAATGGATGGCAACATGGAGATGGGGAGAGAGATTGTAGACCATTTTCAGGAGGTCTCCATGAGAGGTACAAGCAGGCGGTGGAGGTGGACTAGTTTAGGTGCCACGCAACTGTCGAAAGCCCATGTGTCTAGCTTGACTCAGGTGGTGACCATGGAGGAGCTGAAGGCGGCGGTGTGAGGTCTCAACAGGGATGGCGCGCTGGGGCCAGACGATTTCCCTATTTCCTTTTACAGGGAATTCTGGGATTTGGTAGGCGGGGAGGTGCTCGAGGTTGTGGTAGAATGTTGCCGCCACAATGCGGGCTTTGAGCGAATAAATAAGGCTCTAGTGGTCCTCCTACCTAAGTGGGATGGAGCAGACATGATTGAAGAGTTTCAGCCTATTGCAATCTCCAATGCACTATACTTGATTGTGGGAAAGGTCTTCGCAACCATATTGAGTAGAGTACTTGAACACATTATCTCCCCTTTCAGTCGGCATTCATACCAGGGAGACAGATCGCGGAGTCCTTGGTAATGGCATATGAGATTATTGCTGATTGGAAGAGGTGTGGGAAGAAGGCATTGCTTGGAAAGTGGATTTTGCAAAAGTTTATGATACAGTAGACTGACATTTCCTCTGGGCAGCAATGCATAGGAGAGGCTTCCCGGCGCTCTGGATATCTTGGATGAAGCGCTGCATGACCACCATGTCTATGTCGGTCCTCGTGACTGGGCGCCCGGAGGGGGGATTCTTCCAGCCGCAGAGGGGAGTGAGGCAGGGCTGCCCTCTTGCACCCTTGCTCTTTATCATTGCCTCGGACGTTTTTGCTTATATGGTGGACCGGGTGCAGCACAGTGGGATCACTTGTGGCTACTCGAGAGATGGGTTGAGGATCCCTCTGCTTCAGTACGCTGATGACACTATTTTCTTCATTGAAGGGGGACAGTGGAGAGGCTACTGGCATGGCAACTACGCTCGAGCTTTTTAGTGAGATGTCGGGGTTGGTCCAAAATATCAGTAAGTCCAAGGTTGTTCCGTTCTCATTATCAGACGAGGAGGCAGTTCTCTATGGGCATGTGCTGGGAACGGCATGTGCCAGTCTCCCCATTCACTATTTGGGTATTCCTCTGGCCGCTGGCAGAACTAAGCTGGCGGATTGGTTGCCGCTCGTCGAGAAGCTGGGGAGGAGGCTCACGGGTTGGAAATCCGCGATCCTCTCTAAAGGAGGGCGCATGGTGTTCCTGAAGGCGGTGCTCTCAGCTATACTAGTTTACTTCGCCTCCACGAGACTCATGCCGACAGGTATTAGGAGGCTAGAGAGGTTGATGCGGCGTTTTCTTTGGGGCAAGAGCGGCCAGGAGACGGTCGACATTCACCTAGTCAATTGGGACACTATTACGCTTCTGAAGTGCAAGGGCGGTCTTGGGATCAGATGACTGGACGCGTTAAACGAAGCCCTCTTGCTGAAGTAGGTGGGCAGGATATGGGGAAGCTGTGAGGATCTTTGCACTTCTCTTATTTGTCGAGTTTACGCTAAAGCCCTCACCTTTTTGGAAGGGTATTATGGCGGTATCCCCAGCATCCGGACATTGTTCAGGTCGGTTCTGGGGAACGGGGAGAGCTTTGCTTTTTGGAAGGATGACTGGACGGATAGAGGAGCTTTGTACGAGCGCTTCCCGCGTTTGTTTTCTTTGGCTGCGGATCCGGAGGTACGTGTTGCCTCCTGCTGGGCAGATGGGAACTGGATGCCACTGTTTCGTTCCAATTTTTCGGATCAACGCATGGAGGATTTCCTCCTCATGCTTGACTCACTTAGGGAGGTGGGAGGCCCTTATAAGGAGCGGGATCATTAAGTATGGCATGGGGGCACTTTCTCGGTAAGAAAGGCATATATGGCGATTTGCATGCCCCCACCTTCTCATTCAGCTGAGGTCAAGAGAGACAACGATTTCTTCTGGGGGCTTGGCCTTCCGGAGAGGATTGGCTTTTTCTTATGGTTGTTCAGGAGGAAGAGACTGATGACGCGAGACCGTTGTGCCAGGCTACTTGGGACGGTCTCAGACAGATGCCTTCTGTGTCGGATGGGGATTGAGCGGTGGGACATCTCTTCTTCTATTGTCAGGGATCGACGCCTATTGGGATGACTCTGAGCTAGACTGGGTCAGTACAAAGAGCCTTGTATCTTTTTGTGAAAGCTTGATTGCGGTCAGGAATCGACCTAGGAGGGAGCTGCTTCCACCTATCGCCGTGATCTGGGTCATTTGGCTGGATAGGAATGTTCTTTTGTTCTCTAGACAAAGGTTTTATAGGGAGAACGTTTGTATCCAGGTGTCGGGATTGTTAGACTTGTGGCTCTATTAGAGCATCTCCCTGTAACTGTAATTTTTCTCTGTTTTATTAACGCATCTGTGGGGTGGACACCTACGAGTGTTTACCCCATGTTTGGCTTCAAAAAAATGTATTAGTTTATCACTTTTTTAATACAATTATGGGGTGGACACCTCTGAGTGTTTCCCCTTTGTTTGACTTACTAAAAAAAGATTAGAGACCATATTAAGTCTTTTTAAAGTTTGATAATACCTTAAAAGTGGGTGTGAAATTCTAGGAACCCCTTGTAGATTCCCCGAAACTCTTCTGTAGAGATAATTGTTTGTCGTTGGTCTTATTTATTATTTCAGTTTCTTTATGTACCTCTCATGTAATTTACCCAAGGGCTCTCTCCCTATATAAGAGACCCGAGGGCTCTATGGAATAAACATCTTAGTACTCTCTCTTACCCTAACATGGTATCAGAGCCCTAACCCCTTAGGGTTTCTCTCCACCGCCCCCCCCCTTCCCCCTTCCCTCACCGCCGCCGCCCCAGGGCACCGCCTGTCCCCAGGTTTCCGCCCAGCACAGGGCGCCGCCAGCCCCCAGGGACCCTCTCCGTGTTCCGCCCAGCCCCCAAGGCGTCGCCGGAGCCCCACCACCTTCCGCCCCGGCTCTCTACAGCCGCCCCCGGCTCCCTACAGCCGCCGCAGGGGGCTGTCTACTCGCTCCAGCCCTCCGCCCAGCCCTAACCAGTCACCGCCAGGCCGCCATCTTCCTTGGTAGAGGTCTCCGGGGCCTCTACTTGTCGCCGGGTGTCGCCTCTTCACTCGGTCTCGAATAGACGATGATGGATTCAAGTGCATAACGTCTACATGTGCACTTGAATCCTAAAAGTTGTGGTAGACAACCTCTTCTTGGTCTATCAATAGTCGTCCTTCCCCGGCATTATGTCCGAACAAAAGTTCGATATGCCCGCCATAGGTGCGTTCAAAGGTTCAGCACCGATCATCAAAATGGACGGGACAAACTACGAACTGTGGGCGATGCAGTTCCTCAGCCTCATGAAGTCGTGTGGTAAGAAGCACATTCTTACCGAGGATGAACCGCCGGAGAAGACAGGAGTCTATGCCTCATGGGAGGCCGATGATGCGTACGCCAAGGTCTGGCTCTCAGGTACGCTCACAACAGAGATTGCGAATGATGTTCTTCATCAACCCACCGCCAAGGCGATGTGGGATATTTTGGCCATGACGTACTCTCAGGTCCGCAATGAGACGAAGATGCTCCAGTTGCAGCATGATATATTTACCACGAAGCAGAATGGGAGGCCGCTTCATTCGCTATACACATCGCTTCGTGGTATGTTCGAGAAGCTCTATAGCACCATTCCCCTCACAGCTACGCCGAAACAACAGAAGACGTTCCGCAATGCCACAATGGTTGGCGTTTTACTCGCTGCCCTAGACCCGGAGTATGAGGCCGCATGGTCTCAAATACTAGCAGATGCCACTATCCCGCCGATGGAAGAGGTATACAGGAGGCTCAGTCGTGTACCTGTTCCATCTACTACAGCAACGGCACCTCCGTCTGCAATGGCAGCTTCCAGGGGACGTGGTAGTTCGTCCTCGTTTCGTGGCAGAGGAAGTGGTGGACGTGGACGCGGAGGTCGCATACGTTCCACGTGTTCTTTCTGTCGCCGTACTGGTCATTCGGAGGATACCTGCTATTCCAAGCACGGTTTCCCTCCTTCTGCACGTGTCGCGGATCATGTTCAGGGTCCTTCAGCTCCAGCTACAGATCACAGGTTCGAAGAGTTGGTGGCACGACTTCGGGACATTATGCCACAATCTTCGTCAGAGGGTGCAGACGTCTCTGATGTTGCGGCTTCGGCATCAGCTAGTACATCGGCCTCAGCCAGTGCCTCAGGTAGTCCTTCATCCCCATGTCATAGTCATGATCTCACAGGATGGATTGTTGACTCTGGAGCTACCCATCACCTATGTCGTGAGAAAGATATTCTGCAGTCATACAGGGCTGTTCAACCAGGTCGCTCTGTACTCATTGCGGATGGCACCCAATCTCCTATCATCGGTCAGGGGGAGACAGCTTTGCTACCATCTATGCACCTACAGAATGTGCTACATGCTCCAGAATTCTCGATGAACCTTTTATCTATTAGTCAGATTACACGTGATTTGCACTGTCGTGCTATTTTTGATCCATCGTCTGTTATTTTTCAGGACATACTGACGGGCAGGGTGATTGGCTGTGGTTCTGAGCACAATGGCCTTTATCGTCTCGTTCGTAACTCCTACGCTGGTGTCTCCTTGCATACCCAGGCCTCTGTTTCTCCGTACACCTGGCATCTTCGGTTCGGTCATCTACCGCTGCAGAAGATGCGTCATCTCCTGCCTCAGATATCTCCGAGTTCTTCTTTTCGATGTGAAGCATGTCAGTTGGGGAAGCATCATCGGTCTAGCTTCCCCGGTCGTCAGAGTCGGAGCAGTAGCTCCCCGTTTGAATTATTTCATATAGATATTTGGGGTCCAAGTCGTGTCCCGGATCACCAGGGGCACAGGTTCTATCTAGTTGTGGTTGATGATTTTTCCAGAGTGTCGTGGACTTTTCTTCTCAAGAATAAATCTGAAGCAGGAAATGTTATTCAAAATCTAATTAATGAAGTTCTGAATGTCTTTTCATCTACTGTCAAGTATGTGCGTACTGACAATGCATTGGAGTTCTGCACTCGCTCGCTTGCCACCTTTCTTTCATCTAAAGGCATTGTTCACCAAACCACATGTCCCTACACCTCTCAACAAAATGGAGTTGCCGAACGAAAACATCAACATTTCCTTGACATTGCTCGCACTTTACTTATTCAGAGTTGTGCTCCATTAACCTTTTGGGGTGATGCTATACTTACTGCGTGTTATTTGGTCAATCGAATGCCTACGACTATTCTTGGGGAAAAGTCTCCAATATCTGTTCTCTTTCCGGACAGAGACTTGTTTACATTGACACCTCGGGTTTTTGGCACTGTCGCTTTTGTTCACCGCTTATCTCCGGGGCTTGATAAGCTATCCCCAAGGGCTATCAAGTGTGTTTTCGTGGGCTACTCCAGGACACAGAAGGGGTACCGCTGCTATGATCCTGTTAATAACAAATACTATGTGAGTGCAGATGTTACATTCTTCGAACCTGTCATGTACTTCTCCCCTGCAGGTGACAGATTGGTCTCCTCCACATCATCAGACTCCCACGTCTATGTTCCACCACCTCCAAGCCTGGGTCCGTCCTCTACTCCAGCGTCTCACATAACACCACCACCACCAACCCCTCCACCACCACCACCACCACCCCCAGTTGTTCCTTTCCCTAAGTTCTATACGAGACGCACGGGCCCAGCTCAAGCTACATCTCAACCATCCAGCACGCCTCAGGTATGTTCTGACATTAATGATGGGTTAAATAATGCACATGTGCAGGAGCTTGTACCACAGGAGGAGGACGAACCGATCAACACTGTTTTGAATGTCTTGGACCAGCCTATTGCTCATAGGAAACAGCGAAGACAGTGTGTCTCATATCCCCTAGCCTCTCATGTTTCCTTTCATCGTCTCTCTGGGGATTTCCAGAAGTTTGCCGCTGCTGTATCGTCAGTTGAGATACCACGGACATATCAGGATGCCATGACGACAGAATGCTGGCGTCTAGCAATGGAAGAGGAGATGCGTGCCTTACAATCCAGAGGGACTTGGTCTCTAGTCCCTCTTCCTCCAGGTGCGTCTGTGGTGAGCTGCAAGTGGGTTTTTACAGTTAAATATCATGCAGATGGTCGTCTTGACAGATACAAGGCCAGGCTTGTAGCACGAGGATTTACACAGACATATGGGGTAGATTACCTGGACACGTTTTCCCCAGTGGCGAGACATTCTACCCTTCGCATTCTTCTATCGGTTGCTGTGGTACGTGACTGGCCCATATTCCAGCTTGATGTTAAAAATGCTTTCTTGTATGGTGATCTACAGGAGGAAGTCTACATACAGCAGCCACCTGGGTTTGCTGCTGAGGGGGAGACTCATAAGGTATGCATACTTCATAAGGCTATTTATGGCCTTAAGCAGAGTCCTCGTGCATGGTTCCAGAAGCTCTCCCAGCTTATTGAACAACAAGGCTTCAGAAGATCAAATGCGGATCACTCACTGTTCGTCCGGAAGACTCCTAGAGGTACCATCGTTGTTATGGTATATGTTGATGACATATTGGTTACTGGAGATGATGCAAAAGGGGTTGAGATAACCAAATCTATGCTGGGCAGCCAATTCATTACAAAGGATCTAGGCACTATACGGTATTTTCTGGGGATAGAGTTTGCAAGAAATGCACAAGGAATGGTGATGACTCAAAGAAAATATGTTACAGATTTGCTGGCTGAAACAGGAATGACTGAATGCAGACCTTCAAGTACACCGATGGATCCGAGTATGAAGCTGTACGATGATGACACTGAGGAGGTGGACAAGAGAAGGTACAGAGAAATGGTGGGCAAGCTCTTATACATCACTATAACTCGACCAGATATTGCACTTGCAGTAAACCGGGTGAGTCAATTTGTGGAGCAGCCAAGGCAAGTACATATGGATGCATTGTACATGATATTGAGATATCTGAAGTCTTCACCAGGCACAGGGTTGCTGTTCAAGAAAGGCACGGATTTGTCTATTTCAGCCTGCGCAGATGCGGATTATGCAGGGTGTCCACGGGATCGTAAGTCTACTTCTGGGTTTGCTATCTTCATAGGAAGCTCCTTAGTCTCCTGGAAAAGCAAGAAGCAGACTGTTGTGGCGAGATCCAGTGCCGAATCCGAGTACAGGGCCATGGCACAGGCAAGCACTGAAATGATGTGGGTTAAAGCAGTCCTAGAAGATCTGAATGTTGAAGTTCCGTTGCCTATGAACCTGCAATGTGACAATCAGGCAGCATTATTCATTGCCAACAATCCAGCCTTCCATGAGAGAACAAAACACATAGAGGTGGATTGCCATTACACTAGGGACATGATTCAGAAGGGCTTCATCTCCACGTCTCACGTCAGCTCAGAGGACCAGACAGCAGATATATTCACAAAGCCATTGCTCCGAGGACCTTTTCAGAGATGCTCTTCCAAGCTGAGCATGATAGATATCTATGCTCCATCTTGAGGGGGAGTGTAGAGATAGTTGTTTGTCGTTGGTCTTATTTATTATTTCAGTTTCTTTATGTACCTCTCATGTAATTTACCCAAGGGCTCTCTCCCTATATAAGAGACCCGAGGGCTCTATGGAATAAACATCTTAGTACTCTCTCTTACCCTAACATCTTCCATAACAAGGATTGAGGTCTTTGCTAATCTAAGTCAGTCATCCTCCGACCCATGCTTCTACGAAAAAACTCAATTTTGATGTTCTTTTAAACAATGGAAACCAGGCTCACCTGCCATTTTTCTATGAGACTCATCGCGAGTTCTTTGGAGCTCTCAAGCCACGTGCCCAAGAGAAAATTATCATCTGAAGCTAGAAGATAATCAATATCCTCAATAAGTTCAGTAAACTTCTGACTATGAAAAATCAATGCTTTGACATCCTGGTTTTGATACGCAGTTATAGCATCCAAGAACACTTGGTTAGATAATTTTCCAAGGATTTGCCTGGTGAGGTCCACCAAGTCATACCTGCAAACAAGGAAACGTTTAATAGAAATATGTTTAAGTTTTAAAGCTCAAAGAAACCAATAGACAAGATGGTTATTAATTAATAATGGACAAAAACAAGGTGCCAGCAATCAACTACCTGAATGTAAGACTTCCATTGAGATTGCTTCCTACATCAATCAATAACATCAAAGCATCGATCACTTCCTCGGTTGGGTACCATAAATGAGGCTTTGGAATGCCAGAATGGATTTCTCTAAAGGACAATTTTGGATAACCCTCTGCAAGGAAGATGTTTTGAAATACATCCGTGGATGTTGCAGACGGGTCTAAATCAGGGAACTGGACTAGGAAATCTTTGTTATGGTCCTGATCATTATATAAAGATTGAATTGACATCTTCCAGTTTATAGTGTTAATAGTAGTAATCATAATAAAATAGAGAAATAACAATCAAAAGTGAGTATTATTGCCAACTTCTCCGCAGAAGTGCATACATGTGAAGACTGATTAAATACAAAACCAGTCAGAGTGCTGAATTTATGGCCCTTTCCTTCATAATGGATTGGTTGAAAACTTTAAACATTAGTCATCCTTGAAATTTATTGATATGGTCAGTCCAAACCTGCTGAATTGCGCATCCCTTTGTTACAAGAGAAAACCTACCTATTAATTATAAACCTCAAGAAAAGGAAAAACAATTTCTTGGTAAGAGGAGAAAAAACTCAAAGACCTCATCTTCTGAAAAAAAACCACATGAGATAGAGAATTATCTAAAACATCTTCTTTAACTTCTGATAAGAGGATTTCCCACTTATCCAACCTCACTGCTGCAAGGTCTATTATGAATATGTCCACCTTTACGACCGCTCATTGGATACAAGTCTCTTCCCACTAAAGTTGGCGAAATTTGCAGTGTAGGAAAGCACTGCTGGGGCATAAGGACATGGACAAGTTCTCATAATTTGACATATTGATGATAAAAAGTACATTCTAGTGTTCAAAAAGAATGCAACATCTATTTATCATAATTCTTATAGTTTCTCATTAAAACATGAATCTAGCATTTTACTCTCTTATTCTTCAAATTAAACATCATCAATGTTAAATGCACTTGTTGGTAAATTTCATCAACTTCAGAGGATAAAATGTTAAATCTCATTCAAAAAGATGAAATTTGTCGATGGAAACCTGAGAAGGCAAATCCAACATGAAGAAGAAAGGAAAAAAGAAGAAGACCAAAAACACAAAAGCATAAGCACCAAGTTGCAAGGAATACACATAACAAGAAGAAAGGAGAGATAATGTAAATTTCACAGCATCAACTAAAGCTCAGGATAAAAATTACCAAGACCTGGCAAACGACCAAGACCTGGCAAACGAGGATGATATGAGTAAGAAGTAAAAGAATATTATAGACAGAGAAATCGAGAATGCCAAATAGCAAGAAGTAGAAGAACCAAGGGGTGAAATGCAACTTGAAGAAAAAAATAAGGGTATACAAAATATCATGAAGAAACCTTATTCACAATACTCCGCTTCATTGTCCTTTATTTTTATCTTGTTTCTTATCACGAGCTGCACATTCCTGTGCACCTTCATTGTTTTTCTCATTTCGGCATTTTTTTTATGAATGCTATTCTGATTGCATTCTCTTTTTGTTAAAATTTTGTTGAAAGCAGTAAAAATAACTTGTTTTTTTTTTGCGTAGTTTCTATTCTGCTCTAGACTTTAACAGGGAAATTTTCTGAATTGTTTAAAATTTATGTCCTCCTTTCTAATTTATCTTGCAATATTTTCGAAAATGTAAAGGGTCGGATCTCAAGGCAGGATCCACCTTAAAAGTTCATTCAAATAGCAAGAAAAAGAATACATAGTTGCAGAAAGAAATGAGCAACATGTTTATTATGAAATCATAGGGCTCCTTTATATAGATGAGAAATCCTAGAAGGTGTAGAGATATAATTTATGTTATTTGTACTGTTTCATATTTTCTATATTCTTATGGATTCTTGATGTAATTTACCCATAGGCTACTCCCCTATATAAGAGAGCCTAGGGTGCATGGAATAAACTATCTTATTTTTCCCAACATGGTATCAGAGCGACGGTCCTAGCTCGGAGTTCTCGAACCAAACCCTAACCCTAGCCCCCACCTCCAAGCCCTCCGCGCGCCGCCCCTTGGCCCTCGGCCCCACGCACCCCTCCGTGCGTCGTGCGCCCCTCCGGTGCCTCTCGGCCCTCCGTGCGCACCTCCACACGCCCCTCGGCCCTGCGCGCCTCTCCGTACGCCCCTTGGCCCTCCGTGTGCCATGACTCGGCCCCGCGCGCTGCCCCCTTGCACCGTGCCTCGCGTGCTGTGCGTGCCTCACGCCCAGTGCACGCCGCCTCTCTCTCCCTTTGGGCCTCTTAGGTCTCGCACGCAGCCCCACGTCCTAGGGTTCGGCCAACCCTAGGGTATCTTTATCATCGAGGAGACTTTTGCCCGCATCTCCACATTAATGGGTTTGGTTGCTTGAGTCTACACATGCAACCGAACCCATGAAAGAAAGTGTAGACAATCATATCTTTAGTCTACAACCCTAGTCTTCTATTATCATCATGTCAGAAAGCAAGGCAGATATTCCATCTACAGGCGCCTTCAGAGGTCCTGCGCCTATTGTGAAGATGGACGGGTCAAATTACGAACTGTGAGCAATGCAGTTCATGAGTATGATGAAGTCGACCGGTAAGAAGCACATTCTTATTGAGGAAGAGCCTGCTGAGAAGACTGGGGTCAACGCCTCATGGAAGGCAGATGATGCATACGCCAAGGTTTGGCTATCAAGAACGTTAACAATTGAGATTGCAAATGATATTCTCCATCAGCCCACTACAAAAGCAATGTGGGATATTCTGGCTACTACCTATTCACAGGCAAAGAATGAGACGAAGATTCTACAACTCCAGCATGACATCTTTACAATCAAGCAGAATGGACGACCTCTACACTCATTATACACATCTTTACGTGGAATGTTTGAGAAGCTTTACAGCTTCATGCCTCTCATAGCCACTCCTGAGAAACAGAAGACCTACCGGAATGCCACTATGGTTGGTGTATTCCTGGCAGCCCTTGATCCAGAGTACGAGGCAGCACGTTCCCAGATCTTGGCAGATTCCACTATTCCTCCGATGGAGGAAGCCTTTCACAAGCTGAGTCGTATTACTATTCCTTCATCTAATGTCAATCAGACCGCCACAGCTACGGCAGCATCTCGAGGTCGTGGGGGTCATCATCAGTTTTATGGTCGTGGACCTCGAGGTAGAGTGAGTCGTGTTCGGCCATCATGCACTTTCTGCCACCGTTCTGGACATACCGAGGACACATGCTATTCCAAATATGGATTTCCTGCTTCTACACGAGTAGCTGAACAGATTGAATCTCCATATGCTTCCTCTTTGGATCAACGATTTGATGATCTTGTAGCTCGTTTGAAGGGTATTATTCCTCCATCCGGTTTTGTTACATCAGCGCCTGCCTCTCAAAGTCATTCTGACGTTGCTGCTTCTGCATCCACTAGTGCCTCAGGTAGTACTTATGCATTCACTAGCAGTAGTGGATCTGATACTTTAGAGTGGATCATGGACTCTGGTGCCACACATCATCTGTGTGGTGACCGAGGTCTACTTACAGCCTACCTACAGGTTCCTCTAAGCCGTACTGTGGTTATTGCTAATGGGACGCACTCCCCAATTACTGGTCAGGGGGAGATTAGCCTGACACCATCTATGCACCTCAAGAATGTGCTGCAGGCACCTGATTTTTCTATGAATTTGTTATCAATTAGCCAACTTACAAAGGATTTACATTGTTGAGCAATTTTTGATCCATCTTCGCTCATTTTTCAGGACATCTTTACGGGCATCGTGATTGGGCGTGGCTATGAGCAGGGTGACCTATATCGCCTCAGTCGGACTCCATATGCCGGAATCTCCTCTCTTCCTTCTGGACCTGTCTCTCCATTCATGTGGCACTTGCACTTTGGCCATCTACCGCTTCAGAAATTGTCATGTTTTACCTCAGGTTTCACCTCACACGTCCATCCAATGTGATGCTTGTCAGTTGGGAAAGCATCATCGGTCTACCTTTCCCAGTCGTCAGAGTCGGAGTAGTAGCTCCAAGTTTGAGTTGTTTCACGTTGATATCTGGGGTCCTAATCGTGTTCCTGATCATCAGGGACACATGTTTTATATGGTCATTGTGGATGATTATTCTCGTGTGGTTTTTTATTAAAGAATAAATCTGAAGCTGGGAATATTATCATAAATTTCATAAATGAAGTTCGTAATGTCTTTTCTACGTCTGTAAAGATTGTGAAAAGTGATAATGCCTTGGAATTTTGTACTCATACTCTCTCAAATTATTTTTCAACACAAGGGATTATCCACCAAACATCCTACGCCTATACTTCCCAACAAAATGGAGTTGCAGAAAGGAAACATCGTCATTTGCTTGATGTCACCAGGACGCTTCTCATACAGAGTCATACTCCTCATTCTTTCTGGGGCGATGCTGTCCTAATGGCATGTTATCTCATTAATCGCATGCCGTCGTCTGTCTTAGGTGAGAAGATTCCTTTCTCCCTGGTTTTTCCTGAAAAAGAATTGTTCTCACTTACCCCACGTGTGTTTGGCTCGGTTGCCTTTGTGCACCAGTTGTCTCCAGGTATTGACAAGCTCTCTCCTGGGGCTGTCAAGTGTGTTTTCGTCGGGTACTCCGGGACACAAAAAGGGTACAAGTGTTATGATCCGTTGTGTAGGAAATACTTTGTTAGTGCTGATGTCACCTTTTTTGAGTCTGTTATATACTTCTCTCCTACAGATGATCGGTTGGTATCCTCAGACACTGATGAAGCTATATACATGCCACCACCACCACCACCACCTCCACCACTACCTACATCACCTGCACCTCCTGTTACAGTTCCTGTTCCCCCATTGCCACTCCACTATACCCGTCGACCTGCTTCTGCTCATGGTCACTGCTCATCATCTCGCTCGCCTGAGGTATGTTCTGAGAATACAATCTCTAATGATGGATCTAATGATTTACCTGAGCATGCTGTGTTACAGAGGACAGATGAGGATGCAAGTGATTTGGATCTACCTATTGTGCTTCGGAAACAAAAGCGTAGCTGCGTGTCATATCCTATAGCATCCACGGTTTCCTTTGATTGTTTATCTGGTTAATTCAGGAGCCTAGCCATTGCATTGTCTGCTGCGGATATTCCACGGAAATACCAAGATGCATTGAAGGACAGTAGATGACGTTTAACTATGGAAGAAGAGATGATTGCTCTTCAGTCAAGAGGTACCTGGAGCCTTGTCCCTGCACCTACCGGTGTGTCTACAGTGAGCTGTAAGTGGGTCTTCACAGTTAAGCAGAATGCAGATGGCGGCATTGACAGATACAAGGCACGCCTGGTTGCTCGTGGATTTACACAGACATATGGGGTGGATTATCTTGATACATTCTCGCCGGTTGCTCGCCATTCCATCTTACGAATCCTTCTTTCCATTGCAGTTACTCGTGATTGGCCATTATTTCAATTAGATGTTAAGAATGTATTTTTATATGGTGACTTGCAGGAGGAAGTCTACATGCAACAACCACCTGGTTTTGCTGTTGAGGGGGAGTATTCTAAGGTGTGTAGACTTCATAAGGCCATCTATGGCCTTAAGCAGAGCCCTAGAGCTTGGTTCCAGAAGTTCTCAGACTTGTTTGAAAAATAGGGGTACAAACGTTCCAATGCAAATCATTCCCTGTTTATACAGAAAACATCCAGAGGTATTATTGCAATTATGGTGTATGTAGATGATTGTAAACCCCTCAGGATCCGGATACCCGTTTACGACAAAATTCGCAATATTTCATTCACATTGATCGCAGAAGTTACAGAAAAACAGGGAAAATTTTTCGCGCAATTATGACATTCATTTCCACCACATAACCACAAGTAAAAGAGACAAATGACACCAAAATTTCTTTTCATTAATATTCATATCAATTTACAACATGTACAAGGATCTTCCATTTTACAACATATATCCCAAGTGTGATACAAAAGAGATAGCATTTACATCACTATTTGAACAAAAACTGAGACAAAGTAATTCATACCGTCTAGTGTATACTCTGTCTCCAGGAAGCATGTATAGCTACTGAGCTGCTACTAAACTGCAGGCTGTTTGCCTGCCAAACACGTTAGGAAAGAAGAGGCGTCAGCCATTGCTGGTACCTCCCAAAAACTTATAAAAATAACTAGACATTTAATATGTGCAAAAGCAAGCAAGTAGAAAGGTGGAAAGTAAAGTTTACATCTACTTGCGTAAGTAAAAAGGTTTTTCAGGCTATTTTTAAGCATCTCAAATGTTTGTCCCATAACCCCACATTTCCCATATGTGACATTTTTTTTATAGTAGTTGAGTATTCATGAGTGTATGAGTGTAAGCATATATATCAATTGCTTCAGAGATCATACTTGTGAATGATGATGGAAAAGTTAAGATTGGAAAGATCTCTTAATTTAATTAATTTCTTAAATAGAGAGAATAATCATTTCCTACTAATCCCAACTTTTGATCGTAACTTCTCCAATTCTTAACTTCAATGTTTCAGATATAACTTCAGATGATGTATATATGGATGATCTAGATATAGAATCGCCAAGTCTATTGGCGAAGTAAACTCAAGCGGTGAAGAAGCCTACAAATGGCTCTTCCGTCTCGCCCTCTAATTGGAAGCGCGATCCAATAGAGGGATATGTCTATTTCCCAACTACGCCACTGAGACGGGTGAGAGAGACTCCCTAGAAAAGTCGCTCTAGAAAACTGCCCGACTAGTACGGGCGGACGAGCTCGTACGTAAAACTGAAAACCAAGGATCCCCCGCCTGGGTATCTTAATAGACAGGGTCAGCGGAACTGGTCTAAAGTCTGGATCCCAACGAGGGCGTAAAAACACTGCGAGCTCGCGTAAAAACGTGTAAAAGACTGGGATCCTAGACCCGCGCACTTGGCGGCCGCTGCCCAAACTGGGCTTCCTATCTTCCGCCAGGTGAGGGTCACCGCGCCCTCGCACGGTCATGTGTAAAGGTCACCATGACCGGCACTAATAATTAGCAGTCATCATTGATTCTCACCAACTAATTATATGAATTGTAAAGCCTAAAATACCCCCAAAAGATAAAGCTATCTTATCAATCCTTATACTTCGTTACATTCAACATAGAAAAGGAAAGGGATCGCTCCTTTTTCAAATGGATTCCAATTCCTTGATCACTTCCCTCTTAGTAAGATTTTTGACTGGAAAATGAGGATGTCAGGAGACCTTGAGATTTATTTTAAACAACAAGGATATTGCATATGGCTGCAAATGTGACACAACTTTATCATAAAGTTGTATAAGATGACAGAATTAACTTAACTATCCATCTAATAGATTTCCCCTTTTTTTTGTGCAACTCATTAACTTTTACTTGTAACCACTGAATAACCTACGATATTTAAAATAGCCGTTATATAAACTTGATAATCCAGTTAGTTCTTGAAAATTTTAATTCTAAGCATCTCTTTTCCTAACTTAATATTATATTGATCCCTTTAGGTGAACTTGGCCTGCTTAGTTATGTAACTAGTGATAGCCTATGGCACATCCTTCCACTTCTCCCATTAATAATCAAGGAAAACCAGTATCAATTACTAATTTTTTAGGGAACCAGAAACCAATTTATCTTACCACTAACATTGTCTAAGCTTCGAAATTACTGTGCAAAACTTAAATATTCTTTTTGACAAAGCACGTAACATATTTCTGTATGATAATCTAGTTTCATTCAAATTTGTATATATTACATGACATAAAACGAGGTGCTACAATGAATTCATTTTAATTATAAAACGGACTTTGACTATTTTATTTCTCTTTATAGATAAGGATCGTTCATATATCACTAGTCAGAGTCACCAAGAGGTTAAAATCCAATTAAAAGCCCCATTTATTTGTTTCCAGTAAAATTTATTTCTTAATTTAATACATACATTATTCTATGCCAGAGTTATGGATCAATTGTATAATTTTATATGTACTAAATTGACAATTTCTTTTCTTCCTAGTAACAAAGATAACCATTGATTCTTATTCACCATTCAATTAAAAATTTGGAAAGAGAAGGGGATCTTTACACTACAGTTTTTTTTTCTTCAATCATCCTCCATCAGCAAAATGAATATTTTAGCCACTTGATATAACTACCAGATGGTAGACCAAGGCATATATGCAAACACCTTTCATGCATAGATTGGACATTATTTATAAAAGCACTATAGCAGCAAGATGTAGGACATCACACTAATACAGGATCGAGCTACAGACCTTCAGATCAATCAGAAAAAAACTTTAACAGGAGACTAATTTGATTTGATCTAAACCAGCTCCAAAATGGATGAATTATATATAAGAATAATGGCAAGAGGAAAATTTGGCTTGAGCATGCATGGCAGCAAGAGGATTTGGAATAGGAGAGAACCTTTGGATCAAATTTTGAGAGGAATGAGAGTTGATCTTGCATGCACTGCAATTCCAGGAGCAGTAAGAGAGTTGTTTGAAACAGCAGATCTGATGACCAAGGATTGTACACAAGATTGTAGTATTAAGGTTGGAGATGGTGCATGCAAAGCAGCAAGGTGAAAACTAAGGATAGTACCTCTAATTGGGTCAAAATTTGAAAAGGATCCTTGATACTTGTGCTTGATCAACTGCTGGACAGCAGCAGGAAATTGAACTAGAAATCCAGCAGGAGGAAGAAAACACAGCAACTTGTCCAACCTCAGGGCTTCAGAGATCAGCAGCCTTGGTGTCTAACAAGAACGGCAATGGCTGGAAGGAAAGTTGAAAACTTTCGTTGGAAACTTTGCAAGAAATGGTGGAAAGTTATAGTCTTCTTGGGCTTTATAAATAGGGGAGAAAGGGGATTACCGAGTGACACATATATAATCCTTCATTGCCACTTGGAGGCAAAAAAAGAAGCTATACGTGGGTGGAGGATTTGGACTGTACAGTACAGTTCTGCTGTACAGTACAGTAGAAAATATATTATCATTTTTATTATTATAAACCCAAAACCTCCTTTATTTGTTATACTTAAAGTGCACCGTAATCGTTCCTCGGATCTCGAATTTTGACACGTAATATATCGAGTTGATCGTCTCGGAATTACGATCAATTTGAGTACAATTTGATATGCTTTTGATCGGGTTTGGATACCCGAAATTTTCGAGATATGGTTTTTGTCTAAGACTAAATTTTGTGATTTAAAAATATCATATGACCTCCGATTGAGGAACGGTCGATTCCGTTGGTCTCGTGTCGTCGAATCGGATCTAATGACAATCTCGGTTTGTTTTGCGGCTTTCGAATTTGCATCGCGGCTTTTTCATGGTGCGCGTTACGATGCGATCGATTTTCGATCGATTTCACCCGAACGACTTTTGATTTACGACTAATTGATCGTTTTAGGTTATCTAATTTTGTCAGATAACTTTATTGGTTTATTCGGACCTTATTCGGGTCGAGTTTGGGTTTGTAGAAACCCGGATGTTACAATGATATCCTGATTACATGTGACGATGGACAAGGAATTCAGAGAGCGAAAGAAATGCTGGGTCATGAATTTGTCACCAAGGATCTTGGAGTCCTTAGATATTTTCTGGGAGTGGAGTTCGCTAGAAATCCACATGGACTTGTAATGACCCAGAGGAAATATGTCACTGACCTGCTGAGTGAAACGGGAATGCTTGGATGCTGACTGTCTACTACACCTATGGATCCGAGCATGAAATTATATGATGATGACACTGATGAGGTGGATAGGAGAAGATAAAGAGAACTGGTGGGAAAACTTATTTATGTTACCATTACCATACCCGATATTTCTTTTGCTGTTAGTCGGGTGAGCCAGTTCATGGAGCAGCCACGTCAGGTATATATGGATGCTATACATATGATACTCAGGTACCTTAAATCATCTCTAGGTGCAGATATATTGTTCAAGAAAGACAAGGAGATTGCTATCTCAACATGTACAGATGCAGACTACGCAGGATGTCCCAAGGATAGGAAGTCCACCACTGGATTTGCTGTATATGTTGGAAACTCTCTTGTTCCATGGAGAAGCAAGAAGCAAACTGTTGTAGCCAGATCCAGTGCTGAGTCTGAATATAGGGCTATGACCCAGGTTAGTACAGAAATGATGAGGGTGAAAGCTGTTCTTACAGATATATATAGAAGTCCCACTTCCTATGGCTCTGGAATGTGACAATCAAGCTGCTATATTTATTGCCAATAATCCAGCATTTCATGAACGAACCAAGCACATTGAGGTTGATTGTCACTATATAATTTAGAGATATATGTTATGTTATTTTGTACCGTTTCATATTTTTTCTTTTCTTCTGGACTCTTGATGTAATTTACCCATAGGCTACTCTCCTATATAAGAGAGCCTAGGGCGTATGGAATAAACATGTCTCTTATTTTTCCCAACATGGTATCAGAGCAACGGTCCTAGACCGGAGTTCTCGAACCAAACCCTAACCCCAGCCCCACCTCCGAGCCCTCCGCGCACCGCCCAGGCTGCCCAGGCCACACACGCTCTCTCTCCCGTACGCCGCCAGGCCTTGCGCGTTCTCCCGCACGCCGTCAAGCCCCACGTGCCCTCCTGTGCGTCGCCAGGCCTTGCCCGCGTGCCCTCCCGTGCGCCGCTAGGCCTTGCGCACTTCTTCACGTGCCGCCAGGCCCTGCGTGCTCCTTCGTACCGTTCCACATGCTGCCAGGATATCGCGTGCCCTTCGCGCGTTGCCAGGCCCTCGGTATCCTGCGAGCGTCTCTCGTGTGTCCTGGATCCACGCGCCATGTCTCCCGGGTGATCCTCGACGCTCCTCTATCTCTCCGTACGCACGTCTGCACCACGTACATTGTGATTTGACCGCATATTACCTAGTACACGCCGCTTCTCTCTAGGGTTCGGCAAATCCTAGAGTATCTCCGTCAACAAGGAGACCTTCGTCCGCGTCCCCACGTTGATGGGTTTGGTTGCTTGAGTCTACACATGCAACCAAACCTGTGAATGTCAGTGTAGACAATCACATCTTCAATCTACAACCCCAGTCTTCCATTATCATCATGTCAGAAAGCAAGGCAGATATTTCATCTACATGCGTCTTCAGAGGTCCTGCGCCTCTTATGAAGATGGATGGGTCAAACTACGAACTGTGGGCAATGCAGTTCATGAGTATGATGAAGTCGACCGGTAAGAAGCACATTCTTACTGAGGAAGAGCCTGCTGAGAAGACTAGGGTCAACGCCTCATGGGAGGCCGATGATGCATATGCCAAGGTTTGGCTACCGGGAACATTAGCAATTGAGATTGCCAATGATATTCTCCATTAGCCCACTGCAAAAGCAATGTGGGATATTCTGGCTGCCACCTATTCACATGCCAAGAATGAGACGAAGATTCTGCAACTCTAGCATGACATCTTTACAATCAAGCAGAATAGACGGCCTCTACACTCATTATACACGTCTTTACGTGGAATGTTTGAGAAGCTTTATAGCTTCATGCCTCTCACAGCCACTCCTGAGCAACAGAAGACCTACCGGAATGCAACTATGGTTGGTGTATTTCTGGCAGCCCTTGATCCAGAGTACGAGGCAGCACGTTCCCATATCTTGGCAGATTCCACCATTCCTCTGATAGAGGAAGCCTTTCACAGGCTGAGTCGTATTACTGTTCCTTCATCTACTGCAAATCAGGCCGCCTCAACTATGGCAGTGAATCGAGGTCGTGGGGGTTATCATCAGTTTCGTGGCCGAGGACCTCGGGGCAGAGGAGGTCGTGCTCGGCCATCATGCACTTTTTGCCACCGTTCTGGGCATACCGAAGACACATGCTATTCCAAACATGGATTTCCTGCTTCTACACGAGTAGCTGAACATATTGAAGCTCCTTCTGCTTCATCTTTGGATCAGCGCTTTGATGATCTTGTAGCTCGTCTGAGGGGCATTATTCCTCCATCCTGTCCCGTTGCATCAACACCAGCCTCTGAAAGTCATTCCCACATTGCTGCTTCTGCATCCACCAGTACCTCAGGTAGCACTTATGCATTCACTAGCAGTAGTGGATCTGATACTTTAGAGTGGATTATGGACTCTGGTGCCACACATCATCTGTGTGGTGATCAAGGTCTACTTACAACCTACCGACAGGTTCCTCTAGGCCGTACTGTGGTTATTGCTAATGGGACGCACTCCCCGATTACTGGTCAGGGGGAGATTAGCCTGACACCTTCTATGCACCTCAAGAACGTGCTGCACACACCTGATTTTTCTATGAATTTGTTGTCTATTAGCCAACTTACAAAGGATTTACATTGTCGAGCAATTTTTGATCCATCTTCTCTTATTTTTCAGGACATCCTTATGGGCAACGTGATTAGGCGTGGCTATGAGCAGGGCGGCCTCTATCGTCTCAGTCAGACCCCATGTACCGGAGTCTCCTCTCTTCCTGCTGGATCTGTCTCTCCTTTCCTGTGGCACTTACGCTTTGGACATCAACCGCCTCAGAAATTATGTCGTGTTTTACCCCAGGTTTCACCTCACACGTCCATCCAATGTGAGGCTTGTCAGTTGGGAAAGCATCATCAGTCTACCTTTCCCAGTCGTCAGAGTCGGAGTAGTAGCTCCAAGTTTGAGTTATTTCATGTCGATATCTGGGGTCCTAGTCGTGTTCCTGATCATCAGGGACACAGGTTTTATATGGTTATTGTGGATGATTTTTCTAGTGTGTATTGGGTCTTTTTGTTAAAGAATAAATCTGAAGCTATGAAGTTCGTAATGTTTTTTCTGCATCTGTAAAGATTGCGAGAAGTGATAATGCCTTGGAATTTTGTACTCATACTCTCTCCAATTATTTTTCAACACAAGGGATTGTCCACCAAACATCCTGTACCTATACTTCCCAACAAGATGGAGTTGCAGAAAGGAAACATCGTCATTTACTTGATGTCACCAGGTCGCTTCTCATACAGAGTCATGCTCCTCATTCTTTCTGGGACGATGATGTCCTAACGGCATGTTATCTCATTAATCACATGCCGCGTTTGTCTTAGGTGAGAAGATTCCTTTCTCCCTTGTTTTTTCTGAAAAAGAATTATTCTCCCTCACTCCTCGTGTGTTTGGCTCGGTGGCCTTTGTCCACCATTTGTCTCCAGGTATTGACAAGCTCTCTCTTAGGGCTGTCAAGTGTGTTTTCGTCGGGTACTCCAGAACACAAAAGGGGTACAGGTGTTATGATCCATTACGCAGGAAATATTTTGTTAGTGCTGATGTTACCTTTTTCGAGTCTGTTATGTACTTCTCTTCTACAGGTGATCAGTTGGTATCCTCGGGCACTGATGAAGCCATATATATGCCACCACCACCATCACCTCCACCACTACCTACATCTTGTACACCTCCTGTTACAGTTCCTGTTCCCCCGTTGCCTCTCCACTATACCCGTCATCCTGCTTCTGCTCATGGTCACCGCTCATCATCTAGCTCGCGTGAGGTATGTTCTGAGAATATAATCAATATTGATGGATCTAACGATTCACCTGAGCAGGATGTGTTACAGAGGCCAGATGAGGATACGAGTGATTTGGATCTTCCTATTGCACTTCGAAAACAGAAGCGCAGCTGCGTGTCATATCCTATAGCATCCACCGTTTCTTTTGATCGTTTATCTGGGGAATTCAGGAGCTTTGTCATTGCACTATCGACGGTGGATATTCCACGGAATTATCAAGATGCATTGAAGAACAGTAGGTGGCGTTTAGCCATGGAAGAAGAGATGACTGCTCTTCAGTCGAGAGGTACCTGGAGCCTTGTCCCTGCACCTACCGATGTTTCTACAGTGAGCTGCAAGTGGGTCTTCACAGTTAAGCAGAATGCAGATGGCATCATTGATAGATACAAGGCACGCCTGGTTGCTCGTGGATTTACACAAACTTATGGGGTGGATTATCTTGATACATTCTCGCCGGTTGCTCACCATTCCACCCTACGGATCCTTCTTTCTGTTGCAGTTACTCGTGATTGGCTACTATTCCAATTAGATGTTAAGAATGCATTTTTATATGGTGACTTGCAGGAGGAAGTCTACATGCAACAACCACCTGATTTTGCTGTTGAGGGGGAGTGTTCTAAGGTGTGTAAACTTCATAAGGCCATCTATGGCTTTAAGTAGAGCCCTAGAGCTTGGTTCCAGAAGCTCCCAGACTTGTTTGAAAAACAGGGGTACAAACGTTCCAATACAGATCATTCCCTGTTCATACATAAGACATCCAGAGGTATTATTGCAATTATGGTGTATGTAGATGATATCTTTATTACATGTGATGATGGACAAGGAATTGAGAGGGCGAAAGAAATGTTGGTTCGTGAATTTGTCACCAAGGATCTTGGAATCCTTAGATATTTTCTGGGACTGGCGTTCGCCAGAAATCCTCATGGACTGGTAATGACCCGCAGGAAATATGTCATTGACCTGTTGAGTGAAACATGAATGCTTGGATGGCGACCGACCACTACACCCATGGATCCGAGCATGAAATTATACGATGACGACACTGATGAGGTGGATAGGAGAAGATACAGAGAACTGGTGGGCAAACTTCTTTATGTTACTATTACCAGACGCGATATCTCTTTTGCTGTTAGTCGGTGAGCCAGTTCATGGAGCAACCACGTCAGGTACATACGGATGCTATACATATGATACTCATGTATCTTAAATCATCTCTAGGTGCAGGTATGTTGTTCAAGAAAGACAAGGAGATTGCTATTTCAACATGTGCATATGCAGATTACGCAGGATGCCCCGAGGATAGGAAGTCCACCACTGGATTTGCTGTGTATGTTGGAAACTCTCTCGTCTCGTGGAGAAGCAAGAAGTAAACTGTTGTAGCCAGATCCAGTGCTGAGTCTGAATATAGGGCTATGGCCCAGGTCAGTACAGAAATGATGTGGGTGAAAGCTGTTCTTACAGATCTATATATAGAAGTCCCACTTCCTATGGCTATGGAATGTGACAATCAAGCTGCTATATTTATTGCAAATAATCCTCGCCTCCCGCTCTGCCCCCTCCTCCTCCCGCTCCGCCAAGTTCTCCTAGATCCTCCTCTGTCCCCGCCTCCTGCGCCGCCGTCGCCCTTCCCATGTCCTACGTTGCTTCTACAAAGCTTTGGTAAAATCTTTATTTTTTTGTTATTAGGTTTATGATATATAATACACGTATTTCTCTTCATTTCATGATTGTATAATACTGAGTTGTACGTTGCCTCACGTATTAGGTTGGATTAGAGTCAATATATTGTATGTTTCATTTGAAGGGTGCGAACATTGTTTCTTCAATGTCCAATGTACGTGGTTTTGGGTTAATGCCGAATATGACATTCGATGAGATGTTGAACCTAGTTTACCGTAAGTTCAACCTGGATGTGAATAATCAAAAAATCCAACTACTACATTGCATCCCTCAGGGCATAGGCAAAGAACCAACGTTTTCGTGTATCGTCGATGACGATGATGTGCAAAGAGTTTTTGTGTATGCTCGGACCATTGGGAAATCAATGCCTACTGACATTGTTATTGGAACTGTATCGGTGAGCGAAGTCCCCAATGTTGTTGATGTAGACGATCACTTTGCTCCTGGACCCTCCGTTGTCCCTAGCACGGGAACCTCCGTTGTCCCTATCACGGGACCCTCCGTTGTCCCTAGTACTGATGTGCCTATAACACAACCATCTAGAAATCATGAATGGCGCATGAGTGATGCCCTGCTGAGAGAAGTTAATCATGCCTTGTACGACTTTATCCCTTGTTGAACCAATGATGATTTGGAAGAGGATAGTTATCAAGATGTTGAAGATGATGTCGTAAACGAGGAGATGCGAGTCGATGAACAAATCACACAACCGATTGTACCACGTTTACCATTTTTTGAGGTGAGAGGGTCCGATACTTGTTCAACCTATGAGGATGACATTCGAATGAAGTCTGGACTTGACGATGTTGTTGATGAAATACGCAAGGGCGAAACCTTCAAATGTAGAGATGATTTGATTTATGCTGTAAAGAAATATCACATCCTGGCACACTACGACTTCATAGTTAAAGAATCCACCAGTTTGATCTGTTCTGTTTTTTGCACCTATCGATTGAAAGGATGTGTTTGGTATTTACGTGGTCATTACAGGAAATTCGATGGTTTGTGTGGACCCCGAGGATCCGGGTACCCGTTTATGCTACTTTCGCGGCATTTCATTCACATAAGATCACACAAGCTACAGAAAAACAGGGAAATTTTTCGCGCTGCTATATTCACACAAGACATTCACATTCTTTGCATATACCACAGCGACAAGACAATAAGTGTCACCACCATTTCATTTCATAAACTTTCATATAATTACATCGTGTACAAGAATCTGCCAGTATACACAATATATCCCAAGATTTTGTACAGAAGAGAAGGGGAAGCATTTACATCATATATTGAACCAAAAACTGAAACAAAATAAACCATACCATCTGGTGTATACCCTGTCTCCTGGAAGCATGAACAACTACTGAACAACAGGCTGTTTGCCTGCCAAAACATGTTAGGAAAGAAACGGAGTCACAAACGTGAATACAAAACCGTAGTTTAAAATAAATGACTAGTAATTTATTATGTGCAAAAGAGAGCAAGTAGAAATGTGGAACAAGCACAATTTACATCTACTTGCGCAAGTAAAAAGGTATTCAAGTTGTTTGTAAGTATCTTTCATGATTGTCCATTAACCCAGCATTTCCCAAATATGATATTTGGATATATGAGCGTAAGTATGTATTATCATTTTCTTCAGAGATCATGTTTGTGAGTGATGATGGAAGAGTTTGAGATTGGAAAGATTTCTCGATTTATTTAGATTCTTAATTCTAGTGGATATTTTGTGGTCTTGGTTAGTGTGCAACCTCACACTAAGACTCTAAGACTTGAGGAATGTCTTAGGGTTGGGGTGCCTCTGTAGGCATGCGGTGTAGTATAAGCATCCTAACTAAGTTCCCAACACGTCCACTAGCTTAATGGGATTAGATTATAATCACTACCATTTCCTCAACTTTAATTGTAATATCTTCAAACCTGAAGTGCAACTCTCTCAGATATAACTTTGGATGATGTAGATATGGATATGGATGATCTAGATATAGAATCGTCAAGTCTGTTGGCGAAAGTAAACTCAAGCGGTGAAGTAGCCTACAAATGGCTCTTCCGTCTCGCCCTCTAATTGGAAGTGCAGTCCAATTGAGGGATAGGTCTACTCCAAAACTACGCCACTAAGACGGGTGAGAGAGACTTCCCGAAAAAGTCACTCTAGAAAAACGGCCCGACCGGTAAAGGGCAACCGAGCTCGTACGAAAAACTAAAACCGAGGATCCCTCGCCTGGGTATCCTAAAACAAAGGGTCATCGGAACTGGTCTAAATTCGGGATCCCAACGAGACGTAAAAACACTGCGAGCTCGCGTAAAAACTGTGTAAAAGACTGGGATCCTAAACTCGCGCACTTGGCGGCCGTTGCCCGAACTGGGCATCCTTTCTCCCGCCCAGTTGAGGGTCACCGCGCCCTCGCACAGTCAGATGTAAAGTTCATCGTGACTGGCATATATCATTATTGTTATTGATTCACCACTTCCTACTCGATTCCTCATCCTTCCCAATTTCTGATATGGTTAACTTTTTAGATCTAAGCATTTGCCACATCCTATCTGTAGTATAGTGATGTAAATTTTTTTATAGGATCAATTTGTTTGATCTTTGACCTCTATATGTATGAATAGATCACGTTGTTCCATGCCATGATCTCTATTCTCTGTATGTATTACTTTTGATCTGATTGAATCCAAGTTACATAATTTAAGGCAAGAATGAACTTCTAAAAGGAAGACAATTTAGTGCATTAGATGTGGATTTTTTTGCATACATGACAAACCATCAACCACTAGGAGCAATTTCCTAGATTGATACAAGCCCCATTATAATATGGTTCCATACTGAGGTAATCCAAAATGGATACTATGTTTCATAGAATATCTTGTGATGGGGCAATGAGAGAAATCAAAGGAAAGATACTACTAGATAATGATCAAGTCATTACCCCATGCCTCAATATAGCAATTCTTCCCTATTTATTGAGACCAATTAAGCAAATTAGGTTTGCGTATGTTCAATGCTCGGATTCCTATCAAATTATAACGGTACATTCAAGTCCTTAAAGTCTTATCTGAAATGGTCTTTATGAAAGTCAATCAATACCTACAAGAATGTGTCTTAAAGAAATCAGATGAAGTAAAATGATGAAAAGTTTGTAATCGATAGATAAGAATTTATCGACTAGTCCATATTGTTTTATTATTAATGTTGTTATTTATTGGACAAAGAAAAATGGAACTTGAAGTCATATCCAACTCCATTTATTTCATCATATATGTTAAATTTTAAACATACTTCCCGTAAAAGAACTTTCATGATTTAAGATGCAGGTTGCAATTGAATAACCTCATGGTAATTCTATTCTTCATGGAATATTGATTCTATAATTTTATATCAGTATGATTTGCTACAGTAATAAGATGGTTTGATATTACTTTGCACCCACAAGCATAGATTACTCTAAAACCGCAAAAAAAGTAAAGCTTTGAATTTCAACAATTTGTGCATTCATCTTGAAATACATTTTAAATTCTTATTTCATTTTGTATATTTATAATGTTCATGAACTACTTGATAATTTGTCTAACCTGCTTTAATATAACATTAGCTACTGAAATTTATCCTGACTAGACAGAAATATAGTAGATAAGTTTAAGCTCAAAATATTTATTGAAACTAGCATCTGAAGCATCATATTTCTATATTTTTTTTTACAGAAATCAAGACCAACCTAGTTTTGGCTTTGAATATCAGGCAATATCATCATTAAATTAAATATTCAAGCACATTTTTAAATTTAAGAAATGTTATCCAAAACCATACAGATTGAGAAGATTGAGCTTGATTTGGAAATCACTTGCATGGCATTTAAAGGTGGTTTGATCGAACATGCATGGAAGCAATTGAAGAAGAAAGGACTGTACATATAATTAAGGGAAATACACATGCATGGCAGCAAAGAGATGGGCTAGAGATTGTACCTTAGAAAAAAATTTAGAACAGTGGCTGTAGCTGACTCCATAGATCTACAGAAATGAAGCTCCAGAATTTGATACTCACAGCTCCAGAATTTGAAATTCAGAAGCTCTAGGATATGAGAGAGCTGGGACTCTCTCTTGGTTGTAGAGAAATAGAAAAAGGGAGATGAGGGAATGAGAAACAACAACCGTAGCTGCCTCTTAGTAGAAGACTACAACAGAATTTCCAAAGAAAAGGGCTGGAGCCTTCTCACTTATGAGGAGAATTTGAGAAAAGATGGGAAGTGAATAGAAAAGAAGAGGAAAAACATGTTTCGGCTGGAATTTATAGGAAAAGAGAGAGTCTCTGCGACTCTACCTAAAGAAGCAAGTAGCCTCGAAGCAAGAAAAGAATGCGTCGCACCAGAATCAAATAGAACATGGAAAGGTTGGCCCAAGACTGAGACCATACCTTTCACCACAGTAGTGGCTGAACGTGCCTGCTCCTCAATAACTGCATGTATCTGCCTTGCCTGGCTGGCGGCACCGGAACCTGCCACGCTCTGCGTCTGTCTCTGCTGCAGTTGCCTAAAGTTGGAGTTCCTGCCATTGAAACTCCCTGAACGAGGTGCCTGAGGCTGTGACTGTGAAGGCTGTGGCTGAGGCTCACCAGAAGCCTGTGGGCACTGTGATCGATAATGCCCCCACTCGTGACATCGATAACATCGGGCTGGTCTGGTGGGTGGAGTAGTCGTGTTTGTGTTCCAGGCTGATCCTGCAGGTGATCTGTCTGTTCGCTGCGACCCTGATGGTCGAGCGGAATCTGTGATACGTCCGGCAAGTGCTCCTCCTAAAGTAGTCGATGGAGAAGAGAGTTTAAGAAAGCCACATGTCCCTATTTTTTTGTCATCTCTATGACATCAGCAAGCTGATGTCAGCCTGCTGACATCAGCCACTGATGTCATAACTATTTATACATATATATTACAAACAATAGCAATCTGTATATAAAATTTTAGTTTATATATATTTACAAAGTCTGCTGCTACAGTCTATTTGATTTTTAATTTTTTTAACCATTTTATTTATTTACTCAAGATACTAAAGCCTTTCATATTTATGACTCGGACGTCGGATTTTAACGCACAATATCTCGATTTGATCGTCTCAGAACGACGATTAAAATGAGTGTAATATTGATATACTTCCGATCGGGTTTTGAATACCCGAAATTTTCGGATACGATTTTTGTTTAAGATTAAATTTTGTGATTTCAAAATATCAAACGACCTCCGATTGACGAACGGTCGATTCCGTTGGTCTTGTATATACCCTGGCAGTCCAATATCTCTATTCAACAGGGGATAACATGCCAGCTCTCAGGCGCGGATGCCGGTGCCCCCTTAGCTTGAATTTAAGCTCAGCCTTTCTTGCGCTTTCCGGGAGTATGAAAAATTCCCCTGACTTCAGAGCTTGCCTGATGAAAAGGTAGCCGTTGGGGAATGAGCAACCTGTCGGTTCCCGGTCCGCAATGCATCCGCGAGAGTGAGCGCTAGCATTGAGCATGTCATTCTGGATATTTGCATTTATACCCCTGCCAACAATGTGTTTTCTCTTTGTTGTTTCTATTTATTTCATGCATCTATAAAATCGTAAAAATTCCCAAAATAAATTAAGTTAATTCATGTTTAGTTGCTCTTCCGTGCCATATTTTTAGTTTGCATTTTTATTGCATTTCCATATTTATAAAATTTCAAAAATATGCATTTTCGCTACTGTTTGCATTAGAAAATACCAAAAAATAGTAAACCCCTTTAAAAATCCCAACAATACCTTTGGTGTATTTCAGTGTCTTTTAACTTCTATCCAAAAATCACTAAAAAATTCAAAGTAAATCCCTCGAAATTAGAAAACGCTTAAAAAACTTAAAAATTCCAGAAAAATCCTAAAAATATAACTTTGGCCTCTGAATTTTCTTTGAATTATTAGTTTTCATTAAAATTAATTGGAGGATTTTTGTTACTGTTTGATATTTTATTTGTCCATTTTAGTTTCACCCTTTTATTTTATCCCCTGTTTTCAGTATTTTTAACTTTAAAAATACCAAAAAATTAGGAAAAATCTAGAAAAATCACAAAAAACCTATTCCTTCAACTTTCTGCAAAAAAAAACCACTAAATTACATATCAATTTTTCTTGCAGGTATTGTAGACGCCATATACTGATGACATACTTGCACATCTACCTGCCTATTGTCTATGAGGGATAAAACATCTGGAGCGCAAGGGTACTGTTGATATACTTTCAATTATGGAATATTATTTTCCGGACAGCTTTCTTCGTCAATTTGGCGATCGTCAAGACATTCCCATGCCGTGCTTTACATTCCAGGACCTCCACGCCATCGACTTGAGGGGAAAGGTACATATTGATTGGAGGTTCAAACATTAAGTGCACATACGCGAGTGGGATGATCGAGTGGATCGAGTTGTTGCCCTCGACCAATCCAATTGGATCATTACGACTCCCGGCTATATGGATTGGTATAAAATGATTACAAGGAGATTCATAGGTCGGTTAGGGGCAACATTGGCAAGCAACGTAAGAACACTCACCAAATATGTTGTCAGTTTTACCAGGACGTTTTTTTCATGTGCATTCCTTTTTTTCATGCCGATGTCCAGGTGGGACCGCATATACGATACCGGACACCAGAAGTGTCGGGAGATTGCAATCCAAGCAAAGGCTGAAATAGAGCAATGGCTGGCATTCCAATTTGCAGATGCGCTTACGATACATGAGGAGCATGCTGACTACGCTCAGGCAGAGGCTAGACGAGAAAGGGCTAGAGGGAGAGGAAGAAGCAGGGGAAGAGCGCATGAACCACCGACTATACCTGTGGATGAGGACAAAGACGTGGGGGCAGATGCAGATGTTCCATCCCCGGAATTGGAGAGCCAGTTCGTCACACCAGTTGTCGAGCAACCGTGTGAGGACATGCCAAGACCGCATGCGCCGATGAGGCTGGGCGTGGACGTTAGAGATACTCAACCCATTTACTGCATGCTGACACCGCCATCAATGCCAACATTTGAGGACGACGGTGCAAGACTCTCCCAAATAACAATGATAGATGATGCCAGTCGTTTATTACCCTTTAATCTGCATGATACAACGAGGACATATCAACGGAGAAGGCGGTGATTTGTAAAATTCAAAGTTGTTCTAAATATAATGTTGTTCATGGAAACACATTTTGTAAAATTCTAAGTTAATGATTTTTTATGTTTTTGAATGTTTGGGAATCAATAATGTGAATGTTTCTGAGCATCAACGTGGATAATTTGATATTATAAACTTGTGGCTTTATTCTAGTCAATTATGTGAATGTTTCTGTCCATCAATGTGGGAGTCAATTATGTAAATGTTTCTGTGCATCAATATGCCAATTTGAATGTTGAAATCAAGATCAAGTAGGAATGAATGTGGAAATCAAGTAGGAATGAATGGCTCTACAAAATTCACTGGAAATATCGCATACTCAACATACGATATAAGTGAAACTTCTTGGAAATATCGTATATCCAGGAACTTGCTTCAATATCACATACTCAATATGCGATATAGATGAAAACTCCTGGAAATTTTGCGGATCCAGGAATTTGTCCAATATCACATTCTCAACATGCGATATAGGATAAACACCTTGGATCTGCAAAATTTCTAGAAAGTTTCATCTATGTCGCATGTTGAGTATGCGATATTGACAGAAAGTAACATTGAATAGCACATCCAGGAGTTTTCAGGGATAAAGCATATTGAAGATGCATTATCTTTGTAGTACGTGGGTAAAAAAACATTAAAGGGTGTCGCATGTTGAACATGCGACACCACTGTAGCATCCAGATAAAAAAAATATCTCGTAGTACCTAGGGATTTAAGTAAATCCAAGGTACTACTTAGGAATTTCCCTCACTTGCATGTGAATTGATTTTCAAGCTGTTCTGTATATGAATCCCATTGTTCACTCACCACCTCAACTACTCATACTTAATACTTTCATTTATTTATAAGATCCATATTTACACTATCATCATTTTATATTTATAAATCATGTTGATGCGTCTTAGTAAGTATAGATGATGTGTTTCATGTTCTGATTCTTTTCTTGTTAATTTCTCAAACTTAGTGGATAGTCCATGGTCTTGGTCTAGGTAAGGCCTCACACTATGACTATAAGGCGTGAAGAAAGCGTTAGGGTTGGGATGCTTCCGTAGGCATGCAATGGAATATAATACATCCTATCTAAGTTCCTGACACATCCACTAGCTTCATCTAACAACCCTAGTCTTCAGTATATAACCGTATAAGATTTTCATTCTTCCCCATCCTACTTCAAGTCTCAATAATTAATAAATTCTTTAATTCATTATGTAACCATGATGGCCGATGTGATCTAGATCTTAATTATTTTCTTTATCATTGTTGTGAGATGAACAATATGATGATGGATCTTATTAATGTTGATGATTGGTGATTGATGATGATTTCCATGATCTAAACTTTTATCCTCACTAGCACCTACTGGCGGAACAATAACCAAACTCAAGCGGTGAGGAAGCCTCCTAAGAGACCCTTCCGTCTCGCCTTCCCAGGAGAAAAACATTCCAGGAGAAGTCTAAGCACACTCCAAAACTACGCCCCTTAAATAGGTGGGAGAGACTGTGAAAACCCGAACAAGGGCTCAACTGTAAAATTCAGCCAGATCTGGGCTTGCAAATATATTTTTATTCCAGTAATAAAAAAATTATTTGACCATTCCATCATGTAGTGCTCGTCGAGATCTCTCCAACAAGGCCAAGAATGCAAAAATCCGAGTTCGGGAGCCCGAGTTACGATTATTTTAGCGGAAGTGGATCTAGGCCATATTCGGATGTGAACCCGGATCCGAATCCGAGTCCCAACCCATATAACCCAAATCCCTCTCCTCCAAAACACCCAAATCACATTTCCAGCCATCTCCCCTCCCTTCCTCCTCCCTCTCCCTCACCGGAGCTCTGCCAGAGATCACCGAAACGTCCCGGATTGACGACCCAAGACCGCCTACGTGTAGAGGAGAGCGAGATCACCCTCGGGGACGTCTTCATCTCACGAACAGAGCGCCAACCGCAGCATTCTTCGCGGGAGGGGATTACGAGGTGACGGGAAAATATGAGGTACGGTGTTCCTCCCTCCTTGTTGCGGTTTCTACACGATTTTTTCCCTTCCCCTCTTGGAATCTCTTCCAGTATTCTGATCTCTCGAAGGATCAAGAAGTATTCAAAACTCTGTTCTTGAGGTAATTATATCTGGCTTCTTGAATAGTGGCTTCAATTTATACAGTTTGGTAATAAATATGCAAGTCCATTGTGTCACAAAGATCTTGAACTTTCATTCTGTGATTGTTTCTAATGCTCATACAACTCCTTGATCTTTCTAATGATGGCCGATGTATTTCAGATTTTTTTAACAAACCGTATCCATATTTTAGAACCACCATGGAATGGAGGCAAAACTTTCGAAAGTATTTTTGTTTTTGTTAAATGAGGGACTTCTCGTATATATACAAACTAATACATGAAAATCAAGAAATGGATTTAGGCTGGAATTATTGGAAGAAAATAAGAAGGTGTTTATTCCAAAGAACCCTAGGCTCTCTTATATAGAGAAAGCCCATGGGTAAATTATATAAGATGGAACAAGGAAATAACCATAACTGAAAAATACATAAACTCTAGAAATATCTCCACACTCCCCCTCAAGATGGAGCATAGATGTCAATCATGCTCAGCTTGGAAGAACACTTCTGGAATGGCCCTCTGAGCAACGACTTTGTAAAGATGTCTGCAGTCTGCTCTCCTGAACTGACATGGGAAGTAGAAATCAAACCCTTTTGAAACATATCTCTGCTATAGTGGCAGTCTACCTTAATATGTTTTGTTCTTTCATGAAACACAAGATTATTAGCAATAAATAATGCTGCTTGATTGTCACATTGTAATTGCATGGGTAGAGGTACATCTATATGCAGATCTTCTAATACAACTCGAACCCACATCATCTCTGTACTTGCCTGTGCCATGGCCCTGTACTCAGATTCAACACTAGATCTAGCCACCACTGTCTGTTTCTTGCTTTTCCAAGAAACCAAAGAGCTACCAACGAACACAACAAAACCTGAAGTAAACTTCCGATCCTTAGGGCATCCTGCATAATCCACATCAACACATGCAGAAACAATAATATTTGTTTCTTTCCTAAACAAAAGTCCTACACCTGGAGGCGACTTTAGATATCTCAGAATCATGTATATGGCATCCATGTGTACTTGTCTGGGCTGTTGCATGAACTGACTCACCTGACTTACTGCAAAGGCGATTTCAGGTCTAGTGATAGTAATATAGAGAAACTTTCCCACCATCTCTCTATATCTTCTCTTGTCAACCTCCTCTGTATCATTTTCATATAATTTCATGCTAGGATCCATGGGAGTAGTCGCGAGTCGACAACCGATCATCCCCATCTCAAAAAGCATGTCTGTAATATACTTCCTTTGGGTCATCATAATACCCCGCGCATTTCTAGCAAATTCCAACCCCAGAAAATATCGTAGGGTACCAAGATCCTTAATCACAAACTGATGGCCTAGAAATGCTTTTGCCATCTTTATCCCCTGCATATCATCTCCCGTAACAAGTAAATCATCAACATATACCATGATAACAATGGTACCTCTGGGAGTCTTTTGAACAAAAAAAGAATGATCAACATTTGATCTTTTGAACCCTTGCTTCTGAATCAGATCGGAAGGCTTCTGAAACCATGCCCGTGGGCTTTGTTTAAGACCATATATGGCTTTGTGAAGTCTACACACCATCTGACACTCCCCCTCATCAGCAAACCCCGGAGGCTGCTGCATGTAGACTTCTTCCTGCAGATCCCCATACAAAAAAGGCATTCTTAACATCAATATGAAACAAGGGCCAATCACGTACCACATCAACTGAAAGGACACGTAGAGTAGAATGACGTGCAGTCGGAGAAAAAGTGTCCATATAATCTACGCCATATGTTTGAGTGAACCCACATGCCACTAGTCTTGCTTTGTAACGATCAAGGCTGCCATCTGCATGATATTTGATAATAAATACCCATTTACAACTGACAACAGAAGCTCTTGGGGGAGCAGCCACCAAGCTCCAAGTATCACGAGCTCGCAGAGCAGCCATTTCCTCCTCCATGGCTGAACGTCGACAACTCTCCTTCAATGCATCCTGATAATTCCATGGTATCTCCACGGTAGATAAGGCCACAACAAACCTCTGAAAATCACCAGTGAGGCGATGGAATGAAACCTGTGAAGCAAGTGGATAGGATGCACAAGTCCGCTTCTGCTTCCGTAAGGCAATAGGCACATCCAGATCATCATTAGTACTCGCCGGTATGCAATTCTCCTGCATAGATCCCTGCACTTGCACATTTTCAATCCCATCATTAGTAGTATCACCTTAGACAAACCTAGAGCATGGTGGACGAAGGACCACTTCCGTGAGCAGGGACAGAACGACGGGTATAAAATCTCGGTAAAGGTGGTACTGGTGGTTGTGGAGGTGGTTGTGGTGGTAGTGGTGTAGGTGGTTGTGGAGCAGTAGGAATTGGTATGGGAACAGACGGACGCAGAGGAGGAGGTGACACATAAACCTTATCATCAGTAGTAGAGGAAGTCAACGTGTCTCCTGTAGGCGAAAAATACATCACAGACTCAAAGAAGGTGACATCGGCACTGACATAATATTTCATGTTCACAAGATCATAACAACTGTAACCCTTTTGAGTACGAGAGTACCCAACAAACATACACTTGACAACCTTAAGTGAGAGTATGTCAAGTCCCGGAGAGAGCTGATGAACGAAAGCAACAGAGCCAAAGATACGAGGGGTTAGGGAGAACAATTCCCTGTCAGGAAAGACAACAAAAAGAACTTTCTCACCTAAGACCGATGATGGCATACGATTAACTATATAACACGCTATAAGGACAACATCACCCCAAAAAGACACAGGAGCACAACTCTGGATAAGTAAAGTCTAAGTGATATCAAGAAGATGACGATGATTTCTCTCAACAACGCCATTTTGTTGAGACGTGTAAGCACACGCCGTTTGATGAATAATGCCGTGAGACAAGAAGAATTGTGAAAGAGCACGAGTGCAAAACTCCATGGCATTATCCATACGCATAATTTTCACAGTAGAAGAAAAAACATTCTGAACTTCATTTATAAGATTTTTGATTACATCCCCTGCTTCAGATTTATTCTTTAACAAAACACCAATGAAAATCTAGAGAAATCATCAACCATGACTAGGTAAACCTGTATCCTTGATGATCAGGAACACGACTCGGACCCCAAATGAACATGTAATAACTCAAAAGGGGAGCTACTGCTCCGAGACTGATGACTAGGGAAAGTAGACCTGTGATGCTTTCCCAACTGACACGTTCACACTGAAAACTTGGTGAAATCTGGGACAAGATATGACATAGCTTCTGAAGAGGGAGGTGACCAAAGCGTAGATGCCAAGTAAAAGGAGAGACTGTTCCACTGGACTAAGATGAGACACCAACATAAGGAGTTCGAACGAACCGATAGAGACCATCTTGTTCACAACCACAACCAATCACCTGCCCATAAGAATGTCCTGAAAAATAAGAGACGATGGGTCAAAAATAGCGCGACAGTGCAAATCCTTTGTAATCTGACTAATAGATAGTAAGTTCATTAAAAAATACGGAGCATGCAGGACATTCTGTAGATGCATAGAGGGTGTTAAAGTGATCTCCCCCTGTCCAATGATGGGGGAATGGGTCCCATCTGCAATCACGGCAGATCTCCCTGGCGGAACCTCCTTGTATGATGTAAGTTTATCTGTCTCGACAAAGATGATGTGTCACATCAGAGTCCATAATCCAATCTGAAACTTCAGAACCATGACATGAAGTAAAAGCATAAGCACTACCTGATGTGCTAGCAGGGGCTGACATACTGGCAAAAGCTAAAGCTGCTATGTCCGAGTGACTTCCTGGAGAGTCAGTAGAGGCAGGAGGCTTTATATCTCGGAGTCTGGCAACAAAATCCTCAATCCGCTGGTCTGAAGTAGATGGTTGTGGAGACGCAGCGTGCTCGGCTACACGAGCCGATAACATGTATCCTCCGTATGACCAGTGTGATGACAAAAGGTACAGGGCTGACGAAAGCGGCCACCTCGACCACGGGATCCACGGAAAGAAGAAGAGGCTCCTCTGCCTCTAGATCACTGAAGGGGGAGGAGCAGTATCAGTAGATGAGACTGTAATTCTGCTATGCCTTCGATACACTTCCTCCATTGGAGGAATAATAGCATATGCAAGGATCTGCGAGCGGGCCGCACCATATTCCGGATCAAGAGCCGCTAGTAAGACCCCCACCATTGTAGCATTTCGGAACGTCTTTTGTTGCTCAAGAGTCGCCCTAAGGGGAATGATGCTGTAGAGTTTCTTAAACATCCCCCGCAAGAACGTATCTAACGAATGCAGAGGGCGACCATTGTGCTTGACCGTAAATATATCGTGCTGCAGTTGGAGAATCTTGGTCTCATTTCTCATCTGCGAGTATGTCGCGACAAGGATGTCCCACATTGCCTTAGCAGTGGGCTGATGAAGTACATCATTAGCAATCTCCATCGTTAGTGTGCCTAAAAGTCAGATTTTGGCATACGAATCATCAACCTCCCATGAGGCATAAATCCCAGTCTTATCTGCCGGCTCATCTTCGGTAAGAATATGCTTCTTACCATTTGACATCATGAGGCTTATGAACTGCATCGTCCAGAGCTCGTAATTCGTCCCATCCATCTTCACTATGGGCGTTGGGCCTTTGAAAGCGCCTATGGAGGGCATGTCGACTTTGTTTTCTGACATTGATGCCGGGGATGGAGAACTAGGGTTTGTAGACTAAGAAACAATGTCTACATAAACATCCAAGGATTTGAGTGCATATGTAGACCTATACACTCAAATCCATATGAAATGAGAGAGAGGAGGGGACGAGAGAGGGGAGGGGGGCTAGATGGTGGGCCAACGGTGAGAGGAAGGTGGAGGGGGGGGGGTGAGAGGAAGGTGGAGGGGGGGGGGCGAGAAGAAGGTGGCGGGGGGGGGGGACGAGATGAGAGAGAGAAGGTGGCGGCGACGTCGATGAGGGAAGAGGAGAGGGCGTTTAGGGTAGTGGCTCTGATACAATGTTGGAAGAAAATAAGGTGTTTATTCCAAAGAACCCTAGGCTCTCTTATATAGAGAAAGCCTATGGGTAGATTACATAAGATGGAACAAGGAAAACAAACATAACAGAAAAATACATAAACTCTAGAAATATCTCCACAGGAATCATTCAACATTGCCCTTTCTTATATATTGCACAAAATTTCTTGCATCTCTTCTATTTACATGGCCTGATGAACCTCTATATCTGATTTATGGCATTAACTGTGTCTTGCAACTCAACGATGATCTAGTGGTCGAATACAAAATTGTGGTGTTCCGATTTCTTACAAAATGACTCTTAACGTTCATGATTGGAAATGTTGGTTCCATTTTCTGAATCATCAACAGTATGATGCATAATCCACATTCATATGGTATTCATAAATCAGTGAAATACACAGGTTGTGAATACACGCAGTTGTTTTTTTATCTCACCCTCATCATCGCCTTGAGTTCTTCTAAATTCACCACCATGTGTTTAGTGTCGAGAATCTTGCTGATTGCATCACTAATATCCTTGAACTCATGCTCCATTAGTACGGACTCCAGCTCTGCTCTTTTGATTAATCTTCATATATGCGTGTAAACACAGAATAAGTACAACTACTTCGGATTAGTTGTGGTTATATATCAAGTTACAAAGTAAATCAAATATTACCCATTCCCATTCTTGTCAAAGAATTGGAAAGCGGTCTGAAGATTGTAGCCCATGTTCCAGTCGTCAAGTGGGATCATAGGAACGACAAACTCCACAAAACTTTTATTCTTCTCATCATTGTAAGAGCTTCCAAACTGTATGCTTGATGCTAATCAAAGGAGACTACTTTAATAATAAATGATGTCCAAAATATCCAAAGAAACAATTTATTATAAAGGGGTTTCAATTTGATGTTACTAGATCCATGAGCCGTGTTAATTGAGAATCAAGTGGATCAGGAGTGGTACCAATAACTGATTTAAGATGGTATTTTGGGCGGGGTTCTGTAAAGTACTGGCCTTTTCGCTCACTACGAATGATCATTACACAAAGAACCTCTCATAAGGTAGGGGTCTTTCAAATATATTGCCGGATAAGATATGCATAGATGGATGAATTTTCATAATAAACGGATAGTGGAGTAGTTATCGCCAAGGGAGGGGCATGCATCCTTGGGGCCCCGTGTAGAAGTCTAGATGACCACGATCCCAACTGCTATTGTAGCTACGATGGTTGGGGGGGCATGTTGCTTGGTACACCGAGGTGCTAATCTGACAGTGTTAGCCTCGACACTTGCGTGCTTTAGCCCAATGCTTCGAGTGCGGTCCGAGTACTCATGCTTGGTCGGCTAGTGTTTCGCTTGTCACTTAGAGTTAACACTCGTGTACGGGCCAGTGTCGGTATTCCGAGTGGGAGAGCTAAGAGGGGAGCCCCGCGAAATGTGGTTAATGAAGTTGGGAATGAGAGAATTCTCCTGTGCATGAGGATTGAATTAGTCGCGATGATCCACGGGTTGGAATCTTAATTGTGAATCAGAAGTAAAATTTGTGAAGTTGGGCTAAGTGGACGTGTTGGGAACTTAGTTAGGATGCATTGTACCCCACCGCATGCCTACAGAGGCACCCCAATCCTAAGGTATTCTTTTTGCCTTAGAGTCATAGTGTGAGGTCTCATCCAGACCAAGACCACAAACTATCCCTGTGTCTTGGTTACTCATATCCATATCTAATAACAGTAATTAAAATGTAATTCTTTGTGAGACCAATTTACTTAGTAGTTTCTTTTGCACACTTTTAATTATATTTGCATGTTGTATATATCTTTTTATATCGTATTGAGCAACTTTGCTCATAACGTACCTACGTGTGAATCTGCAGTTTCGCAGAAGCAGCTGCAGCAGTGAGCGGCTTGGTGCTATTTCTTTTGTGCAGCTACACGGACTTCGTATGGTAGAGTACTTGGTGTAGCCTTTACTTCTTTACTTTACTTGTAAATTTTTGAGAGATATGGCATGTATACTGTATGGATGGACACATTTTTGTATACATACATGTATATTTTTGTGGACATGGATGGAATTGTAATGGAAAGTAATGATGGATATGTTATGAATGGATGAAAAAAAAATTTAATTCCAGTCCTTTATGCTATTTTCACCCGCTCTTTATTATATTATGTGATTCGAATATGGAATGTATGTGCGTGGAATCGGTTTGCCGAGTACCCAGATCCTAGAGGGGGATGAGCGTCACAGAGACTCTTCGGATTGAGTCACTCCAAACTGGCCCGACCGGTACAGGCAAAACGAGCTCGAAAAACAAAACCAAGGGTCCTCCTACCTAGGCACCCTATTGAAAACAGGGTTAACGGAACTTGTCAAACTAAAGCATATGGATCCCAATGAAGCGTAAAAACTGCGAGCTCGTCAAAACTGTACAAAGGATTGGGATCCTAGACCTGCGCATTAGGCGACCGCTGCCCTAACTAGGCTCCCTATCTCTCGCCAGCTTAGGGTAACCACACCCTTGCACAGTCAGGTGTAAGGGTCACCACGACCGACACAATTTATTATCATAAGAAGACCTGTAATATAGTATCAGAGCGGGTTCGATTCTTAGGGTTTTCATTATATTCTTTGTTTATGATTCGAGAATCGATTGAGAGAGAATATTTGGTTCTTATTGAATATTATTCTTGTTCATTCATTGTTCAAAATCAATTTCCATGGTTTCATTTGGAAACCCTAAGCATGTGCATTTGTTCCAAACTAGAGTTCCAGGAACCCTAGACAACAGATCTCAGTGGTTTCTTAGTAACGAGCGTCGAGCGGTGCATCTCATCATCTCCAGGGCAGCGGGCCTTTGCCCATCTCCAAGCAACGGCGGCGAAATCGCTTCTGGTCGCATCTTCTGACAGCGAGACCATTCAACCAGGTTCTGGAAGCTATCCAAGTCGGTAGTCCCAACTCAGGCGACGAGGCTCCCTAGCGCTGCAACCGCAACTCTTGCCATATGGCATGCGCGGGCCCCATCGCACATGCATGTCTCCATGATTCAGTGGCAGGTTCTTCTGGTTAGTAGCTCCTCCTCTTGCGCAGAAGCCCCTTTCCTCATCCTCATAGCCGCAAGGCGGTACCCTTCTCGCGGCTCCAGGCAAGCAGGAACCCATCGTCGCTCAAGCAAGTAAGCGACGTGCATCCCGTGTTTCTCAAGGTGATACCCCGCACAAGTCTCCAGGTGCAGTCGAGCGCATCCAGGCGGAGCTCCTGCAGGCGGAGTCCCCACCGGTCGACTCTCCGGGGGAGAGACCCCCCTTCAACTCCAGCGCGTACGACCAATCCCCGCAACCTCCAGGCGGCTCCCTCGCGCTGCAGCCTCCGATACCTCCATCTCTGCGTACATGCATGTGCACTCCTCCTTCCCGCACGCTCCCTTCACGCCTTCCTCCTATCCAGGCAGAGCCCTATCCCCAGGCCAAGGCGGTGGCGGCAACATCTTTCGAAGTTGGGTTCCCACGATGGGAACAATAGCCTGCAACGAAGAAAAATAGGCCCAACGACCCCCTTTAAACAATTGCAGGGGCCTGATTAAAAAAGGGAGGGCATGGTTTTGAAAGCCCAATTGGGCTGTGAGGTTTAAAAAAAATTTTTTATGGAGAAAGGGTCTAAGTGGGCCGATGGTCTTATTTTTTATAAAAAATAAAGAAAATATGCGTACAAAAAAATCGTACGCGAGAAAAAAGGAAGAAGAAGAAAAGTCGAAAAAAATGATCCACGGCTTTAAAAAAAAGGATGAGACGACTATTAAGAAATTGATTAAAAATTTGAAATAGCCAAGGAAAAAAATTATTTTTAAAAAAGAAATTTGATTGAGGGAAGCCAAAAAATATGTGATCGGCTAATTGATTTTTATTCTTCCCCATTTTATTATCTTCTCCCAACATAGTCGATGGCATATATTCCGACTAGTATGTGAGAAAGGGAGAGTATTGTGCAGAGTTACATGTCTTGTTCAGAGTCAGATTCTCCAGACCAATCGGATTGTTCAGACTCTACAGTGATCAGATATTCAGACTCGTCGTCAGATTGGTTTCGAGTCTTCAGTTTCAGACACACATATGTTTGCGGTCTTCTTTTCAGATGTGCACATGTTTGCCATCTTTTGTGTGGTCCCCATCTTTTATGTTTCGGCCAGATTTTTCATGTGAGCCATAGGAACTCCAGAGTAGAGGACCATTCCCTATGTCATGTTGGCTAGGATTTTCAAGTGGTTTCATAGGGACTCCAGAGTAGAGTACCATTCTCTGTGCCATATGGGAGAGACTCAGTTCTCCGACGAGAAGACTTCTTCAGACTCCATTCTCCAGTAATCGTGAACTCCAGTATGAGATCCTTTCGAGGTTCTTATGTCAGAGAACCCATTTCGAGGTCCCTATGAGAGAGACCCATCTTCAGAGATCTGCGTATAGATAATTAGCGATGCTCTTTTTGGCCCTTTTCAGAGATGGAGCAGATGCCTATATATTGTGGCGGGCCAGAGTGTGAACCCCTCGGATCCGGGTACCCGTTTTACGAAACATTCACAAATGATCGCACAATGTATCTAAAATCAGGGAATTTTTTAATCGCGTTGAAGCTACATATGACATTCACATTCAAGCAACATTGTATCACCACAGAACAACACACCAACAAGAGCCATCAACTTTTCTTTTCATTAATTTTCATATATAAATTTACAAAATGTACATGAAGCTGACGGTACATTCACATATCCCAACATCAGACTGAAGAGGAAATAACATCTATAATATAATAGTACAAAAGCTGCAACAAAAGATATCATAACTTCTAGTATATACACGATCACTAGATCTCATCAACTACTAAGCAGCATGTTCATTGCCTGCCAAAACATGTTAGGAAGAAAGGGTGTCAACAAGCGTTGGTACACCTATATATCATATTATTATAAAAAAATGATATTTAAAGTGGTTGCAAAAGAGGCAAGTAGAAAGGCATAAACATCTAAAATTTACATCTACTTACAAATGTAAAAAGATTTTCAAGTTGCTTGTATGTTCCTCCCAAGCTCACCCATTATCCCAACATTTCCATATATAGCATATTTAAATTGTAATTGATTGTTCATAAGTGTATGGATGTGTGTGTATATATATATAATCTCATATTATTTTAGTCATATTATTTCAAATCAAATTTTATTATAAACACTTCCAACCAACTCAACTTTGATTGTAATTCCTCCAACTCTCAACTGTAACTGTCTCAGATGTAACCCTAAATGACTGAGATGCAGACACAGATGATTTGGATGTGGTATCGCCAAGTCTGCTGGCGAAAGTAAACAAAACTCAAGCGGTGAGGTAGCCTACAAAAAGGCTCTTCCGTCTCGCCCTCTAATTGGCAGTGCGGTCCAATAGAGGGAAAGGTCTACTCCAAAACTACGCCCCAGAGACGGGTGAGAAAGACTCTCCGGAAAAGTCACTCTAGAAACCGGCTCGACTGGTAACGAGCAAACGAGCTCGTACAAAAAACTAAAATCAAGGATCCCCCGCATGGGTATCCTAAAACAAAGGGTCAGCGGAACTAGTCAAAAGTCGGGATTCCAACGAGGCGTAAAAAATCCTGCGAGCTCGCGTAAAAATCGAAGGGACTGGGATCCTAGACCCGCAAACTTGGCGGCCACTGCCCTAACTGGGCTTCCTATCTCCCGCCCAGTTGAGGGTCACCACGCCCTCGCACGGTCAGGCGTGAGAGTCACCATGACCAACACTAATCATTTTCAGACATCACAGATTCCAACATCTTCATTTGTTTAACTACTCATTTCTTTCTAAATCCTTTCAGTGGTTGACTGAACAAATCTGTCTTTTTATCAATGGTGATCTATAAAGTATCCCTAAAGGTTTAATTCATGTAGATGATCAGTCCTTGAGGTCTCATGATATCAATCAATTCATAAATTCAGCAGCTATTCATTAGATACAAATTTGGATTCTAATACGTGATAATCACCCTTAACCTCCAATTTTTTCATGAAATCCAAGTAGATGAGTATCCCACTCGTGTTCCAATATTATACTAATGGATGGGCTTGTGTAAAACTCTATTTCTTTAAAGATGTATTTGGATGTTTGGAAAAATAATGAAAGCACCCCTATAAGTTGGTAGATGAATATGCTTATGGGAAGAGTAACCAAAGGTTATGGTAATTGTGATGGCAGTTTTCTATCAGAATATAATGATGACATCCCCATTCTCTTGCCTTACTATGTAGATAGCACATTCTCTTTTTCGCATAAGGTGGTAGAATAAACTGTTAGAAAATCGGAAGCGGATGCAATAACATGGATAAAAGATAAAGAACGAAAATAACAGCGGGATTTTACGTGGAACCCTACTCCGTGAGGAGCGGGATGAAACCATGGGAGAAGCCCTCAACGGGGCGTGTTTGTCTATTGACTTTCTCAATGAGTACAGGAGGTCTGGGGCTCCTTATATAGCCTCTCCAGAGCCTCCAAGTCCCACCACTGGACGATGTGGGACTAAACACTGGATGGGGTAAATGGATCTCCTCCAGGATCCATTTACCCTGCTACAACACAATGGGCGCATACAACTACTGCTCCAACACTCCCCCTCAAGCTGGAGCATGCAATGCTCAGCTTGGCAAACAGACAGAAACTCAACTCAACGCTACAAGACACTACGGACAATATCAACCCAACGCGCACATTGCTGCAGTCGAGGACGTTGCTTCTCATGCCGTGCAGGTGAGGAGGACGAACGGGCTGGAGTGTGAGTCAACTGAAGACTCGGAACCTGACCATCGAGTCTGAACTGCGCCTGAAGCCTCCTCATCGGAGAACTGGGTCTCTCCCATCTGGCTCAGAGAATGGTGCACTGCTCTGGTGTACCTATGATACCACATGAAAACCCTTGCCCTCAAGGGAATGGTCCTCTGCTCTGGAGTCCCTATGGTTCACATGAAAACTCTGGCCAAACAACAACAAGAATGATGGGGACCTCGAACTGATGATGGCAACATATGCTCATCTGACAATGACCGCATACTCGTGCGTGTCTGAAACTGGAGTCTCTCTTTGGAGATCTCGAAACTGGGCCTCTCATCTTGGAGTGCCTCAAACTTGGACTCTGACCAATCTGTCGAGTCTGAACAACTGCGCATCACACCTGTGGACTCGGAATCTGAACTTCGAGTCTGAATCTTGCGCATGAAGAATCTTCATTTGAAAATTATAGAGTTTGAAAAATCTGACCGGTCTGGAAATCTGAATCTGTAACATGACCTGTGACTCTACATATATACTCCCCCTTTCTCCCATACTTGTCGAAAAATGAACATCGACAAAGTTGGGAGAAGACAAGATAAAAGGGGAAAACATGAAACTTGCGGCTTTTCATTTTTTTTATAAGCCATCACACATTTTTTTAAACATATTTTTTTAAACTTGCGTACGGCTCTTCATTTTGTACGCGCCTTTTTTTTTGAAAAAAAACAATCCTTTTTAAGGGAACTAATGTGGCCCACATGGGCACCATAAATATTGCATCTCTTTTTTTTAACTACTCTCCTTTTTTTTGAAAACTCTCTCCCTCCTTTTTTTTAACAAAACTCCTTTTTTTTAATTACACGGCCCACGCTCCCCCTGGGTTTCTAAACAAAATTTCCCTTTTTTTAATAAGACACAACCCTATATTAGGGTTCCCACGTTGGGAACCCTTCTCTGAAAAAAAAAAACAGAAGCCGCCGCCCGTGGGAGCAGGCGCTCTTGGAGCATGGGAGAACGCCGCCGCCTACGCTCGTCGGAGGGATCGAGGGATCCGCCTGCTAGGTCTTTGCGCGCCTGGACTGCGTGATGACTCTGAGATTGTCGAAGCGGAGATCTACGGTCTCCTGGGTGTTCGCGGGCTGGTATGAAACATCACGCCTGGGGCTTGCCGAACTTGAAGGGGCCGCCTGCGGGTTGGGAAGTTGCCGGGAGAGGAAGAGCGCCTGCGTTGGATCGCCGGAGAGGAGGCGGCGCAGCCTGGAGGCGAGCGCGCGGAGAAGGAGCGCCGCCTGGGGGCGCGCACGTTGGGGGCTTGGAGGCGTGCTAGGGTTCGTGGCAGGTTGTTGCCTGGAGCCGCTGCGGGGCTCCGATTGGAGATGCTGATGCTTGAAGATGCAGCACCGCTGGATGTGCGGGCTGGGATCTAGGTTCCTGGCGATGGTGCCCTAGCACCTAGGGCAGCAAGAAGGCGCCGCTTGGGCGCCTGGACAGAGAGCAGCGCCGCCACCGATGTTTGAGCCATGGAACGAACCATAGGGACTCCAGAGATCTGAACTGGATATAGAGATCTGATCTGAATCTAGGGTTCCAGAACGAACCCTCCAATTTCTTGATCTTGTGTAAACATTAACGATACTAAATCTTCAACAATCAAATCTTGACAGAAATATTAGGGTTTGAATAAAAACCCTAGAACCGAATCTCGAACATAAAGAAAACATAAAAACTTCAAGAATCGACCCGCTCTGATACCATGTTAGAAAATCGGAAGCGGAAGCAATAACATGGATAAAAGATAAAGAACAAAAATAACAGCGGGATTTTACGTGGAACCCTACTCCGTGAGGAGCGGGATGAAACCACGGGAGAAGCCCTTAACGGGGCGTGTTTGTCTATTGACTTTCTCAATGAGTACAGGAGGTCTGGGGCTCCTTATATAGCCTCTCCAGAGCCTCCAAGTCCCACCACTGGACGATGTGGGACTAAACACTGAATGGGGTAAATGGATCTCCTCCAGGATCCATTTACCCTGCTACAACACAATGGGCGCATACAACTACTGCTCCAACATAGACAGAAGTTAAACTTCATACCATGTGGTTAAACAAAGGAAGATGCAGAAGAATGTAGTAGGGATCTCTTCCCATCATAAAAGAGTCTACCACTAAAATGCTTCGAGTTGCTTCACATGAAGGTTGTGATGTCCATTTAGTTGATTAGGGAACAATGACATTTGAGGGCAGCTTGGAAGTCTTTCTTTTTAAAAGAATAGAATGAAGTACTATTGTTCAAGTGAATCCCACACATTTAGGGAAAGATGATGATCTACTTTGTCAATTTTACACAAGATCTACAAAATTGGCTCAGTCTTGTCCGTAATTAAAGATGGAATGAAGTACTATGATGCCTACCAACTTCTAGTATGGATTTGTGTCATTCTTCCAATAGACAGTACATCTTGCAACAAGAGATAGGCAATGGAGAGTCATATTATTGTTATTACTAGATATTATCTACTAGTGAAAAACGTGCTGCCAATTAGCAACCGCAGATAAAAATAAAATTCACAGCAACGGTACATCATTTGCGTATATCAACCTGTGAAACTCTGAATAAAAAAAATTCTCCTTAATGAAAATTTGACCATACTGTACTCAGTACCTTCAATCCATTATCTGAAGGAACTTCTTACAGAGAGAAACCAAAGTTCCTTATCTTTTTAATGTACAGTTCGTTACAAAGCTAGGTTATATGTAAAGGCCATTTTTTTTAAATATATGGACAATGGTAAAACAGTGGTCTGAACTTCTTTAACATGCATGGCATATGATACACTTCCATATGAAATTAATTTTCTTTCTGATGCAATCTAACTTTGGGGCTTTTGCCCACTAAAGAATGAGACAAAATTTCTTATTTATTTGAGTCCATTTATATTTTATTGAGATCAACTGAAAAATCCTAATAGAACTACTATGAAACAATTAAATTTAAAAGAAATGTCTAAGTATAAGCTTCAGTATTGAAGGAGATATGAATATATATTGGTATCACAGGAAATTACAACAGAGAGAACAGTCAAGATACCCCCCCTTTTTGAATTGGAAAGAGAAGAAGATCATGAAGATAATCTCATGAATGGTAGCAATAGAATGGAAGGAATTGTACCTATTTGGAATTTCCAAAGATTGGAGAAATTGGGGCTGATCTTACATGCAGTGATTGTTGAAGAAAAGCTCTAGCAGAAATTGAGCTTTCCAGTAATTCTTGGACAACTTGTTGCTTGTTGAAATGGCAGCAAATAGGGAAAAAGAGAGAGGAGTTTGGGTCTCTTTTCACTGCTGGAAATTGTGAAATTGAGGGCTTTTTTTCGGCTGGGATTGAAGGGAAAGCATGTGTTTATATAACAATGAGAAGGGCTTTGTTAATTGCCATGTGGAGTAAAATGTCAAGCCAAGTGGGATTGAATTAAGAGTTGTTGCACACTGTAGCAGGCTGAACGACAGAAAGTTTATATATATATTTGCCAATTTCTCTTACTTATTTAAGATACAAAAACCGTCTGCATTCACGCCTCGAGTGTCGGATTTCGATGCGAAATATCTCGAATTAATCGTCTCTGAATGACGATCAGTATGAGTGTAATATTGATATACTTCCGATCGGGTTTTGAATACCCGAATTTTCGAGATACGGTTTTGGTTTATGGTTAAATTTTGCGAAACTAAAATACCAACGACCCCCGATTGACGATTGGTCGATTCCGTTGGTCTTGTTTCGTCGCATCGGATTTTATGACGGTCTCAATTTGTTTCGCGGTTTCCGAATTTATGTCGCGGTTTTTTCGGACATGCATTACGATGCGATCGATTTTTAGTCGATTTCACCCAAACGGCTTTTGATTCACGATCAATTGATCAATTTAAGTTGTTTAGCATTGACCAACAACTTTATTGGGTTAATCGGACCCTAATCGGGTCATGTTCGGGTTTAGGAGAATCCCAGATGTTACAAATATAAAAACTTCAAAGGGAGTCTCGTCCTCGAGACTCAAGTCAAGGTTACTTTGGGTCTTATTTGGATTTCATCGGACCATAAAAACCTCAAGGGGTTTTGAACTCATAACAACCTCAAAGGGAAAACAAGCAATATTCTTTTAATATGTAAATAATTAATTATGCTTGTTTTAATGATTACCTGAGAAAAGATGCGAGTATCGTGCCCGCATGTCAGCTTCGGTCTCCCACGTCGCTTCTTCGATGCCGTGTCGGTGCCACAACACCTTGACCAATGGAATCTCTTTACTGCGAAGCTTTTTCACAACACCGCCAAGTATTTGTACGGCCTCTCCTCGTATGTCAAGTCTGGCTCCACGTCAAGATTCTCGTAACTGATGACGTGTCGAGGGTTGTGCATATACTTCCTCAAGTTGGATACATGGAAGACGTTGTGAATAGCTGAAAGATGTGGAGGAAGGGCTACTCGGTAGGCCACCTTCCCTATTGAGCAAGAATCTTGAATGGGCCAACATATTGTGGCGCCAACTTGCCACGAAAGCCAAATCTCTTTATTCCCTTCATGGGAGATACTCGCAAAAATACCCAATCTCCAACCTATAATTATAGGAATATCATTTAGTATGAGATTAAGTTAAATTGTAATAGAAGAAAGAGAAGAAGATTGGATACCTCAAAACTCCAAATCTCTTCTCCGACGGTCTTCATAGCTCTTCTGGCGGCTTTGTGCTGTCAGAAGTCTCCGCCTCACAAGATCAACAACCCTCGCGGTCTCCTCCAAGAGATCTACAGAGTAGAGAGTATGATCACCTACCTCACGCCAACTGAGAGGTGTGAGGCATCTCCGCCCGTATAGGGCTTCGAATGGTGCCATGTCGATAGTGGAATGATAACTGTTGTTGTACGTGAATTCCACTAACGGCAGATGGTCCTTCCAGTACACTTTCCACTCCAAAGAGCATGCATGAAGCGAAGCAAATCCTCTAGTGTCTGAATGGTGCGCCCGCTCTGCCCGTCTGTCTGCGGATGGTATGCAAAACTCATCTTTAGTTCTGTCTGTAGTGCTGACATGAACTGATGCCAATAATGCGAAGTAAACCTCGAATCCCTGTCAGACACCACCTCTTGCGGTATACCATATAGCCTGATGATGTTCTGTACATATTGCTTGGCCAATCTGGATGGAGTGGAAGTCATGTTGACAGGTATGAAGTGGGCTGACTTGGTCAACCTATCAACAACGACCCAAATGGAATCATGGACACCTGGTGTCTTCGGCAGACCTGTGACAAAATCCATAGGGATACTCTCCAACTTCCACTCAGTAATGGGGAGAGACTGCAGTAATCTTGGTGGTCTCCTGTGCTCAGCCTTGACCATCTGACAGATCATACAGATACTGACATGTTGCGCCACATCGGCATCGCGCTTCATTCCATCCCACCAGAAATGTCGACGCAGATCACGATACATCTTCGTGCTGTCAGGATGAATAGATAATCGTGAACTGTATGCCTCATCAAGTATGTCTCTGTGTAGCTGCTCGTCGTTGGGCACAACAACCCTACCTGCTTTCCGTAAAATGGACTCTGTTACAACAAAGTCATCAACCTCGTCCTTCACGGCTGGCATGCATCTATCTCAAATCCATGGGTCTGTTTTCTGGCCTTCAATAATGCGATCCCACAAACTGTTGAATCGTAGAGGCATGGCGGTAGAAATGGATGCACTCTTCTGAGGATGCCAATCAGTCAATGATGCGAGCATATCCCATGTATATAACCAGTTCGCCGTACCATCTGCATGAGCTCTCCTGCTAAGTGCATCAGCCACCACGTTTCCCTTACCAGGGTGGTAAGAGATCGTGTAATCGTAGTCCTTCAGTAGCTCGAGCCATCTGCGATGTCTCATGTTCAGCTCCTTCTGATCAAAGGTATACTTCATGCTCTTGTGGTCTGTGAAAATCTCAAAATTCACCCCATAAAGATAGTGGCACCACATCTTCAAGGCAAAGACAACTGCCGCCAACTCCAAGTCAAGCATGGGGTAGTTCCGCTCATGCGGCCTCAACTGTCGTGATGTGTATGCAATCACATGACCTCTCCGCATCAATACTGCTCCTAGACCTTCTCCTGATGCATCTGTGTAGACTGCATAGTCCCGAGTCCCTGAAGGAAGTGCAAGAATGGGCGCGACAATCAATCTCTCCTTCAGTGTCCTGAAGGCCTGCTCACATGAGTCATCCCAAATAAATGGAACTCCCTTCTGTGTCAACCGTGTCAGAGGGCGAATAATGCGTGAAAATCCGCTAACAAAGCGTCTGTAATAACCTGCTAATCCAAGGAAGCTCCGAATTTGAGTAACTGTCTTGGGCTGCTCCTAAGACATGACCGCCTCAATCTTCGCAGGATCAATTGCGATGCCTGCTCCAGAAATCACATGTCCTATAAATGAGACATGGGATACCAGAAATCACACTTGCTAAACTTAGCATATAGCTTGTGCTCTCGCAATGTATCCAAGACAATCCGTAGATCATTCGCATGATCCCATTCATTTCAGAATATATGAGCACATCATCAATGAATACCACCACAAACTTGTCCAAGTATGGATGAAAAATACTGTTCATCATATCCATGAAAGCCGCAGGTGCATTGGTGAGACCAAATGGTATCACCACAAACTCATAGTGCCCATAGTGAGTCCTGAAAGTGGTCTTCGGAATGTCTGACTCTCGAATCCTCAGCTGATGATAGCCTGAACGAAGATCGATCTTCGAGAAAACCGAAGATCCTTGGAGTTGGTCGAACAAATCATCAATGCGCGGCAATGGATAATGGTTCTTCACCGTTTTCTTATTCAACTGCCTGTAATCGATGCATAACCTCATGGATCCATCCTTCTTCTTGACAAATAGAACAGGAGCACCCCAAGGTGAAGTGCTCAGCCTCACGAATCCCAAGTCAAGTAACTCTTCAATTCAACCTTCAACTCTCTCAACTCAGCTGGTGCCATGCGGTAAGGAGCCATCGAGATCGGCTGTGTATCTGGTAGCAATGTGATCTCGAACTCGATTTCTCTCTCAGGAGGTAATCCTGGTAATTCATCAGGAAAAACATCTGGATATTCGGATACTACTCTGATGTCCTGTGTCATCGGCTCATGATCAAGTACCTCTCGAACAAATGCTAGATAGAAATCGCAACCCTAATCAACAAGTTGATGAGCTTGCAACACAGAAATGTACTCTATTTTGGAGTCATGTAAAATACCCACAAAAGTGAACTCGGGTAAATATGGAATCCTGAAGACAACTGTCTTCCTAAAGCAATCAACGAGTGCATGATGAGCTGATAACCAATCCATGTCTAGAATCAAGTCAAACTCATCAAGCTGTAGAAGTAGACAATCTACGATCATCTCGTGACCGCCAATCAGTACGAGCAAGTGCCTGACTATCAGTGAAATAATGAACAACTGGCCACCTGACCCACGGATGTGATAGGAAAAGACAGTCTCTGCGACTCTGCCTAAAGAAGCTAGTAGCCTCGAAGCAAGGAAAGAATGTGTCGCTCCAGAATCAAATAAAACATGGAAAGGTCGGCCCAAGACTGAGACCATACCTTTCACCACAGTAGCTGCTGAACGTGCCTGCTCCTCGATCACTGCATGTAGCTAACCCTGCCTGGCTGGTGCGGGACTGGAACCTGCCACACTCTGTGTCTGTCTCTACTGCTGTCGCCTGAAGTTGGAGTTCCTGCCACGAAAACTCCTTGAATGCTGTGCCTGAGGCTGCGAATATGAAGGCTGTGGTTGAGGCTCACCAGATCTATGGGGACACTGATGCCGGTAATGTCCCCACTCATGGCATAAGTAACATCGTACTGGTCGGGTAGAAGGAGTGGTCGTGTCTGTGCTCCGAGCCGATCCTGCTAGAAGGCTGCGATTCTCTCCAGAGGTGGAAAGTTGGTATTGCTTAAGCATGTTCTTTCGGCTATTCCCATTTTTATATTAATCAAATCCAAATATATTAATCACAAATAAAATATACATATCCAATACTAAAAAATAGTCTTGACATATGCCACCGCATTCTCAATATAGAACCTCTCCTGGAGGAAACAAATGCATTTCTTTTTTGTGATGGGAAAAGAGGGTAAAACCCTGAGATGGGACTCACCACAAGAATTGTATTAAATTATCAAAAAAGAATAGCATACATATGACCAAGCCGACATGATGCCTCTAAAATGACCGAGAACATTTTCAAACAACTGAATTTCTGGCTAACCACAAAGCCTAAATAGATGCCAAAGGCTTTGCAGAAGTATAATTCTCTTGTCTGAAGCTTAGAGATATATAAAATCATATGATATGGAAAAAGAGTTAATATGTCGAATGA
>JAZKJV010000575.1:600000-798207 GCA_037367405.1 Ottelia alismoides
TTTGAAACTGAAATGAGAACTACAAAATAAACGATCAAATTCTACAAGAACAATAACTAAATGTCTAATAAACAACGAAAAAACTTACAAATCGCGGACTTGAAGATGATCTTCTTTCGTCGCTGGAGATCTTGAGATTTCGCAGCAAGAGCAAGCCATAGATGATTTTGGAAATTTCGAAAATAAATAAAATGCAACGTCGGATAGACTTAATTGCGAATCAGAAAAGGAAATCAGTCACGAGGAGAATGCGGAAGGAGTTTATTATGGTAAGGATTGACGCTAAAAAAAGGGAATGGATGAGATTAAATAGGATCATTAGATCATGATCCGAAGGATGAAAGCACGGGCTCATTTCGACTCAAATGGGCACAGTGCTCTCTGGATAAATTCCCTATATATATATATATTGTTTTGATATCCGCAGATGCCTCCAGTGACGTCTATAATTTTTGATTATGTCAAAAGATGTGCCTTATCTAAGTTAATTGACTCCTTTGGAAGAACTAAGTCTAGTCACCTATTGTCAAGATTAATATTGATAATGATAAAAAAATGATTAATGTGGTTAACTCACAAAAAATGTGCCAATTAGAAATCTGGGTTGTGGGATAAGATGCATGTTGGCGTGTTCGTATTGATAAGATATTTTTTTCGGTTTAGGTGATAACTAATTTCTGCAGACGGAGTATCTCAATGATCTATTCATATAATTTTCAAGTAAGGTATGTACATTAACTTATGTCACATACCATTGTTATTTATACCCCACATTAGATTTTATCAATTATTGATTGTTGCTCTAATTTAATCTCTTAAAATTCTTTGATTATATTTCCTTAGTATAACTATAGATAGTCAGACGCTAATTTGATATGTTGTCATAATGCTTGTCTATGGATTCATTATTAAATGATAAAGAGATTATTGCATTATTGTCTTTTGATATATAATTTAATTTGTAATTTTGTTTGTCCCAATATTTTTATTGAAAATTAATTATTGTTTTTAACACTATCATTGTGAGGGAGTAGACATTGTTCATTATTGGCCCATTAGAGGCTTTGACCTGGTCGGGTGCTGCGCGGACGGTTAATTCCGTCAAGTGACTGTTGTAGGCGGGTAATCCTATACTACTTCCAAACAATTTACCGCTATGGCGGTTGACTCAGTACTGATATCTATTGCATTGGGGTTTGGATAGGAGACCTCGTATCGATATTTGTTTTAGTTTTAAATTTTTTTTGATTTAAGAGAACGGGGTGGCTTCTATCCAAGCTCGGGCTGCCAAGTGTAGGCAGATGGTATTGATTTATATTTGATATGGATATTGACATTATGGTCACAAAAATTATGATATTTAAGGAAATTTATTGAATTTTCATTGTTATCCCATGATGATTTGTATAATTGAAAAAGTCTTGTTATAGTTCATTGTTTATTGAATTATATTTCTTACCATATAGAATTGCCATCATATTATTTTTTTACTACTCATTGTATATGATTATGATGGTATGTCTCATAAATTATTGGTGCATACTTAGTTAATTCGTTTGATTAATATTGAATTACAACCTTGCAGCTTAGAAGGAAGCACGAGGGTTGATCGTTGGCTGGATTGAAGAGTCTTTGATTTTTTCTAACCTCTTAAGTCATTGTACGGATAAACCTATTTAATTTTTATTATGTAGTTCAAACTTGGTGAGTCTATTATTTATTGATTATGTTCCTCTATTCTTCCATCATGTTTGGCACTCTGAATGTTATTTATGGAATATTGAGTTTTTGTGGCTGTTTGCTATTTAAAAAATAGTGTGGAAAAATTTTGTGGCTGTTTGCTATTTTTAATTCCCATTTTACCCCCAGCCAGTAGCTTGTCCACTATTTTAGTTTATTTCACTATTTAAAAATACCAAAAACAATTTGAAAAATACCAAAAAATCAAAAAATAGTAGAAAATCTTAAAATATCAAAAAGATTTTATTTCTGAATTTTTGGCTATTTTTGCATATTTTTATTAATATTCTATCTTCTCTTTTATTATATTGTGTTTATATTCCAATATTGAAAAAGGCAAAAAATATATAAAATATAAATTATAAAAATCAGAAAATTAAAAATCAAAACACAAAATTAACAATTAAATAAAAAATAAAAAAAATTAAAATAAAAAACCCACAAAAATTATCTGCTTGCATAGTGTAGACATCACTCGCGTACACAAACACATTTATTTGATCTGCCCTGCTTGCTCCCTGTGTTCGAACTTACTGCATACTTGGCTGCTATACATCGTTTGTGCAGAGTTAAAAATAAATTTTAACTCCACATTTATTTCTAATTATTGATCTATAGTGTGGGTTAATTGTTGATTAATTAGGGATTTTTAGCGGTCACCGCAACGACCCTTGTGTTCCCGCCTTGTGTGGAATACACGACCCTAGAAATTCCTAGTTTATCGATGAGTCTATTATTTATTGATTATGTTCCTCTATTCTTCCATCATGTTTGGCACTCTGAATGTTATTTATGGAATATTGAATTTTTGTCCCGCCCCTGGACTCGAAAAAGAATTATTGTTTTGAGATGCTTTCGCAATTTTTCCCATGTTTCGAGGTCCGGGACGTGACAGAAACCCTCACATTATCATTTCTCAAAATATTACATGAATTAGATTGTTTCTCAATATAATGTTGGTTAAGAAAATAATGTTGAATCAGAATCGGATCTATACCAAAATTTAGAGTTATCATAATTGAGTAGTATGTTCTCCACCCAAAAGATTGCAACCCTCAAATTATCATTACTCAATATATTAAATGGATTTGATTATTTTCCAATATAATTTTGATAAAGAAAACTTGATCACGACCAATTAGTTACAATCATCAAGTATTCACCAGCTCAAATAGACTTATTAGTATGAATATATCTAAACAATTTTTAAAATAATAGAGCTAATATATATTTTACTTGTTTAGTGCTAGTATATATTTTTACTTACTTAGTGTATTCTGTAAATTTGTTTGTATGAACTTTGACATTAGGCTTGCAAAAAATATCTATATATGTGCGTGCTTGTGATAGATATATGCATTGTACGTGCAAAAGTATGGATCACTTTAATCACATATATGGATATACATATAAAAACTTAAATATGTAATGCTCTTAGAATAAGAGATTGTTCTAAAATAATAAAATCTCATAATAAAATGGTCACACCATAGTTACAATTTCCACTATATCTCTATACATCACATAGCAACAGACCGCATCAAGATCGATTACACAAGAAATCACTAAATCGCATTTTGGGGAGAAGTAAAAATCCTCTGAGCTTGATTTTTTGGTCATAGTAGTCTCCTTCAAAATCTGAATGAAGGTAAAGAATCCATGAAGCCAACTCTACTTAATTGTGGGAAAAGACTTTGCCGTCGTTCTTGTTGTTGTGGTAGTCTCCTTGAACTTCCTCAACTTTTTTTTAAAATCATCTACCCACTTTGGGTAATTTTGAGTAAGACTTGACAAATTTCTTTTTCTCTTGTAATGTAAGAAAGTCCTCATATCCTTTTATAATGTGATTCATATCAAATGCACACCATACCTACCTTAAAAAATAGCAAATTTCAATAAAGGAACTCAACTGTGCATCGCTTCTTAATTACACATTTACACACCTCATTTTTTAATGTAACCAAGATGGTATCAAACTTCCAACTTTAGGTGTTAACATCGATATAAAAGGAATGCAAAAGAATTAAGAAACTTGTTTTGAGACAAACAAAAAAATCACCCGTCCTTTTTACTTTTCAATAACGAGGTTCATACATGAATATCTAGACCTACTGTGGGTACTTTTTTAATTTAATCATTAGAAAAAAAAAGGATATTTACACTCACAAAATTTGAGTAGTTTTGAATTTACGTACATACATCCTCAAGATTATGGGTGTGAGGCGGAGTGACTATTTGAGATTTTCATGTAATTTGTGAGGGTTTATGAGTGTGAGATGGAATGATATTCTAGATTTCTCATGTAATTCGTTATAATCGAGGGTTATGTACGTAAATATAAAATTATTCAGGGTGTAAATATAAAAAATGAATTTTACCCGGTAGACCCTAAAATATTTTCATATTACCTCCATGACCTATGAAACAACCTAATCACCCCCCCCCCCCCTCAACCCCGTAAACTTGCTAACTCTTACCCTACAGGCCATGTGGTTAAACCCAACTGGATTTCGTTATATTCTTTTACATTATACCCATTTTGTTTATCAAATTTACATTTTGCGACACTCCCCCTCACCTCCTCATCTCCCTTTCCCACGCAACACCCACCACCTCCTTGACCTCCGCCACCCTCACCCTCCTCCTCCTCGACCTCTGCCCTCTCCCTCCTCCTCCCCGACCTCCCCCTTTCCCTCCTCCTATCTAGCGGTCAATGCCTCCTCAAGCATCGATCATCATGCCATTCTCCATGTCGTGGTCTCGTCATCGCTACATTCACGGTCGCTCACTACCTCCTGCGTGAGATCTTCTCCATCTTGTGAGTTATCTCAGCACCATTTCCAATCCGTCAGCACCACAACCATCTACGATCGGATCTCCTTAGCCACTAAGCGCCTCCTTGTGCTTGTCTCATCTTCAACATCTAGCGGAAGGATTTCCAGCCGTTGGCTTCACCTAATTCCACCTGCGCCCTTCAGATCTCCACCATGTGAAGTTTCCGCCCTCGCCCTCCCACGCCTTCCGCCCTCGCCCACCCTGCCCTCTACCCTCGCCCTCCTCCTTTCCACCCTCCACCCTCTTCCTCCCTCGAACTCCGTCCTCGCCGTCCCACCCTCTCCCTCCTGCCCTAGTTCCTCCCCGACTGTACTATCCTTCAGATCGGTGGCGACCTCAACGGCCTCCAGAAACTCCCCGACGGAGTTTCCTCCCTCCTCCCCTAGTTCCTCCCAGACAGTACTCTCCTCCAGACCGGACAAACCATTCGACGAATCCCTCTCTGACTGGCATGAGCTCGCTGACCCCTCACTCTCGGACAGTCGGTGGTAGGTCACCAACCAGATCCTCCATGACGACCACCTCTTCGTGGAGCATGTGATAGACGAGGAGAGAAGAAGGATGGGGAGAGAAGGAGGGTGAGAGGAGGAGAGAGTGTGTGAAAAATATACCACTAGATTTGCTAAAGTTTGATTAACTCAACTTAAACCCATACTAGTTAACTCGAGCAGTCTCAAATTAACGGTAGAGCCTGTGAGATAAGACGGAGTAAGTTTAGGGGGTTGAGGAAGAAATTAGGTTGTTTCAAAGATCGTAAAAGTAATTTGAAAATATGAGTAAAAATCTTTTAAAAAACACACTCCATTTTGTTCCTAATTCCCGGCCTATAAATGCCCCCATCCTGAAACCCTAACCCACATCCCATCCTCTCGCCCGCATCTGCTCTTTCTTGCTCTCCGCCCATAACTAGTCATCTGCTACCCGTTATTATTCGAAATCGATCGGCTATTATCTTTTCTTCTATATCAAATCCATCGTCTTCTCCAATTCACCTTCTTTCTTTAGGGTTATATCCTTTGTAAGCTTTGTTCCGCGACAAATGAGGAATCTCGATGACAAAAATGGGTAATTTGCGTCTGATTTCAGATCGTGATGGTAATCACCTTGGAGAACTGATGCCGCAATGCCTTCGCTCATATTTTCTTTACCGATTGTCATCTTTTTTGTGTTTTCTTTGTTTATGTTTTGCTTGCTGGCGATGAAATGACGACTATAGGTTTTCCCTATTGGTTTGATCGCCGATGTGATGGCACTGTTCGTATTAGCTCTATCTGATCGTCGCCAAGTTATCTTATTCCCATTTCCTTTTCTTCCAATTTTTTGGTGGTTACCTTTTTCTGGTAAAGGATGAATCTTTATATGAAAATGGGTAATTTGCGTCTGAATTGTAACATTGATGCGAACCGCTTATGATATCTGATGCCTTCACTCTACCATGTCTGCTATCCAGTTATTTTTTTTATTTGAGGGGTTTTCGAGATTTTTTTGATGAGATGAGGATCGATGATTCCATATTGGTTTGATTGCCTTGATGATTGCATTGACTGTATTAGCTCTATCTGATCACTTCCACCTTGGATCTTTGTTTCTCCAAGTTTTTGTTATTAATTCACACTGCGGAACTTTCCAATTTTGTTTCTTATTGATTGTCTGGTTGCCTGTCCTCTGTAATGTGAAGTTTTGATGATGAGGCTGTTAAATTCCATTCACAAATCCTGATGCGAATGCAGTATTTGTTTGAAAGGATTTGACATTGGTGTTTTGTTTGTCATTGTTTTTTTTTTCTGTTTGATTGACTTTCTTTCTTTGTTAATTAAAGGTTAGAAGGTCGTGAATAACTTCTTTTCTGTTTGTTTGAAATTGGTTTTATTTTTTTTTGACAATACTTGATGCGTTTAATTGCTTGGTTTCTTAAGTTTTTATGAATAATGCTTTGCACATATTTGTAACAGTCTCACGTGATTATCCTTTAATTGTATTATTAGATATACTGGATAGTAATAGAAAGCAAGTCAGCTTCTTGATCAAATCATCTCATCATTTGTGTGTAAATGATCCTTATGTCAAAGAAATTAAAGATATCTTTTGTGGGTGGATCTTGACGGCAAATGTAAAAATTGTTATGCAACATCATTAGTATGCTATTCCATAACTATATGTAAAAGCTCAAACTAGAGAATACACAGCACATGGAGTCCCTCATGTAAGTAATGTGCCAGATGGAGAAAAGAGTTGCTTTGAAGTTAGTTCCGATCTTTCAAGATGGTGAACAATCTTTTCAGTTTCTTTAAATAATCATATTATATTCTTCATAAAAATAAATGTTGCTGCTTATTTCAATTTTTAAGCCAGGTATTATTTTTTTCAATAGATTTGCTTCTAATTTTCACGATATTTAATTTCTATTTTGTTCATTGGCTTTATGAGCAGCCTCCATTTTGGTATGGAGTTCGCATATACAGGTTCTATCTGATTAAATAAATTCGCATGTCATTCCATTATCCATATGAAGTAAAAATAAAATGTTTCTTGTACCCAGTAATGTATCTGAACTAGCAACATTGAAAATTCAAAATAAAAACACTTAAAATGGCACAAGAAAAGAACATGGAGATGAATAGGATTAGTTAAATATAAAGTTATGTGTGTTTGAGAGTAAACAAGTCCAGAAACAAAAAATGGTCACATTATGAAGACTTTTTTACTCCTTTGTTTGGGAATAAGTGGTAATAAGGGTGGGGAATAAGTTGGAGAATATGTGCTATTTTTGTCCTGTCGAAAGGATAGAATTAATGTTGAATAAGCGTTGGTAAGATTGAATATGGATGTGAATAATGGTGGAATATAGATTAAGAGAGATGTACAGAAAGGAATAATTGCATGAGAAAGGGAGGAGAATCTGGGGAAAATGTCTTTATTCTTGGCACCAAGGTTTTAAAAATTGATTGTATAGGAAATAATTGCATGAGAAAGGGGGGAGAAGCGGGGGAAAATGTCTTGATTTTTGTGATCATGGTTTTAATAATCGAATTGTATAGGCTGGTTCAATTGGTTAAATTAAGAATTGGAAGAAAAATGATCGCCCCATGGTTTTTAGTCAGAAAATAAAAATCGGTCAAAATCTGGTTGAATTGTTTAAATTCATTTGAATCAATTGAATCAAATCATAGGTTCAATTATTTATTTTTAAATTTAATAAATGATTATTTACACCTATAATATTGAATAGTTTTGTAATTACCTTAAGACCCTTGATAAATTGTAATTGCATGAGTAACCTTGAATAAGTGCTCTGTCCTACATCCATAACCTTTTCTTATTTTAGTTTGTTAACTCAACTAGATCTAAAGTTAATCTAACCAATCTTAGATTTAATGGTTATAATTAAATGTAAAAAAAAGAAAAATAAAAAACTCTACTACCTCCTCTAACATCCTTCCCCCACCCACAAACCCACCCACTTCGTCGACCATCATCCCCCTCGGCCTCTGCCTCTAGAAGCCCTCGCCTCTAGCAGCACCCCACCTCGACCTTCGCCTCCTAGTGCCCCCACCTCCCCTCCCCTTCCTCCTCGTCAATCCCCCCTTCCCTTTGACCTCTGTCACCAGCATTACCCCCTCTCCTTCCTCCTCCTCAAGCCCCCTCCCCTTCGACCTTCGCCACCCAGCTATGTCCACTGGCATCCCCCTCTTATCGAACTCCTTGTAGCAGTCGGTTTGGCGTATGATGGCGCACGGAGAATTGTGCCACAATAGAGACAATGGGCAGTATCCATTGACAATCGTCGCCCTCATTGCCTGAGTTAGTGACATTCCATTCTCAGGCCTCTGTTTTGACAAGTTGTTTGGTCTCGTCCTCACCCTTGATAACTTGGTGTATGTCATGTAGTTCGGATAGCCGATGTATTTGCTTCCTAAGCTCACCGAGCACTCGTTGGTGGTCGGGGAGAATTGCCCCCTCCGCACGCTCTCGTGGTGGGACGAGGCGGAGAAGAAGATTGATCCGTTGCATGAGTCCGTCGCTCCGGGATTGGAGAGCTTGTATGGTGGGGGTAGTATTGGGTGTGGCTCCACCTCGGATAGGACTAAGGCCTGATTCTGGTGTCGAACTCGATGATCTTGACATCGGCTTCGTCGGATGGTGTCCGCATAGATCTTGCCCGATCGGAGAGGTTGCCCTTGGTGTCCTAGTAATGTTGCTCCATCCATTGGTCCAACCACTTACGGTTGGGAGATTGCAGCATGGTGTCAATCACCAAACCGTAGGCGGCACGTGCGGTGGCCCTCTGCATCATGCACGCATTTTGGTGGATAGAGCTCCAATCGTGATGAGGGAATGGGTGGGAGGGAATGGCTTGATGTTGGGGAGGGCAAGGAGAAAAGGAGAGAAAAAGAAGATGAGAGAGAGAGAAATGGCATGATTTACAAATAAGAAAGCTCAATAAGGGTAATTTTATCTTTTTTAATGGAAATCATCATAAATAACGGCCATCCCAAACGAAACATAACACATGATTATGTCATGTAAGAGTTAAGCATTATTCAGGGTTACTCATGTAATTATGAGTTATCGAGGGATCATGGGGTAATTACGAAAATACTCAAGGTTACGAACGTAAATATCCCTTTAAAAAATATAAACTTTTAAAAATTACTCATAAATTAATCTTATTCTAACCCATAATTTAGTATTCCTTATTTCTTCTCCTTCCACATGCGTCAATGATCTATTATCGCCTCACTTCCTGCCATATAAACATTGCCTCTGTCACACATATTATACGTGTTTGTCTACTTCTAACAACGACAAATGAAGAATATGTACTAATTATACTATGAGAAGTAACAAGTTAAAAACACTTATTATTAACTAAAGTTTAAATAATTTTGAAATTGTTAATTTTATACATCACATACACATGAGTTTTACAAAATATGTTTATTATGTTCTTTTGAAATTTTCTATTAATATTTATACCCTTAACATTTATCTATGTCTCTTGTGTTCATATATTCTTTAAAAAATATAATATTATTCTTATGTTGGTATAATATACGAGAATACTTGTACTAATAAAATGTCACTACTATCCATTTTATAAAAATACAGAGGGGTGCACAATTGTAAAAGAAAAAGTATAAGTGTTATTGGAAAAATAGGAAGGACACAAGTATATAGATCCATTAAAGATATGAAGCAACATTTTTCATATTTGTTTGTATGATACTATCGATTAAACTCGGTTCGATCTGGTTAAACCATACGAACCAAATCAATAATACAATGGTTTGATCTTTTTCGATTTTTATGAATCGATGATGTCTCATCGACCCGACCATAAAAATCGAAAATCAATACTGATTTGATGTCCGTCCGATTTTTAGAACCTTCCTTGACACTATTCATCTCCTAAGCAAAGATGGAAAAATCAATGTCATGTCAATTTAATACACTAACTATCCAAATTAAAATTAATGATGAATCAAATAATATGGTTGTGTTTGGTGGTAGATAATCTTTTGGGAAAGTGGTTTATATAACGGTTAATCTTTTATATTGTTTTGGGAGGATTTGTTTTGTTGAGAATGTTTGTAAAGTGTGTGTACTGAATTATGTGAATTATGTGAGTATTCTATAATTTTTGGATATTATGATAGTATATTATATTATTTTTATTGAAATAGATGAAAGAAAAAGAAGTACATCTCTTTTAAATAAGAGAATAGATTTCAGGTGGTTTCTACAATAGAGGAAATAAAATATAATTTGAGATCTTGTGAGATGGAAATGGAGGTTTTGAACCAAAGCTTGGATGGAAACAAGGGTTTTTTTTCTTAGAAATCCAAGGTTTGATGGGTGATTGAAAGGACCACATTTAACATTACTGGAATGTAAGGATTTTTATTATTAAAAATGTGTCTTTATATGCGTAAATTGGTCCTTTCTACTGTGATTAGATTAATTCAAGAAGAGTAAATGTAGAAAAAGTTTAGGTAGTTGAGTAAATTGACATCAGAGTTTAAGTAGTTGAGTAAATTGACAGGATTATAGTGTAAGACATAGCAAGTTTATATGCGTCAGGGTGTAATTATTAAGATTGCATATGTTTCCATGTAATTTGTAAAAGCATGTAGGTGCCATGGGAAGAGGATCCTTGGCTGGAGAGAGGACTGCAACAGAGGTGTTGTAATCCTCTCTAATTCTTTTTTGTGATTTAGGTTACAAAATCCAACCTTATGGATAGAATCTTAGATTAATGTTCTAAATGTCCTCCAAATTTTACTTCAATCCGAGATTATTTGCTATTTTATCTTAATGGTTGAAGATTTAGATCTTTAAGTTGCTTAGATCTTGATCGAATGTTTGACCATTAAGATAAAATAGCAAATAATCTCGGATTTAAGCGAAATTTGTAGGATATTTAGAACATTAATATAAAATTCAATCCATAAGGTTGGATTTTGGAATCTAAATCACAAAAAAAAATTAGAGAGGATTACTACAGCTCTGCTGCAATCCTCTCTACAGCAGAGGATCCTCTTCCAGGTGCCATGGTGTTAAAATGCCTGGAATCTTTATGTTTTCTATTATAGTTCAGCTCTAGGTCAGTTGTGTATTGTTTTTTAATAGAACTTTATTTTTATTCATTTATTTAATCTAACTAATTTCATGAATGAAATTATAACTTTTGTTGATATTTCACATTATATTATTTCTTTTAGATTTTTATCGATTGTACTCTTATGAGATATTGGAATATCAGTTATGCTCTACTTTTTTTGGAATATCAGTTGTACCCCTTCTTACAGTTCTATCATTAATGCCCTCTCGTTACTTTAACAGTTACTAAGTTGAACTTAACCATGAATTTTTCAAACCATGGTGTGGTTAAGAGGGGTAAATACCATCTTCCTTCCCCAACCTCTCCACTCAAACCTTCTCTCTTTCAACTGTCGTTGCGATCTCCTAGAGATCTTCAGTTTTGTTGGAGCCGCCAATATCTCCATCCTTTATCATGTCATGGCCAAAGAGAGACATGACACCGACACAACACATCTCATATGGACCAATCCTTGAACGCGAATGTGATGGTGGATGCAAGGGTAGCACTATTGGTCAGACGAGAGGAGGATGGGAGGTACAACGCGAAGGAGGGGGAGGAGGAGGCTGGGAGCGGAGAGAGGGCAGAAGGGGTAGGGGAGGGATGAGGGGAGGAGGAGGTTGGGGTGAAGATTCGTCAACGAGTACGAGACCACAACAAAGCAAAAGACCCTCACCAACCGTCGAAGCTCCTCACCTTAGGACTGATCAAAGAAGAGCGCTTACTTCTACCTTGCACGATGAACCCATCCATCCTCTTAACAGAGCTCACCAATCACTGAAGTTTATCCAACCGTGGTTACCTTCAACATAACAGGAACCTCACAGCATAAGCCCCCTTCGGAGGTCCTCCATCCTCATCTTTAACCATAGAGCACCTAAGAAGTCCCCCAATAGCATCTCAACCTCCAACATTTGCAGCCCCCTTCACATGAGAAGAACACTTAAAGAGGAAGGAGACCTTTCCAGTGAACAACTACCATCTGATTGATGGACCTCATTTGATCTCCACCATGAAAAGTGGTTAGATCTTGGCCAATTATTCGTCACAAGAAGGCACCATCTACGATCCAGAGGAGAGCACCTCACGTGGCCTAGAGGAGGACATGTCAAAGGAGGTTTCATTTGTATGTCAATAAAACCTTATGACTTTTATTTTGAAATAGGGATTTTTACACCATGATTCCAAAAATCTTTATAAATTATTTTCTCGATCATGCATACTTCATAATTATCACCTAACCTTGCAAATTTTCTAACTCTTATACTACGGATCATTTGATAACTCTCATCTAGTTGAACATTAAAATGAAACTCCGGAACATTAAAGTGACCCTGCATACTTCATAATTATCACATAAACCCTGCAATCTTGCTAACTCTTATGCTCCATGTGGTTAACCCTCATCTATTTGAACTTGCTAACTCCTATCCTCTAAAAAAATGCTCATATTATCTTTTTTGTTCATCAAATTTACAAGGAACACCTCCTTCTTTCCTCTCCCATCCCCTCCTCTTCTCCACCGTCCCTCAGCCATTCTCGATGTTGTTCCTACCTCTCCCAACACTATCTTGAGCTCTACCCCCTCCCCCACATCACCTCGACCTCTGCATCACCTCTCACACATGGCCCAGACCTCCCCTCCCTAGTGTCGCTCCAATATCCACACCAACTCCCCCATGATGCCCGACATTTGCCCCCTCCCTCGCGTCGCCCCAAACTTTGCCCCCTCACCATCTCCATCTTGAACCCTTCCAGCACCACCCAGAGCTCCTCCCCTCTCTCCCCCAACGTCGCACAAACCTCTGCATCCTCTCCCTCGCATCGCCTCGACCTACACCCTCCCTCAGCTCCGTCTCGACTTCTGACCCCTCCCATCACCACCTATACCTCTACATGTAAGATCTTTAAACCTTGATGGGGATTACCAAACACAATATGATAATGATGTATGTTCCACATACATATAAAACATACACATTAAAAGGTGACATGTCATTATAAATTCTTACCCAACAAACAAAAGTAATAACATGATACAAAAATGTAATAAAATAATGAATAATATTAAAGCAGTTATGAGAGCTATCAACGACATGGATAATATATCTTACATTCTCATTATGATTACAACTATATTAGCCTTTTGTTTATAACATCCATTGAAATAATTCACACATATACTGATGACTAAGTAATCGATAGTAAAAGAACTCAAAGAGTGATCTGATGGTAGAGCAATGTGCTTTCATTTTAAAGGATACGGGTTCAAATCTCAGTGAGACGTTCCGGACTCCTGAAAATAGCTGGTAATGGTATTCAATGACTTGTGAATGAAAAGAAATAAAATGGCTCGACAATATTGACGGTGATGGCGAGACAAGGTATTTACACAAATATGGAAATGCACTAATTATAACAAGTACTTTTCAACATAAAAAAATTAGGGAAAAGGCATTGTGGGCATTCCAAATAATAGGACCTTTTGAAGATGGGATTTCAAAAAGAGTAAAATGGGGCTTCCCTTGTGGGGAGCTAACTTAACTTTCCTGCCTTATTTTTTCTTTTTTTTTTATTTTTTTGGAAATTTCTTCCGCAGATTTTCATCAATATATCCATATACTATGTCATTCAAATTTCGTACGAAACAAAGATTCCTACGGCATCCATCCCGATTGGATCGATTTTTGCAATTCTTTTATCGTTAAAAGATGACTGTCTGGATGGAGATTGTAGGAGTCTTTGTTTCGCATGAAATTTCAATAGCATAATATAGGGATATAGTGATGAAATTTCAGGGAATAAATTTTCAAAAAATTAAAAAAAAATTAAAAATAGGACGGGGGAAGCCAAGTTAGTTCACCCAGGGGCAACCCTATTTAACCCTTTCAAAAAAAGGATAGACGTGAAGGTTGGTTATTTTACTATCAATTTCATAACTGCCTACTTGGATGATTTTCAAGTCTACTATCATATATCTGAAAATTACTTCTTAGATCTCTACATAATAAAGTCCCATGCAACTTAAATACATTGACGCCCCAATAGTTCTCAAAATTCGTATTTGATTAACTTTATCCTATTAGGCCACATTATTAGATTTAACAGTATTAATATATTTTATACATGCCGAAAGATCATCGTTGGATTAGTATTCCAACACTACCCTCCACCTGTGCCACCTTGACCTCCGCCCCCCTCCCTAGTGCAGCCCTAACCTCCGCCCCTCCTCCCCGACTACCTCGACCTCCACAGTGAGCCCTTCTCATCTACCATGTTCACGACGACATTGTACTGTTCCCCGAGGATCATATAAACTACAATGATAGCAAACGCTTCTCCGGTAGATTCAACGGGGTCATATTGAGCTAGGACGCAATCGAAAGGGAGCGGATCCTCAGTCAGGACTGCATGATTCGTAGAATGCTATTCCAAATAAATATACAGATCGATTTTTTTCAAACGGAAGATCAGCACTCAACTAGTTACAGACGAACAAAAGATAGAGGATCATATACTAACTCACTATCAAGACCATTATAGATGTCGTGCCAAAGCGTGTCGACCTATAAGTGTTGGGTCGAGATGGATAACCATCGAGTTCTTCCAAGACCGCCAGGATCTTGATCATATATCTTAGAGATAGGAAACAAGATACTTATAATTAAGCAAGGGTTTAAATATCGGTATCAGATATCGTATCGACACCATGTCGATATCGGCCAACATTTGTGAAGGAATGATCTGAAAAGTCCCCTATATCGCCATTTCAATCAAAATTAAACCATGCCTATAAGCATTCTCAACGTCATCATGGAAAACATTGAATTCTCCGGTAAATGGACTTCCTAGATGTCTTAGCAAGTCGCTTCAAGGCAAATTAAATGGCTTTCCTCCCAAAAACGGAGCGTGGAAATTACCGACAAACAGTGTGTGTATCCGATCTGGAAACTAGATCCATATAGGTCAGGTTGGTACCTTTAAAATTGGCCTGCTTTCCAAGATATAAGAACGAGGAATAAGAACTTCTACGAGATCGAATATATTTGAACATAAGAGTCTGAGAGTCAGAAGAAATGAAAGTAAAAAAAGAAAGTTAATTGCAATAATTTAGAAGGTCCAGTGCTTGAGAAGGCCGGACGAAGATATTCATATTATATATATGAATAAATCGCATCAGTCACAACTAAGTCGTTGTAGTATAGTGGTAAGTATTCCCGCCTGTCACGCGGGTGACCCGGGTTCGATCCCCGGCAACGGCGTTTTTTTCCCAAATTCAGACGTGGGTAAATTGCACATATAACTTTCTCTTATTCGTGACGTTCGCGAAAACTCTCCATACGCTTACCATTTTATATTTGCCTAAATACATAATCCATAAATCCGTGTCCATCTTCCCAATATCTGGATATCCTAAACTACATGCTCGGGTTCGAGCTGGTATGTATACAAACTGTTCCAGAGGAACTTCTGGAGAATTACGTACACCGATACGTATACTGGTAAATCAATGAGCGGATATTTGCATTATATACAGTTCACAATGAAAGCCGGAATACATCTCACAAGTTTATTAAACATATTTTTGCAGTAGATCATTGTTTGCATTCAGGCATATGTTTGATCACAGATTCACAACAACTGGATACAGGCAGCTACCAAATGAGTAAAAAAGCCGAAACGTCGATCCAAAACGCGCAACAGCGCAACGGATCATATCTTCGATAAGTTCGTCTCAGCACGATCTTAACGACTAAAGCATCTGTGCTGCAGTGTGCAATGCATACAGAAGGACCAGATCTTAAAATTAGAATCATCTCCAGTGCTTGAATGTAAGTTGCATCCAGGTCAATTTGATTGAACAGAATCGCATTTTAATGCAAAATCTTATATAAGTTCAAAAAAAAATACAAAGTTGCTTTCTTGTACAGAATGTGGAAAACGATAAGCAGAAGCAATAATAAAAACAAGCACGATAAACATACGAAGAACATGGAGATTATTAGTAGGATACTAGTCTATAAGGAGCAGGACGAAACCACGGGAGAATGCCTCAAAGAACAGAATATTCTTCTGTTTCGTTCTCTCACCATTAGTAGATGTGGAACTATCTCTTCATCGCGACCTGGGACATTCTCAAACAAAATATAAACAAAATCACTCTGAAAGAGGACCGATCAATCAACACAGCTCTTTCAAAAAATTTGAATCCTGTTCAGCTGTTCTAGTCTTCTTTGGACGAGAATTGATGCAGCACCTTCTCATTTCTTTTCCTCAAGAAAACCTTCATCGTGATCGCCTTCAGTCGGGTTACTTTTCTTGAAGACGATGTTCACCGTGGCCGCCTTCGGGTTCTTTTCCCGAAGGAGATCTTCACCTCGATCTCGATCATCTCCTGGTTTCTTCTTTTTAAGGCAACCTTAAATCTGCTCAACTTGTTTTCTTTCACCCTCTCTTGACTTTAGATACTAATCTCTTAATTATCTAAGGTCAGGAATCTTGCATCAAGAGCCTCAGATATCTCGTTATCATATCAATACTTCCACGAGAAAAATAAAGATCGATTTCAACAATTTAAAGATCGATTTCAACAATTTCGATATGCCTTGAATCCTAACCATCTGACCCTCCCATATACACACCCTCTCTTGCTATACTATACCCCAACAAGACAGATCTCGCTTATTTTTGTATTCGATTATATACACGGATCTGTTTGTTAAAACATAATTACATTACAATTAAATACATCAGGCTACATCTCAAGTTCTCTCTAAGAAGTGACGAATCCTCAGAGGTATGCTATAACAGGCGGGGCTCCCCATGTGCGTCACTTGATCTTGATCGAGCAGCTCTCCATTGTCAGAGCACGTTGTCAGATTCAGGTGAATTACCCCTTTTACATTGTCTTTATTTTAGATTTTTTTGTGTCCTTCTTAACTTCTGCAATATAAGTTATATTCCTCCTTTTTTTTTCAAAATATTATATGTGCATGTATCTTCTTACCAAATTTACAATCTTTTGTTAAGGTAGAGGCGTAAATTTTGTAAAAAAATATAAGGGTAAATCTGATATTACAAAAAAGTGAGAGGTATTAGCTAATAATGCACAAGTTAAGAAAAGCACAAGTGAGAAAAACCCGTATTTCTATCACAACCTGTTATTTTTCAAAATGTCAATAAAGTATGTGTTTTTATCCCTTACGTCGCTCTTCGATATTGCAATATCATTTATCTCCTTTTCTTTTAAATATCAGTTGTACATCCGACTTCTTGCAGTTTTATCACTTGTGCTTCTTGAGTTAAGTGTCGTCAATCCATGTACGATACAAAGCAAGCACAAAACCAACGAAGAGAGATTACGAGCAGAGACCCTACTCTATTATAAGCTCGGACAAACATCTTTCTCCTTGAACCCCTTTCCCCGACCACTCGATCCTCCCATAACATAAGCAGAAAGAGCCTAAAGGACCAATCAGAGCCTTCTGCAATCTGACCAATCAATCAGAGCTAGCAGCTTTCTGCAGAGCTTCTAGTCGAGCGGAATGGCTATACAAATATTTGTCGAGATATTTAACTTTTGGACACAAGGGTTAATTAAAAACAATTCTTAGAGAAAATATGCCATTTTGTAAAACTTTCTTCTTTATCTCAGTAACTCCCTTTTTCTCTATGCCCCACCTCTTCTGACCCAGTCCTCCACTGCCTTCCACCTCCTGCCCACTCCTCCACCACCTCCCACCTCCTTCGGGAGTGAGGTGCTGAAGGCGGTTAAGGACTCACTAAAGGTGGTTAATCCTTACAGTATTACTCGCATGAGCTTTTTAGTCCTGTGATGAAGATCAAAGAAGATGGATGTTCCGTTTGGTAACCGAATTACCCCAAGGTAACCCAGTTTACCCCTCTATTCTTGAGTTAAAATTCCATCACAAATCATAGTAACATAACATCACATTCTTTATTCTGACCCTCCCCAACACTCGTAATCATCCCAAACACCTACTATTTACATCAGATTACCTCCAACCCAGCAACCAAACAGACCCTATGGTGGGGTTGGAGCTTAAGCTTCGACCGTAATATCTGGAGGAGGTGAGAACGTATGCCTGATTGAAAGAACTGGAGAAAAGATCGGTGGGGGATTTGGGTTCCAAATCAGAGGAGGAGGAGAACAGAAATAAAGTAGTTTGAAGAAAAGAAGAGTAGCGGAGCCAGAGAAGGGGAAGAACAAGAAAGAGAGAGAAGAAACTTATAGGATCTTGCATGTGAATATGTTTAACTTTACCCATGAAAATATGATACCCACCTCACCTTTAAAAAAAATAAAGATGAAGAGACAGAGAAAACCTAGCTGCCCAGAGAGGCTGCCAGGTCAAAGCTTCCATGGTTTTCCATAGATACTCTTAGCCCTAGAACTCTGAATCCACACCACAAAACCGGATCTATGACTCCATGCTGCTTCATATCATACATATAACAACATTAGTTAAACTTGCAACATTCCTAGGCTCTTAAGACAACAAGCGAACAACTACCACCAAAGACCTGCTACCATTTAGAACTTGCTTGGTTCTTTATTCTCAACCAACGCCTTCACAGCGCCTTCAGCGTGTCTTTGACATGTGAACTATCAAGTCGATTACACGACAACTGCGAGAAGAAGAAAGAGATCATATGTCAGGGTTTATAACGAGACTCAAACCAAACAACAAGCACCTGCTTTGCTGAATGCAAACAAAATTAGATGTTTACCTGTAACCCCACTCGTTATCGTACCAGGAAACCAACTTAACAAAGTTGTTGTTCAAAGGAATACCAGCCTTGGCATCGAAAATGCTCGATCTGTAAGGGACCAACTTCAACATGTCAGACGACTTGCAAAGAGAGAGATGAATGCAACATCGGTCGACCAAAATTTATCATACCTGCAATCACCTATGAAGTCAGTGGAAACCAGATCCTCCTCGGTGTATCCCAATATGCCCTTCAGCTTGCCCTCTGACTCCTCCCTGCAGTCAAAATATTGCAGTACATAATAATACAAAACTAATGAAACTCTTAAAGTGTATCCATCCTGACCCATTTCGATTAACCACCAGTCCATTTTACATCAAATGCAAAGTATATGTCGTTCTAATCTAATGACCTGTTTTATGTAATGTTCAGAATCATGTTGATTACTGAGATAATGTTGAGATGCCTTAAATCCTAAGACATCATCTGTAAGTATAATATTATGCATCAGTTAGTCGTGCTCACTTTGTTGGATGGTATGAACAGAACTCAATTAGAACTCACCTGATAGCCGCCTTAATCTGATCATAAGAGGCTCCCTGCTCGAGTCTCACAGTAAGATCCACCACCGAGACGTTTGCTGTTGGAACTCTGAAAGCCATGCCAGTGAGTTTTCCATTCAAATCTGGAAGTACCTTTCCTACAGCCTGTATCACGAATTAAGTTCACCACAAACCACAGCGAAGCCAACATAGTTCAGACCAGTTTATAGTACATGGCCTGTACCTTGGCTGCTCCAGTGCTGCTGGGGATAATATTGAATCCGCAGCCCTTCCGCCTCGCCAATCCTTGCTGGATGGCCCATCAACTGTCTTCTGTGTTGCTGAGACAACATAAATTGCGAAAATACAGCATTCGGAACCTCAAGAAATGATTCTGCTAAGCCAAAGGAGGAAATAATCACTACCGGTAATGGCATGAACTGTGGTCATCAGTCCTCTACAATACCAAACCTATCATGTATGACCTGTGAAAAGCAAATGATACTTATGATGTAATAGGTGTGAAAAATATGTGATCGATGAGATGGATCGCTATATCATAACCCTATATATTCATTTGAATTGAACAGTAGGCAGTACCTTGGCCAAGGGAGCCAGGCAGTTGGTGGTGCAACTAGCATTGGACACCACGTCTAGATCTGGGGTGTACTCGTGTTCATTCACTCCAACAACAAACATGGGAGCATCTTTGCTAGGAGCCGAGATGATGACTTTCTTTGCACCACCCTAAGCAAAAATAACAATTACAAAATGGCCATATACCCATATAACGTTTCTCAACAACTTAACAGGTGGGATTGTTTAATAAGAGAACATTGTATAGACAGGTTAGAACACGATTTCAGGGTATCAAACCATAAATTAACAAGACCAAACGGTTATGACGGACAAGGCTGCAGAGATCAATGGACTATATAGTATAACAGTAAATATGATCAGACCAGTTCCACATATTAAAATATCTAATTATCTTAATATAGTAAAGTTAAATAGAAGAACAGTTAATTCAGGAGTAGCAAAGAGAACCTTCAGGTGTGCAGATGCCTTTTCCTTGTCAGTGAACACCCCTGTTGATTCTACGACATATTCAGCACCCGTCTCTCTCCAAGGAATCTCATCAGGATTCCTGATGATAGAAATCATAAACTCAAAACTGGTATGGAAAGCAAAAAATACAGATATATGAGACTCAATCAATCAACGCTACCTGATACCATAAACTGCAACTTCCTTGTTATCAAACAGCAGCGTTTTGGAGTCCTTGACCTTCACCTCATGATGCTTCCAGATCCCGTGCACTGAATCATACTTAAACATGTAAGTCTGCACCCATAGAACAATGTCACCGACCAAAATTCGCAGCATTGTATATACTTACATATTAAACTATCCACATGAAAAATAACGTATCAAAGAAGAAGCAACCAATTCTGCTCAGGAAATCAAGCTTTTAACTACACATTAGTGTAAATATTCCAGTTTGTTTCTGCATGTGAGTCGTAGATTTCTTGTTATAAACTGCATGTAATTCCAGTTTGTTATTGTTATTTTAAAAAGAGCTTTAAAATATGAAGCTTACATAAAACTATCTCTTGATTCCGATGGTTACGGTCAAGAATATAAGCAAGAAAATGGATATCATAACCTCCTTATTAGGTAAAATTAAGGAGGGGGTTGATTTTCTTTATTGACAATATGTTCATTACAAGGATGATACAGATAAGATGTATGGGTACATGCCATCCTTGTCAAGAAATTTGAGATTGAAGTGCCTCCTATGATGAAAATATCTAGATAAAAGTTTTACATAATTGACCTTTTAAAAGACACAAAAAATCACTATGTTATCCAAACTAAACCTTAAAGACATGAAATTTTGAATGAATCGTGGAAGGGACAAGACCCATATAAGCTTATCTATCTCACCCCTCAGGCCCTCACCAGGAAGATATTATGCATGTTGTGAATATTATGAGCTCATGCACGCATACTTCTATTGACATGTGTCTAGATGTTATTTACATGATCTTGTGCTTCCTTAGGAAGATAAATCCTAAAGAGGATTCTTAATTACCATCAGAATAGATGAGAAGGGTGAAAGCCTATACAGATGTAGGCTAGACCAGTTCTCTTGAAGATTGATATTTCAGCCAGGATGCTTGGCCTAATGCGGACGTTGAATATCATACACTTCATCTGCGAGATTAATGATGGATATCCATTCATTACGTTTAAAGTCCAACAGGTATACATATATTAAAGACTTTTGGGCAAGCTAGCATGTTGATACCCGTGTTCAACGTACTGAAGGATTGTTGACAACTGTATTTATGCAAAGCGTATCTTGGTTATGAACCCATTTAACCTTTCTTATATTAATATAAACCTCGCCTTGTTCTAAATGAGAAAGGAGCTAATTGTAGTAGAGAGGTTGCTAAGCGGATCTTTCATGATTTCTCCCTCTCATTGTAAAAATTCCATATAAATCCTTGCATATTGTATTTCAACATGGTTCAGAAAATGGTGTCATAAAGAAACCGATAAGGATGTATTCCGTGAGCACTCATAATTTTATGACACTACTTGATATACAAATCAACATTCTTGTTATTATAAGGTATCATTATGCGATCCAAAAATTCCAAGATATCTTTATCATCAGCTTGAGATCAAGAAATCTTTAAGGATGTATCATAAGTGTGAACCCCTCAGGATCCGGGTACCCGTTTACGCGCAATTCGCAAGATATCATTCACAATTATATCGCACAAGTTGTAAAATACAGGAAATTTTTTTCTTTTTTTTCTTTTTTCCTCAACTATGACATTCAGTTTCAATACATGACCACAAGTAAAAGAGACAATATGGCACCAAATTCTTTTCATTAATATTCATATCCATTTACAACATGTACAAGCATATTCCATGTTACAACATATATCCCAAAATGTGATACAAAAGAGATAGCATTTACATCATCATCTGAACAAAAAACTAAGACAAAGTAATTCATACCGTCGGGTATACACTATATCTCCTGGAAGCATGTATATACTGAGCGGCTACTGAACTGCAGGCTGTTTGCCTGCCACACACAATAGGAAAGAAGAGGCGTCAGCCATTGTTGGTACCTCCCAAAAATTTATAAAAATAACTAGACATTTAATATGTGCAAAAGCAAGCAAGTAGAAAGGTAGTACAAGTAAAATCTATATCTACTTGCGTAAGTAAAAAGGAGTTTCAAATTGTTTGTATTGCATTTCTAATGACTTCCCAGAACCCAACATTTCCCATATGTAACATATTTATATAGCAGTTGCGTAATCATGAGTGTATGAGTGTGAATGCATATATCATTTTCTTCAGAGATCATGTTGGTGAGTGAAAAATGGAAAAGTTGAGATTGTAGAGATCTATTTATTTAAATTCTTGGATAGAGGGAATGGTCTTTTGATCATAACCCCTCCAATTCTTAACTTCAATGTTTCAGATATAGCTCCAGATGTTGTAGATGTAGATATGGATGATCTAGATATAGAATCGCCAAATCTGTTTGGCGAAGTAACTCAAGCGGTGAAGAAGCCTACAAATGGCTCTTCCGTCTCGCCCTCTAATTGGAAGCGCGGTCCAATTAATAGAGGGATAGGTCTATTCTCCAACTACGCCACTGAGACGGGTGAGAGAGACTCCCTAGAAAAGTCGCTCTAGAAAAACAGCCCGACTAGTACGGGCGGACGAGCTCGTACGTAAAACTGAAAACCAAGGATCCCCCGCCTGGGTATCCTAATAGACAGGGTCAGCGGAACTGGTCTAAAGTCTGGATCCCAACGAAGGCGTAAAAACACTGCGAGCTCGCGTAAAAATCGTGTAAAAGACTGGGATCCTAGACCCGCGCACTTGGCGGCCGCTGCCCTAACTGGGCTTCCTATTCTTCTGCCCAGGTGAGAGTCACCGCGCTCTCGCACGATCATGTGTAAAAAGTTCATCATGACCGGCATAATTTATTGTCACCGTTGATTTACTATGATACTTATTTGATATCTCAATCCTTTCTTAATCTTCTATGCGATAAATTGGCGAATCTAGACATCTTGGTCAACTACCTTATTGATAATGATTTATAGATGACAGAGTATTTGTAAAGGGATGATTCCATGGATCCATTCTCGCAAAATCCTACAACTCTCCAAAACGCTCTTTGTTTTATGTATTTAGTACTATATACTCAAGGATCAATTGATTAATGATATCTATTCCTACTAATCTTAGGAAATCATTTGTTGATTTCATAAGAGTATTAATATTTTAACATCTGTGAAATTCTCTTTAAATCTCTAACTCATGTACTTATTAATATTTTTTTTAACTATATAAGTGATCTTAGTTCGGTCCCATTTGCATATTAATCATCTTCCAATTATACCAACCTTGTCTTCTTTAATTAGTCTTAACATAGAGTGTACTTCATGTGTTTTGCACATTAATCTATATCAAATAGGCCTCATTTAGAAATCTGAACTCAATACACATTTTTTTTATTAAACCAACTAACTGTGTACATACACCATTTACTCCTTTGATTGGCAAGATCAATAGTCATAAAATTCAGATCACTAATTCATATACTACTGTATACCTTATAAAAAAAAGAATCAGATTCCACTATTTTATGATCCAGAGTCAGTATGGTCTAAACAAGTTCTAGGGCCGTAATAGCTATCGAATGAAACTTTTCTCAATGGCATCACATCCTTAATGTCCATATGAAAGAGACCTTTGTCTCATAATAAGCAAGAACAATCTGCTAGCAGGTTTCGAACGGCTAGAAAGAAATGCTTTTAAAAAAGAATTGATTTATAATTTCAAACATCATTGTGATTATTGAACTGAGGGTTGAGAGATTTTTCTAATTTGCACAAAAATATGTAACTTCTTACATACCGAATCCATCCACAATAACCACCAGTATGCAATATATATATATATATAATATATACCAAGGTGAACAACTAAAGGATTATTCATGATGGCATCCCATATTAGAAACAGACTCATTTGTAATGGTAAAAAAAAATTTATATTTTCAGAAAAATAATACAACCTGTCTGACCAGATTGTCTGGCCAGATTGTCGACCAGACCCAAACTTGAACCAAAGAAAATAATAAAATTTCCACGATTTGACATTAATTATACTTGATGAAAAACCTAGAAAACAAAGGAGACACTGTTGCATGTTATCAATACTTGATCCCATAAATAAATGCATGTATGTATGATAGTTCTATAAACCTGGATACATGGGTTCTTCTATCCAGTTATATTTAAATTAAACACAGATAATCATAGTTGTTTGAAGTGAGCAAAAAGGAAACTTGAAAATTTTATAGAGAGACAATTGGAGGTTTAATTTGTGCATGTATGGCAGCAAAGGATGGCTGGGGATGGTACCTTTGATCTTCAATATCTTGAAGATCCAATTGCATGCAATATTAGCACTGAATTTTGGGTGTTATCAGCAGCTATTGGCTGCAAATGTGACTTTCCAGCAACAATATTAGCAACAATAGTTGCTGATTTCAGAACTTGGAGATGGAGGGAGATTCTGAAAATAAGGGGAAGGGTAGTAATTTTGCATGGAAAAAAAATTTGCAATTGGAAGGGGGTTGTAGAAGAGCAATACCTCCAGCATGGCTTCTTTGTTTGAAGAGAAAAGCAAGGAGAAGGGCTGGAGATGCAGCTCCAGTGGACTGAAATTTCAGAAATGGTCTCCTTCGTTGGGCAAGAGAGAAAGAGGAGATTGGGCGTTGGGTTATATAGACAAGAGAGACTTTGATGTGTTGCCAAGTGGACAATAATTGGCCAAGTGGAGAAAGAAAGAATAAATGGATGTATAGAGAGAAAAATAAAACGACTGCAGTAACCTGTTTGCCGCTCTTGCTCCTGTTATTGTTTGTTTAATAGAATTAGATCTTATTTTATTATTAATGTTATTTTCTTTTATTAGACAAAACTTAAAATGAATTGTACGCGCACCGAGGGTCTCGAAATTTGACGCGCAATATCTTGTTTTGACCGTCTCGGAACGACGATCAAAATGAGTATAATATTGATATACTTCCGATCGAGTTTTGAATACCCGAAATTTTCGGATACGGTTTCGGATTAAGGTTACATTTTGTAAATTAAAAATACCAAACGACCTCCGATTGACGAACGGTCGATTCCGTTGGTCTTGTATCGTCGAATCGGATCTCATGATAGTCTCGGTTCGTTTCGCGGTTTTTGAATTTGCGTTGCGGCTTTTCGTGGCACGCATTACGAAACGACCGATTTTTGATAGATTTCACCCGAACAACTTTTGGATTCACTACCAATTGGTCGTTTTAGGTTGGTTAGTATTGACCGACAATGTTTTTGGGTTCATTAGACCCAAAATCGGACGACTTCGGGTTTGATTGGAAACCGGATGTTACAAATATAAAAACCTCAAAGGGAGTCTCGTCCTCGAGACTCGAGTCAAGGCTATTCGGTGACTTGTTTGAATTTCATATGTCCATAAAAACCTCAAAGGGTTTTGAACCCATAAACACCTCAAAGGGAAAACAAGCCGTATATTTATCATGTATTTAATTACAAAAGCTTGTTTTGATGCTTACATCAGAATAGCTGCGGGTATCGTGCCTGCATGTCGGCTTCAGTCTCCCACGTCGCTTCCTTGACGCCGTGTCGGTGCCACAAAACCTTGACCAATGAAATCTCTTTGCTGCGAAGCTTCTTCACGGCACGGTCAAGTATCTGGACAGGCTTCTCCTCATAAGTCAGATTCGGCTCTACATCGAGATTCTCGTAACTGATAATGTGGCGAGGGTCATGGACATACTTCCTCAGATTGGATATGTGGAAAACATCATGAATAGCTGAAAGATGTGGGGGAAGGGCTACTCGGTATGCCACTTTCCCCACTCTAGCCAGAATCTCAAAAGGTCCAACATATCGCGGCGCCAACTTGCCACGAACACCGAATCTCTGCACTCCCTTCATGGGAGATACTCGTAAAAATACCCAATCTCCAACCTATAATTGATAGGAGTGTCATTAATATGAGATTAATTTGGACATATATATATGTCATAGATGAAGAAGAAATAATTAGGTTACCTGGAACTCTAAGTCTCTCCTCCGACGATCCGCATAGCTCTTCTGGCGGCTTTGTGCCGTCAGAAGCCTCCGTCTCACAAGATCAACAGCTCTCGCAGTCTCCTCCAAGAGATCTACGGAGTAGAGAGCATGGTCACCTACTTCCCGCCAACTGAGAGGTGTAAGACATCTCCGCCCGTATAGGGCTTCGAATGGTGCCATGCCAATACTGGAGTGATAGCTGTTGTTGTACGTGAATTCCACTAACGGCAGATGGTCCTTCCAGGACCCTTTCCACTCCAAAGTGCATGCGCGAAGTAGATCCTCAAGTGTCTGAATGGTGCGCTCACTCTGCCCGTCTGTCTGCGGATGATAAGCAGAACTCATCTTCAGCTCTGTCTGTAGTGCTGACATGAACTGATGCCAATAGTGAGATGTAAATCTCGAATCTCTGTCAGACACCACCTCTCGTGGTATACCATGCAGCCTGATAATGTTCTGCACATAGAGCTTGGCCAACCTAGATGGAGTATAAGTCGTGTTGACAGGTATGAAATGGGCTGACTTGGTCAACCTATCAACAACGACCCATATGGAATCATGGCCACCTGGTGTCTTTGGTAATCCCGTGACAAAATCCATAGAAATGCTCTCCCACTTCCACTCGGGAATGGGGAGAGACTGCAGTAATCCTGGTGGTCTCCTGTGCTCAGCCTTGACCATCTGACAGGTCATGCATCTGCTAACATGTAGCGCCACATCGCGCTTCATCCCATCCCACCAGAAATGTCGACGCAGATCACGGTACATCTTCGTACTGCCTGGATGAATAGATAACCGTGAACTGTGTGCCTCATCGAGAATGTCTCTGCGAAGCTGCTCATCATTGGGTACAACTACCCGTCCTGCCTTCCATAAAATAGACTCCATCACAACAAAGTCATCAAATTCGTCCTTGACGGCGCGCATGTATCTATCATGAATCCAAGGATCGGTCTTCTGACCCTCTACAATACGATCCCAAAGGCTGCTGTATCGTGGAGGCACGGCGGTAGAAATGGATGCGCTCTCCTGAGGATGCCAATCGGTCAAAGCTGCCAGCGTATCCCACGTGTATAGCCAGTTCGCCGTACCCTCTGCATGTGCTCTCCTGCTAAGTACATCAGCCACCACGTTTCCCTTACCGGGATGGTAAGAGATCGTGCAATCATAATCCTTCAGCAGCTCGAGCCATCTACGCTGCCTCATGTTCAGCTCCTTCTGATTAAAGATGTACTTCAGACTCTTGTGGTCTGTGAAAATCTCGAAGTTCACCCCATATAGATAGTGGCGCCAGATCTTCAAGGCGAAGACAACTGCCGCCAACTCTAAGTCATGTGTGGGGTAGTTCCGCTCGTGCGGTCTCAACTGCCGTGATGCGTAAGCAATCACCTGTCCCCTCTGCATCAACACTGCTCCTAGACCTTCTCCAGATGCATCTGTGTAAATTGCATAGTCCTGAGTGCCTGAAGGAAGAGCAAGAATAGGCGTTGTAGTCAATCTCTCCTTCAGTGTCTGGAAGGCCTGCTCACATGAATCGTCCCAAATAAATGGAACTCCCTTCTGCGTCAATCGTGTCAATGGACGGACGATGCGTGAAAATCCGCTGACAAAGCGTCTGTAATAGCCCGCTAATCCGAGGAAGCTCCGAATCTGAGTGACTGTCTTGGGCTGCTCCCAAGACATAACTGCATCAATCTTTGCAGGATCAACCGTGATACCTGCCCCAGAAATGATATGCCCGAGAAATGAGACCTGGGATAACCAGAACTCACACTTGCTCAACTTGGCATATAGCTTGTGCTCTCGTAATGTATCTAAGACGATCCGCAGATCATTCGCATGATCCCATTCATTCCGTGAATAGATGAGCACATCATCGATGAACACCACTACAAACTTGTCCAAGTATGGACGGAAGATACGGTTCATCATATCCATGAAAGCCGCAGGTGCATTGGTGAGCCCAAACGGCATCACCACAAACTCATAGTGTCAATAGCGAGTCATGAAGGCTGTCTTCGGAATGTCCGACTCGCGAATCCTCAGCTGATGGTAACCTGAGCGAAGATCGATCTTCGAGAAAACCGAAGATCCCTGGAGTTGGTCGAACAAATCATCAATGCGCGGCAAGGGATAACGGTTTTTCACCGTTCTCTTGTTCAGCTGCCTGTAATCGATGCATAACCTCATGGATCCATCCTTCTTCTTGACAAAGAGAACCGGAGCACCCCAAGGTGAAGTGCTCGGCCTCACAAATCCCAAGTCAAGCAATTCCTGCAACTGCACCTTCAGCTCCCTCAACTCGGCTGGTGCCATGCGATATGGTGCCATCGAGATCGGTTGTGTATCTGGCAACAATGTGATCTCGAACTCAATCTCGCTCTCAGGAGGTAGCCCTGGTAACTCATCAGGAAATACGTCAGGGTATTCTGAGACTACTCGGGTGTCCTGTATCATCGGCTCCTGATCAGACACCTCCCGAACAAAAGCTAGATATGAATCGCAACCCTGATCAACAAGTCGCTGGGCTCGCAATACTAAAATGTACTCCATGGTGGAGTCATGTGTAGTACCCTCAAACGTGAACTCGGGTAGATCTGGAATCCTGAAGACAACCGTCTTCCTAAAGCAATCAACAAGTGCATGATGAGTGGATAGCCAATCCATGCCTAAAATCAAGTCGAACTCATCAAGCTGTAGGAGTAGACAGTCTGCGATCATCTCGTAACCGCCAATCAGTACGGGCAAGTGCCTGACTATCAGAGATATGACAAATAACTGGCCACCTGGCCCTCGGATGTGATATGGAGACGATAGCGTCTCTGCAACTCTATCTAAAGAAACAAGCAACCTCGAAGCAAGGAAAGAGTGTGTCGCGCCGGAATCAAATAAAACATGGAAAGGTCGGCCCAAGACTGAGACCATACCTTTCACTACAGTAGCGGCTGAACGTGCCTGCTCCTCAGTGACTGCGTGTAACTGCCCCTGCCTGGCTGATGCAGCATTAGATCCTGCCACACTCTGCGTCTGTCTCTGCTGCTGCGGTCGCCTGAAGTTGGAGTTCCTGCCACGGAAACTCCCTGAACGCTGTGTCTGAGGTTGTGGCTGAGAAGGCTGTGGCTGAGGCTCGCCAGAAGCCTGTGGGCACTGTGCACGGTAATGTCCCCACTCGTGACATCGGTAGCACCGGACTGGTCGAGTAGAGGGAGTAGTTGTGTCCGTGCTCCGAGCTGGTCCTGCAGGTGGTCTATCTGCTCGCTGCGACCCAGATGGTCGAGCGGACTCTGTACCTCGTCCGGCAAGTGCTCCTCCTAGAGTAGTCGATGGAGAAGAGCGAGCACTGCCAGAGAATGTCGAACCTGTAGGTCGGAACCGTCTGGCTGACCTCTGCTGCTGAAACGGTCGACGTATCGGCCCAAAATATCGCCGCGGTCTAGGCGGTGCTCCAGACGAGCTCCCGTAACGTCTCCCTCTGATGTCCTCGAACTTCTCCGCAGCATCGGTAGCCTCGGAGATAGAAGTGATATGCAGTCCAGCCAGCTTCTCTTGCACCTCCTCTCTCATGCCGCCAATGAACTTCTCCAGATTCTCCTCTGGAAATGCGCCAGCTGCTCGTGTGTGTCGTGACAACTCTGTGTATCGGATGAAATAATCTCTGGCGGTCATTTGTCCCTGACGAAGCTCGGCAAACAGTCGGCGTTGGGACTCCTTCCACTTCGCAGAAAAGAAGTGGGCTCTGAATCTCGTCACAAAATCGTTCCAAGTAGGCTCTCGGCCTAGCTCGGACACTACGGCCTCCCACCATCGCTCGGCGAAGTCTATCAGTGAATACTCTATGAAAGATAGCCACGTGTTTCGTGGCGCATTAATCGCCCTGAGCACTTTCATTACTCTCATCAGCCACTGCTCAGCGTCATCTGGTGGACCTGTACCCTCGAACAAGGGTATGTTGGCCCGCTGATAAGAAGTGAAGACTGACTGGTGCCTGTGAATGGCTGCAAACTCGTGTGTATCCTCGTCAGCAAAGTGAACAGGGTCCTGCTCCCTGTCTAAGTCTACATCCTCCTCAGCTCCATGCTCTGGAATGTCCTCTAGTGGGTCATCAGGATGAGGCTGCTCCACCTCAACGGACTGGTGCTGGTCCTGTCGTATCCCATCCTGGGATGGATAGTACGTGAAATCTGACAGGTCCTCAAACCTCATCTCCAGATCCGTCTGCCTGTCAGCAATCTCAGTCTGCTGGGCCAATATCTGCTCCTGCTGGCCTCTCATATCAGCATGTTGCTGCTGAAGATCGGTAAGTGTGCTCAGTATGCGTGCCAGCTGATCAGAAGTATCCTGACCTGGTCGAGATGCCATGGCTCTGCATGAGAACCATAATTAGTCATAAGGATGCCCTAGACAGATATAAATGCTTTTCTCTTCTTGGGATATAAGATGAAAATTAATGAAATTGGTGACATCTGTGGTTATTGAATATGAATGTCATAATTCCCTTCTCGACCTCACGACAAGTCAGAAGACTGTCGCTATTCGAGAACTTAATGCGATCGGAATTTTAATACCGCGAATGTGCGTATCGGGGTACCACTGCTCTGATACCAAACTGTGAACCCCTCAGGATCCGGGTACCCGTTTACGCGCAATTCGCAAGATATCATTCACAATTATATCGCACAAGTTGTAAAAATACAGGGAAATTTTTTTCTTTTTTTTCTTTTTTCCTCAACTATGACATTCAGTTTCAATACATGACCACAAGTAAAAGAGACAATATGGCACCAAAATTCTTTTCATTAATATTCATATCCATTTACAACATGTACAAGCATATTCCATGTTACAACATATATCCCAAAATGTGATACAAAAGAGATAGCATTTACATCATCATCTGAACAAAAAACTAAGACAAAGTAATTCATACCGTCGGGTATACACTATATCTCCTGGAAGCATGTATATACTGAGCGGCTACTGAACTGCAGGCTGTTTGCCTGCCACACACAATAGGAAAGAAGAGGCGTCAGCCATTGCTGGTACCTCCCAAAAATTTATAAAAATAACTAGACATTTAATATGTGCAAAAGCAAGCAAGTAGAAAGGTAGTACAAGTAAAATCTATATCTACTTGCGTAAGTAAAAAGGAGTTTCAAATTGTTTGTATTGCATTTCTAATGACTTCCCCAGAACCCAACATTTCCCATATGTAACATATTTATATAGCAGTTGCGTAATCATGAGTGTATGAGTGTGAATGCATATATCATTTTCTTCAGAGATCATATTGGTGAGTGAAAAATGGAAAAGTTGAGATTGTAGAGATCTATTTATTTAAATTCTTGGATAGAGGGAATGGTCTTTTGATCATAACCCCTCCAATTCTTAACTTCAATGTTTCAGATATAGCTCCAGATGTTGTAGATGTAGATATGGATGATCTAGATATAGAATCGCCAAATCTGTTTGGCGAAGTAACTCAAGCGGTGAAGAAGCCTACAAATGGCTCTTCCGTCTCGCCCTCTAATTGGAAGCGCGGTCCAATAGAGGGATAGGTCTATTCTCCAACTACGCCACTGAGACGGGTGAGAGAGACTCCCTAGAAAAGTCGCTCTAGAAAAACAGCCCGACTAGTACGGGCGGACGAGCTCGTACGTAAAACTGAAAAACCAAGGATCCCCCGCCTGGGTATCCTAATAGACAGGGTCAGCGAAACTGGTCTAAAGTCTGGATCCCAACGAAGGCGTAAAAACACTGCGAGCTCGCGTAAAAATCGTGTAAAAGACTGGGATCCTAGACCCGCGCACTTGGCGGCCGCTGCCCCAACTGGGCTTCCTATTCTTCCGCCCAGGTGAGAGTCACCGCGCTCTCGCACGATCATGTGTAAAAAGTTCATCATGACCGGCATAATTTATTGTCACCGTTGATTTACTATGATACTTATTTGATATCTCAATCCTTTCTTAATCTTCTATGCGATAAATTGGCGAATCTAGACATCTTGGTCAACTACCTTATTGATAATGATTTATAGATGACAGAGTATTTGTAAAGGGATGATTCCATGGATCCATTCTCGCAAAATTCTACAACTCTCCAAAACGCTCTTTGTTTTATGTATTTAGTACTATATACTCAAGGATCAATTGATTAATGATATCTATTCCTACTAATCTTAGGAAATCATTTGTTGATTTCATAAGAGTATTAATATTTTAACATCTGTGAAATTCTCTTTAAATCTCTAACTCATGTACTTATTAATATTTTTTTTAACTATATAAGTGATCTTAGTTCGGTCCCATTTGCATATTAATCATCTTCCAATTATACCAACCTTGTCTTCTTTAATTAGTCTTAACATAGAGTGTACTTCATGTGTTTTGCACATTAATCTATATCAAATAGGCCTCATTTAGAAATCTGAACTCAATACACATTTTTTTATTAAACCAACTAACTGTGTACATACAACATTTACTCCTTTGATTGGCAAGATCAATAGTCATAAAATTCAGATCACTAATTCATATACTACTGTATACCTTATAAAAAAAAAGAATCAGATTCCACTATTTTATGATCCAGAGTCAGTATGGTCTAAACAAGTTCTAGGGCCGTAATAGCTATCGAATGAAACTTTTCTCAATGGCATCACATCCTTAATGTCCATATGAAAGAGACCTTTGTCTCATAATAAGCAAGAACAATCTGCTAGCAGGTTTCGAACGGCTAGAAAGAAATGCTTTTAAAAAAAGAATTGATTTATAATTTCAAACATCATTGTGATTATTGAACTGAGGGTTGAGAGATTTTTCTAATTTGCACAAAAATATGTAACTTCTTACATACCGAATCCATCCACAATAACCACCAGTATGCAATATATATATATAATATATACCAAGGTGAACAACTAAAGGATTATTCATGATGGCATCCCATATTAGAAACAGACTCATTTGTAATGGTAAAAAAAAATTTATATTTTCAGAAAAATAATACAACCTGTCTGACCAGATTGTCTGGCCAGATTGTCTGACCAGACCCAAACTTGAACCAAAGAAAATAATAAAATTTCCACGATTTGACATTAATTATACTTGATGAAAAACCTAGAAAACAAAGGAGACACGGTTGCATGTTATCAATACTTGATCCCATAAATAAATGCATGTATGTATGATAGTTCTATAAACCTGGATACATGGGTTCTTCTATCCAGTTATATTTAAATTAAACACAGATAATCATAGTTGTTTGAAGTGAGCAAAAAGGAAACTTGAAAATTTTATAGAGAGACAATTGGAGGTTTAATTTGTGCATGTATGGCAGCAAAGGATGGCTGGGGATGGTACCTTTGATCTTCAATATCTTGAAGATCCAATTGCATGCAATATTAGCACTGAATTTTGGGTGTTATCAGCAGCTATTGGCTGCAAATGTGACTTTCCAGCAACAATATTAGCAACAATAGTTGCTGATTTCAGAACTTGGAGATGGAGGGAGATTCTGAAAATAAGGGGAAGGGTAGTAATTTTGCATGGAAAAAAAATTTGCAATTGGAAGGGGGTTGTAGAAGAGCAATACCTCCAGCATGGCTTCTTTGTTTGAAGAGAAAAGCAAGGAGAAGGGCTGGAGATGCAGCTCCAGTGGACTGAAATTTCAGAAATGGTCTCCTTCGTTGGGCAAGAGAGAAAGAGGAGATTGGGCGTTGGGTTATATAGACAAGAGAGACTTTGATGTGTTGCCAAGTGGACAATAATTGGCCAAGTGGAGAAAGAAAGAATAAATGGATGTATAGAGAGAAAAATAAAACGACTGCAGTAACCTGTTTGCCGCTCTTGCTCCTGTTATTGTTTGTTTAATAGAATTAGATCTTATTTTATTATTAATGTTATTTTCTTTTATTAGACAAAACTTAAAATGAATTGTACGCGCACCGAGGGTCTCGAAATTTGACGCGCAATATCTTGTTTTGACCGTCTCGGAACGACGATCAAAATGAGTATAATATTGATATACTTCCGATCGAGTTTTGAATACCCGAAATTTTCGGATACGGTTTCGGATTAAGGTTACATTTTGTAAATTAAAAATACCAAACGACCTCCGATTGACGAACGGTCGATTCCGTTGGTCTTGTATCGTCGAATCGGATCTCATGATAGTCTCGGTTCGTTTCGCGGTTTTTGAATTTGCGTTGCGGCTTTTCGTGGCACGCATTACGAAACGACCGATTTTTGATAGATTTCACCCGAACAACTTTTGATTCACTACCAATTGGTCGTTTTAGGTTGGTTAGTATTGACCGACAATGTTTTTGGGTTCATTAGACCCAAAATCGGACGACTTCGGGTTTGATTGGAAACCGGATGTTACATAAAGAAACCGATAAGGATGTATTCCGTTGAGCACTCATAATTTTATGACACTACTTGATATACAAATCAACATTCTTGTTATTATAAGGTATCATTATGCGATCCAAAAATTCCAAGATATCTTTATCATCAGCTAGAGATCAAGAAATCTTTAAAGAAGTCAAAGGGGCAAAATATCTCAAAGGCACAATTAGCTGCATATCTCAAAAAGCACAAACACATTTAGTACATCAAATAACTCATTCTCCATCATGTGGGGCCCACTCGAAAATCACTCCCTCTCATTTAGTACATCAAATAACTCATTTCTCTTTCATCCATTACACCAAAAAATTTATACTATACAATCACATCACAACAAACCCACTCAACAATAAAACCCACAATCCAAACCCACAATCCAAACACGAAAACACAAAATCAGATTATCCAGCAAATAACTAACCCTGGGGTATAATCTCCTTTCCAAACGCACCCAAAGTGCTTTTCAATTTGAGTAGTTAAATCATCAAAAAAATGAGGAATATGATTGCTTTGCTTGGACATTTTGGAAAGAATTTCTAAGAAAACTGGGTCATCATTACTATAGTAGGTGTTAACAATGTTATAGACAGTCGGTCGTTGTGGATTCTTCCATGCATGTATCTCGACATCGTCGGAAATTCTCCTTTATCATTATGCTAAGTGGGTTTGTCTATATGGAAATACAAATGTGAATCAAGGTAGAATATGTCCATCTTGTGAAATTTTACCATCTACAAAGTTGTCTCAATACTTCTCTATATGTTTGAGATTGTCCTTGGTGATGTTGACTTTCGGGAAGAGGGTTAAATGTAGGCATCCTGGTGAGCAAAAGTGGCTCTATATCCAAACAAAACATAGATTCAGTGTTGTTTGTTGACTTCGGAAAGGATCTTGCCCTAGCTTTTCTTAACTACTCGCAACTATTGTACATATGGTAAGGTTGAAGCTTCAAGGCATTAGACCCACATTATTGATTATAGTAACAACCTCACTAAACCATTCGCTCGATTTACCTTGATAACTGAAAGTCTTGTAATTGGCATTTTCATCCCTACTACTTAGTCCTTACAAGTAAGGCTCCATTGTTGTAAAAATCCCCCGACTGGTCCGACTAGTAGGTCCGACTAGTCTAGTCGGTGGGGTGGCCGACCGAGTACTGACTAATTCTGACTAGGGCCAACTAGTCGGTCGATTTTTGCTAGGAGATACCATATATTTTTTATTTTTTAAAGCAAATTTACTCTAATATGCTTAATGTTTTATTTAAATCAATTTCTTCTTTTCTTTCATTATGATAATATAAAAAATGTACAAATCTATGTAAATATATAAGAATATACATACAAAAATGATTTATATATTTAAAACAATTAAAAAATAAAAGTCGATTAAAGCCCGACTAAATCCGATTAGTCGTCCGACTGTCGATTAATCCTTAGTCAGTGACCCAACCGACCAAGTACCGACTACCGATTTTTGCAACCTTGTAAGGCTCCACATCTTAGATAGACTTTTCCACCATGTAATAGAAGGAATTGTTTCTAGTACAATTAATAATGACATTCATCAAAATCTGAATGAAATTTTTACACCACAAGCCCTAAAATATTGTCTACTTACAACATGACTCCGATAATCTTCCATTACAATATTATCCTTGTAATTTTTAATTTTACTAACTCTTACACCACAACCCTTAGACATAAGTGTATGTGTTAAGTAAGAGTAAGACTATAGGGGTCATGGTGAAGATCATAAAGGTTAATGAGGTTATGGTGAAGATCATAAGGGTCATGGTATAAAAATTCAATCTAAATCTCATCAAGGAGATCAATTGGAGCTAAAAAATTGGAGCAGATGCAAAAGAAAATATGTTACATTTCTCTCTGACTAGTAAAACTATCGAACTAATATTTAAAATTCATGTTCAGCTCGTTTAGAAATGAACAAACTTTTTTTCCCAACTATCAAACAAACCTTTTTCACCAAATAACACGTGTTTGATCCAGATAAGAAATCTTAGCCATGGTGGAAGTTCCAACATGATGACTGTCAGTTGATCTGTTCTTGCAACGCAAGAACAAACTCAAACTCACCACTAAAGGGGTTTCTTGCATCTTAAACCTTTTCCAAAGAGAGGGTGGACAAAGAACACCTAAATGTGATGGTAAACCACCAACCAAATATGCCCTGGCTAATTAAAATGTGTGATAATGCAATGGCTAAATTTACAACATTAAATACCCATTTGTTAGAATAAACTAATCAATAGAACAAATAAATATATTATTATTTAGCCTGCATATTTAAATAGAACAAATAAATTAACACTACGATCCACTCAAATTAACTAGATTGCTAGCAAGCATATAGGGCATGACAAATTATACCATGTAATCTGTGGAGATGAACGGGTCATTCACAGCAACAAGCTCTACATCATCCCTCTGAAGGGCGACCCTCGCCACCAGACGCCCAATCCTTCCAAAGCCTATAAAAGAACCCGATTCACATCACATGCTCATCAAAAACGATGGACCAAAGGAGAAGAAATCTCAGATATATTTTTCTCTTCGAACAACACAGAAAAGTCACTTCTTTTCAACATTCCAGATATACCAACCTCACCTTCGACTGAAATCTTACAGCTAAACACTGCTGCTGAACAAAATCGAAGAACATACCATTGATGCCGATCTTGATCTTCCCGGAAGCTGCAGTTAACGAACAGTCGGATGAGATACGAAACTAAAACACTAAATCAGGAATTTCTGCGATATAATTACCCATTGCCGCGAAGCACTTGCAGATCTGCAGTTCACTGTTGCGAGTTGCAGTGAAGGTGGCGGGATGGGAAAGGGTGGGTTTATATACGGGGGTGGGGGCACGACGAGAGGAGAGATCGGGACCGTCGGGCTTGCGCGGGCGGCGGGATCAGACGGTGCAGCGTGGGCTCTGGGAGCGGGGAGCATGCATGCGACGCCGCCGGGACAGGTGTCCTTCACCGTGGTCACGCGTGCGAACGTGGTTGGCGGGACGGGGCGGAATCGGGCTAACTTCGGGAGTCGGGATTTTCAATTGGGCTAAGATGACGTGTTCGTTTCTTCCGGTTCGACTCGAATGGACGGGACACGTTCTTTGATCTTGAGTGCTATTGCGCTGTTTGGAAAATGTGGTGCACGAACAGCCACAGGATCAAAGATTAACGACCAGCACAAAAGAAAGACGGGTTTTTATCAGTTGTGTCCTTCTTAGATATTGTAATATCAGTTATACTCTTCTTTTTTTGGGAATATCAGATGTACTTCTAACTTCTTGTCGTTCTATCACTTATGTCATTCGGATTAATTGATGTTCGTTACCAACGCAAACGGACGTTAACTTTGGGGACATAATGAAAATAAAATTAAAAATAAAGGTTGAAAAAGTCATTTTTCCCATCTTCTTCTTTCTCTTTCCCCATCATCTTCCTCCCTTTCTCTTCCTCCTATCCAGCCTCCTGCTCCTCCACAGCCTCTTCCCCCTACCCCAGGTCCTCCCTCCACTCTGAGCTCCTCCTCCCTATCCTCGCACCGCCTCCGCTGCCCTGAGCTTCTCCCCACCGCCCCTGCCTCCTCCCCACAACCCCAGGTCCTCCCTTACCTTCTGTCCTGAGCTCCCCAACCCCTGTCGCCCTACGCCTCCCCCTACCCCCTGTCACCCCCTCCTCCCCCGCCCCTAGGGCTCTCCCTCTTCCCTGAGCTTCTCCCCCATGCCCCATGTCGTCCCTACACCCTCGGGTCTTCCCTCCACCCTTGTCACGAGCTCCCCCAACTCATGTCGTCCCTACGCCTCCCCCTGTCCCCTGCCTCCCCACCTCCTTCCCCGCACCCAGGGCTCTCCCTTCGCCCCGAGCTCCTCTCCCATGCCCCCTGCCATCCCCACACCCCCCGGATCCTCCCACAACCCCTTGTCCCAAGCTCCCCCACCTCTCGCCTCCAATCCCCTAGTCTCCCTTCGCCCTGAGCTCCTAAAGAGGTGTTGTGAGACGCTGACGGACAAGAATAGGCGGCTCCACAGGAAGCTGCAGGAGCTCAAGGCCATCAAGCTCGTCCCTATCTACATGTCGATCCCCTCTGTCGCCGCCATCACCATGTTCCCCTTCTGCGAGAGGATCTCCGTCGATGGCTCCTCCTAGGTGCAGAAGGCCCACCTCTACTCGCAATTCACAAGGGCTTCGTCTACTGTTTGCTGAGGCGTGTGGACCATTCAGTCTATACCATTCAGCATTTGTTTAATTAAGATAATTTTTTTATTAATTGATTCATGAATGTTCATCGAAAATTCAACAAAATTCACCATTTGATCCGCAATGAGTGATATATCCGTGAAAATGCAAAAAATTTAATGATTTAATGGATGCCTAGAGGTATAATTAAGAGAGAGAAATTATGACAATTTATACCCCTCTTAACTGCACCATGATTTGAAAAAACCATGGTTAAGTCAACTTATTGACGGTTAAACTACGGAGGGATGCAATTGATAGAATGACAATAAGTCAAGAGCACAACTGAAATTCCCAAAAAGGGTATAACTGATATTAAAATATCTCGGAGGGGCACAACTGGTAAAAGCCCAAGAAAGAATTTACTTTTCACCGTCAAATGAAAGAACGAAGAGAATAACGCCGGTGGGAAAATCACATACTCAATTGCGGTAAATATTGATAACTCAATTTATATATAGTCATAACAATAAAATAAAATGAGTTTATAAGGATGTATATTTAGAAATCCACAGGTTACTCGCTATTAAATACTTAACGATCAATTAATTCTAATATAAAATTACTATCTGGTTTTATTTTTGTGTATCAACGAATGTATACCAATTGCTATATCCTAATGATTGTTCATGTAGCAATATTAATCTATTACCTTCATTGTCATATTTTGTAGGTGACCATAGTTGTTTATCCAGACAATGTATCTAAATTTTGATGACATGTAAAAGATAATTGTTGTTATTTCAATCGTCTCTCGTGATATTTAGCAATTGTTTCTTTTGTAACAATATGTAGTGAGGGATTAAAATATGTGTTATTTGTAACATCCGGATCTTCACAAACTCGAATCCAATAAGATTTGGATCCGATTAACCCAATAAAGTTGTTGGTCAATGCTAAACAACCTAATTCGATCAATTGATCGTGAATCAAAAGTCGTTCATGCAAAATCAACCAAAAATCGGTCGCATCGTTATGTGTGCCGCGGAAAGTCATGACGCAAATTCAGAAACCGCGAAACAAACCAAGACCACCATAAAATTCGATTCGACGAAACAAGACCAACGGAATCGACCGTTCGCCGATCAGAGGTCATTTCATATTTTAAAATCGTAAAATTTAATGACCAATCAAGACCGTATCTCAGAAATTTCGGTGATTCATCTTCGATCCAAAGTATATGGATATTATACTCATATTGATCTTCGTTTAGAGACGATCAAAATGAGATATTACACATCGAAATCCGAGACTCGAGGAGTAAATACGAGCGACTTTGGGTTCCTAAAGAAAAATGAACAAAAAAATATTTTAATTTCTGTTGTTACACAACAGACAACATACAATCAACGCATGGCTCTCAAATTCCTCTCCACTTGGCTTCTTTCTTCCCTATACTTGGCAATCAAGGACCCCTCCTTCTTCTCTTATTTATAACCCTTCTTCTTCGTAATTTTTCCCCAAAGAAAAGCCCATCTCCCTCTCAACATCCCAGCCGAGATAACCTTCCTCTCCTATATTTCTTGCTGGAATCTGGAGCTATAGCCCATTTCTCCAACCAAAGAGAGAGCTCTAGTTTCTCTCTCAATGCAGCCGCTGTCCAAGCTCTTTCCTGGGGAATGTTGCTTCCCTCTTGAGCTCCTGGAAGCTCCTACTGGATCCCCAACTGTTGCCCAAGATTCTAGATGCACTTAGAAGCTGTTGCATGTTGTTATATGATGCATTGGTCTTCAATTCTTGAAGATAAAGGTACAAACTTCCCCTCTCTTCCTTATTTATAACTCCATTTGCTCTCTTCTTTCTTTTCTTAGAAAGCCCCAAATTTCTCCCAATTTCTCTTTAACAATGGAGCTCATCTCTTCTTTCTAGATGTTGTACAGACCTCCTGATTGGAGATGATCCAAATGTTACCGATAAGGTTGCAGCTCCAGCAGCTTGGGTTGCTGCTAATGCTTCATGCAGCAGATGGAGGAGCCAAGCAGCTGCTCCAGGCAGCTCTCCCTTTGTAATTGAAGCTACTCCTAGCAGTGTTTATGCGCTACTGCTACTACCCAGATCAACAACTGGGGATGCAACTGCTTCCAGGCAGCTGATGGTGCTATTGCACTCTCATCTTCAAATGCAACCCATGTCCAATTGGGGGTTGCTGCTTCTTTCCAGTTGGGGATGCACCTGCATGCTAAAATTGGAGATCTAAAAGGTAAAATCTTTCTCCCTCCTATTCCTTCTAAAGTATTTCCAACCCTCAGTCATATGAAGCCCTTTTTCATCCCCTTTTTCCTCCAAGTATCAAATGGAGTTGCTCTCCATTGTTGAAACATGAGGCTGCTCACAACAGTTGAAGATTTGAAGCCTTTCCTTCTACTGGAAGTCTACTGTTGGAGCATCATTTCAGCCCTGTAGCAACCCCCCTGCTGCTTACTTCTCCAACAACTGCAAGCTGCAGCCCATAACAACCATATCTCTTGCTTATTGCAGCTTTGGGTGTTGCAATTGACCTGTTGCTGCTCTTGGAGAAGTTGTTGCATGCTTTGATGCATGCAGGATCAAACCCAAAAGAGGTACAATCTTTTCCCCTCCTCTTGCTGCCTTCCATGCATGATCAAACTCTTAATTTACCTTCAGAATTAGATGAGAAAGTGGCAATATATTATCTCTTAAAAGATTATCCCAGTGACACTAATTCAATCATTTTTGAGATGTTTATTGTCATGAAAAATAAAAGGCCCTTGTTTAAGGTAAAATATTTTAGGCTTTAGTGGGGGATCAGGATTAGTGTACATGCAGAAGTTTGTCTTGGCCTCTGTCTATAATTTATGAAGTATGCCAAAAAGACTTTGCTTTTAGTCCTTGGGTGTTCCTTTGCTATAGAATTTGGCATTTGCCTTGTGTTGAAATCTACCATACTTCAGTTATCGGTAATTGCATATTTAGGAGTGTCTGGAAACGATCAGTTCTGACGAAGTGGGATGTAAAATACCTCTTTACAGTATGTGGGGCTCTGTGGTTGGTGGTTGAAAAAGAAGTGGTCATATTATAGGGTAAATTCCTCACATGGTTTTGGTTTTTATGTAGGCTCTTTATTCTGGGGAGTTGGGAAATTGGATGTTGTGCATCGTTGTCTTACTTGCACGGCCTTAATGCAGCAGTATGAGTATTTCTGATGAAAGAACTCTAATTTTGAGTCTCTATATATCATCTTTTGTATTCTAAAAATTTATAAATAAATTAGTTAGAATTTAAGGGCGACTAATCATTCTCTTGAGTTGTCTTGGAATTTCATAAATTTCCATGGGATTAGCAATAGAATGGTCTTCTTTATTAGGACTAGTTTCACAAAACACATTTTTGAGGTTTTTTTGAATGAACCCTGTTGAGTATACTGCATGCATCTTACACTGCCTTTCTTTAGAGGATGATTGTTTCCACAAGAGCCTGACTCTTGACCTCCTGGTCACATAATGCCTACCTTTACTATTGCCTAACATTCTTTCCATAATCTTTCTATACTGATCTTGATCTCTTTTGTATCTTATTGTGATTCTCCCTCCAATGATTGAGGGTCATAATTGCAAAGTTAGGAACAATAATACTAACAGACACGAAAATCAATGAAAGAACTATTCCGTCTGGATGGGATGAGGCATTTAGTCTGGGATTTTGGATATAGTTTCCACATTCTTTGATTTGTCATAGTAAATGTGAAATGCATGTTAACGAGATATGGGATAGTATATATTTGAAGCATTGCCATAGTTAGATATTTACATAGGAATATTCTATAGGATTTAGATCAATAATTATGCCACTAAATTACTAGTTAAAATAAGAAAATGAAAATTATACATCGAATCAAATTTTAGATCTAGATCCAATGAATATCTGGTGATCACAAAATTTTAGAAATGACAAAATATGATCATAATGATCGATCATCTTCATATATTAATACTAAAGGATATGCTACTGACTATAAATCACTATTGATTGAGTTCTTGACAAAAGACCTAGATCCGTACAATCGTCCACAACAGAGATCGAGAAAGATTGAGGAATCAAGTCAACATTAGTAATTCAATAAAGACTGATTAATAATGATTGCCAGTCATGGTGACCCTTACACCTGACTGTGCGAGGGTGCGGTGACCCTCACTGGGCAGGAGATAGGAAGCCTAGTTCGGGCAGCGGCCGCTTCGTGCGCGGGTTTAGGATCCTATTCTTTTTCTCGGTTTTTCGCAAGAGTTCGTAATTTTTACTCTTCTCTGGGATCCACAGGTTTTCTTTTAAAGACCAGTTCCGCTGACCTTTGTTCTTTTGGGTACCTAGGCTGGAGGACCCTTGATTTTAGTTTTTCGAGCTCGTTAGCCCGTACCGGTCGGGCCGGTTTTTCTTTTAGAGTGACTTTTGCGGAGAGTCTCTCTCACCCATCTCAGTGGCATAGTTTTGGAGTAGACCTATCCCTCTATTGGACCGCCTTCCAATTAGAGGACGAGACGGAAGAGCCTTTTGTAGGCTACCTCATCGCTTGAGTTTTGTTTATTTTTCGCCAGTAGACTTGCCGATGCTACATCCGAATCATCCATGTATACATCTGAATCCTCTATGGCTACATTTGAATCAGTTACAATTGAATTTGGAAAAGTTACATTTGAGATTGGATTGAGTCACAAATGAGTTTGGCTAAAGTTGAATTACAGTTGAATTGGTTACATGGGAGTTTGGTTACATTTGAGTTGGTTGTAGTTGAGTTTAGTTTCCATTAAGCTAGTTACTATTCTGCCAGTAATTCCTAACGAAGAGAAAAGACCAGATTATGAAAATCATCCTTATTAGACTATGAGCTACTACCACAGTTGTTTGAAATAGCTAGTGGACGTGTTGGGAACTTAGTTAGGATGCATTTTACTCCACCGCATGCCTACAGAGGTACCCCAACCCTAAGATTTCCTTACTGCCTTAGAGTCATAGTGTGAGGTCTTACCCAGACCAAGACCACAAACTATCCACTAAGATTGAGAAATTAAACAAGAAAAGAATCAAAATACTAGACCCATCATATACACTTACTATGATCCATTCACATTATTCGTAAACATCGGAGAGAGATCTGGATCACCTCGATCATAAAAAGTATATATGAATCAGAGAACTTATCAATCCTTGAGGTACTTCTGTTCACTATGGATCATATAATATTTGTATAAAAATAATTATTATGGGTAATTAATGTAGGATGAGTAGAATGGTTCTTTACATACCAAACAACTTGAAAGCCTGTTTCATTGCTAGTAGCTCTAAATTTTAATTGTCAAGGCCAATTTACTTGCTTTCTTTTGGAATCACCAAATTTCCTGTTATTTTTAATTAATTAGATGTGCTCAACATTTGTTGATGTTCTTTTCTCCCTATTCCATGGATTGCAGGTAAAATACCTGCACCATTGTATTGGGAGAGTTGAACATCAGCTTCTGCATATACAATTATCAAGTACGCATGCTATAGTTTGTTTAAGATATTATATGTTTTTATTTCTCTTCTGATATAATTGGGATGCATGTGCACAATGCAATTTCTGTTGTTACATGTTAACTGCTATAGAAATTTATGCAATATAATTGTGGCATACTGTAGTTCTGTGGCTTATTATTAATTTGTGGATGTCATTTGAAAAATTTTCCCTAATTTCCAGTTCCCTAATGCGATCTCTAGCGAACGTGATATTACGGATGATGTGTAAACGGGTTCCCAGATCCGAGAAGGAACGGGCCTCACATTACTATTGGCACAATTTGTTGCAATGTAAAGGAAGAGCCTATTTTAGAAAATTATCATGGTGTCATTAATCCAAAATAAAAAAAATCCTTAATCTAAGTGGTTAGAAAAGGAAGACCATAGAGTGAGTTGATTATCGTCACTCGGGGATACACGGCTCGGAGTCGGTACCAAATAATGGAGCAAGTACGGGGACACCTATATATTTCATGAGAAATGCACTATTGGACAGATGTATTTGTCTCTTTATTCCACAATCATCCAACTGCAATAAGAAATCTTCAAAATAAGATATCGAGAATTTATACAAGTTGAGAGTATATATACTTTTTTCATTACCCTCTGGATGTATATGTAGGACGGGATGAAAACGATCAGTTATCGTCTAAAAAAACACCACCTCAGTCATAGTCGCTCCTCCTAAGTAAAAAGCTACCTCTCATGATCTCCATCACTGCACTGAACAAAAATATTTACATTATTAAGCAGCTTGCGAGAAAAAAAATAAAATTGAGTAATTAAAAATGAAGAAAAAATGGATTTTTATCACTTGTGCCCCTCCGAGATCTCACAATTTCAGTTATGTCCTTATCTTTTTGGTAGTATCAGTTGTGCCCCTCACTTCTTTCTCCGATATCACTTGTGCCCTTCCGTTAGACTGATCGTCAATGAATTGACTTAACCATGGTTTTTTCAAACCTTGGTGCATTTAAGAGGGGTATTATTGTCCAGACATCTTCTTCATCTTCTTCCTCCTCCATTTGTTCTTCTTCCCTTCTCTTCATAATTTCTCTCTCTTAGTGACACCTTCATGCATCCATCGAATCTCTAAAATTTTTACATTTCCACGGATATATCACTCATTACGGATCAAACGGTGAATTTTATTGATTTTTTGGTGACTTTTTATGAATCAATTATTCGAAAATTTATCTTATCTTAACAAAAACTGAAGCATGGGGAGGGGGAGGCATGGGGCAGCCCGGAAGAGGCGGCTAGGGCTACGGCCGCTGGAGGACTTCGGCCACGTGCGTGAGGAGGAGGCAGCACGGGGCCAGGGGGCCATGGAGGCAGGGTGACGGTGCGAGGGCTGGTGCGAGATGGGGCGCGGGGGTGCAAGTCCCGCGGGGCGACATGGGGCGCGGGAGGGGTGGCGGAGGTGCTGTGGCGTGGCGCGGGGGCGGCGTGAGGGTGGGGGTGGCGGAGGCGCTGGGGCGTGGCGTGGGGCGGCGTGAGGCTGGGGACGGTGGGGCATGGGCGAGGGGAGGAGCAGCGGGAGGAGGGGACATGGGTGGCGGGGGAGGCGGGGGGCAGGGGCGAGGGGAGGAGCAACGGGAGGAGGGACGAGGGTGGCGGGGGCGGGGGGCGGGGGTGGGGGAGGAGCAGCAGAAGGGGGCGCAAGGGTGGGGGGGCGGGGGTGGTAGGGGCAGGGGCGGGGGGAGGAGCAGCGGAAGGGGGGGTGGCGGGGGCGGCGGGGGCAGCGTGGGGGGGGGGGGGGGGGAGGCAGGGGCCTGGGGGCTCGTGGAAGAGGCGGGTCCATCCTCCGATCGACGTCGCGCGGGCTTGGGCGAGGTGGGGTCGCAGTTGCTGATGGCGGCTGGCGAGGTTGGGGGGGAGGGAGTTGCGGGTGGTCGAGGATGGGGAGAAGAGGAAGAGGAAGAAGATGAGAGATGAGGAAGAGAAGGGAGGAAGAAGACGGAAGAGGAGGACTTTTCTGTCCTTTTTAAATTTAATTACATCTGTGTCCTTGAAGTTAACATCCGTTTGTGTTGGTTATGGACGGTCACTAACCCGAGGGACACAAGTGATAAATTAGAAAGAAGTGAGGGGCCCAACTGATATTACCAAAAAGATAAGGGCATAAGTGAAATTACGAGATCTCGGAGGGGCACAAGTGATAAAAACCCAAAAAATTTTGTATTTTTTGATTTCATATATTTTTTATGATCTTTAATTCTGCAAAAATTTAGTTAATTTTTAATAATATAAAAGAAAAACGTTTTACAAATATGTATAGAAGAAAAAGGAATACAACAGTGAAAAAGGGTTCTATATATTATAAGTAATAAAAATAAGCTAAAAATATAAATAACGTATTTTTGTGGTTTTTAATGTTTTAGTATTTTTTGATAATTTTTGAAAATGGATAATATATTAAATTAAAATAAAGCAAAACTACGTTTTTTAAGGGGGAAATCAAGAGGGGTTTAAAATTAGGTATTAGTGTCAAAATGGTCCCCTAAAATATCTAATTATTTTCCCCTAAATATATATAACCTACTTTCCGAAATACTATTTTTTGTAGTTTTTAAAAACATGTGAATTTTTGTGATTTTTCTAGGGTCTTTAATGTTCTTATATATTCTTTAATAGGTAAAGGCAACAAAAACTCAAGCCAAATATATCCAATATGTGACTAAGCGAAACTGAATCGCGCTAACTTTTTGTATTTTTTCTAAAATACGAGCAATTAGAAAAAAATAAAACTTCATATTCAACAAAATAGAGTATATTTATTTTTTAAAATTAGAAAACCAACACCTAAAATTGGCAAAATTTTAAAAATGAGGAACACGTATAGGTCTATCACTTTTAATTTTGGAAGATGATGCGCTACGAATCCAATAAGAAATTTCTAGTTTGACTCAATATAGAAGCAGACTAATCTATCACATGGTAACTTTAAATTTGGAAGATAATGCACTATGAATCCAAACAAAATCCAATAAGATATTTCTAAATTAATTCAAAATAAAAGCAAATTGATCTATCACATGATATTTTTAATTTTGGTAGATGGTGCACTATGAATCTGATAGCAATCCAATACAAGATTTCCAATTTAACTCGAAATATATTCAATGCCAAAAGTTCCTCCCACTCAGATCAAACTGAGGATGATATGTTGTGAGGCACATAACGATGAGGAAAGTCTATTTCCAGCATAACAAAGACAATACTCTCCAAGTGTCGAGCTCTGCACGATCCAAAAAAACATTAGGGAAGAAATTGTGGTTGATTCTAACTGATAAAAAAATTAAAGAAGATTTTGAAATTCAAGATCCCTGACAACAATCAACTACAAGAGGAAAGATGGCGCTTCTTGGACAATTTTAAGGACATCAAGTAAACTATCCTCAAAGGCTCTTCTACATCATTTTTCCAGTTATTCCACTGGGGTTGATGCAATATTTGATTTCATCTGTTGTTATAAGTTACTTGATGTTATTCCTTATCGGATATTAAAAAAAATCAAGTATAGCTCTTGATAGAGAAGATATAGAAGTTTGAATATATTTAGTTACGAAAGAGCAATCACACAATACTACTAGGATTAGGGGATACCCGAGGATTGGGAATCAGGCCTAGACTAGTCTGATTAACTGGTTCTTGCTGATTTGGTTTGAAAGTTCAAATTTCAATCAACTCGTCAGTTCAACATGGTATTTTTAACTCGATGTACCCAGGTTCAATCGAATTTGAGCTGTATTTAATTTTAATTTATTCAAAAATAATGCTAGTGACAGAACTTGAAACCATGACCTTTGGCTATCTATCTCAACTCCTAACCAACTACTCTAATACAAACTTTTGCCATGTAATGCATTTCAAATATAACTAAACTGCTATTATTCTGCATAGCATTTTGTCTGAATAATAAATGATATGTATGACATTTGATGATGCATACAAAAAATATTTTTTGTATACTGCAAAATATTTACATTTTTATGTATTTTATTTCTATTTCAAGTATATTTAAGCGTATATTTTATTTACATTTTATTTCATTTCAGTTTGATTAGTCGATCAACCATTTTTCTCCCGTCAGTTCAATTTAATCCGGTATTAAATAATGATGATGTCATCATTCGGTTGAATCGATTTGATTACATGGTTCGACTCGATTCAACCATTTTGGTAAGTTTTATACTTCAATGTCTGATTTGATTTCAAAAACGTTGGTTCATGGTCCATATCAATTGTATAATGGTTAAGTTATATGTGGTAAATAAGTCGTTGTAGTGATTGGTTAATCAACATGATTGATTGGGAATACTGAGTCGAGGAGTTAGGTTGTGCTTCACTCGTTTGGGTTTCGAAACATCTTTACATAAGTGGTTGCTTTTCTGAATTGATTTTGTGCTTGTTGTTGGCTACATTTTTTATTTAGCCATCATCTGTGATCACTCAAGTTTTGCCTTGATTCTACGTGTATCCATAGAAATAGATTTATCCACTATTATAATTTATTGATTACAACGACAACTTCTCATGGTAATCTATTCCTAATAACTATTGCTTATATGTCCAACATCTTTATAGTAACTCTTTATTTATTTTTATTTCCTACTATATAGCATGCATCTTCTATAATAAATTCAATTAAGAGATAACAACATATTTTCCAACTTTATTTCCTTTCTTACGTGAGAAGCTGAACCATCATCGTTTGTGTCCGCAATTAAATTATCTGAATCTAAATTAATTTTATGTCTTAACAACCTTAGGTCGCTTTATAAGAGTAAAGGAGACATTCAATATTGTCTGAATTAAAGATGTATCCCACTTATGAGTCATACTATGAAAATTTGAGAACATGTGATTAAAAGAAGGTTGATGCAAGTTTCTAAAATAACTTAAAACCAATTCAGACATGCCAGGCCACTCAAGTATTAAAGCTATCCACTTTTTGAGGAGAACAATTGAGAGTTATAGAGGTAATAGGAAGAACCTCCATACGGTTTTTGTTGATTTGGAGAAGGCTTATGATCCAGCTCCAATGCAGATATTGTGGATAGTTTTGGAGAAGAAACAAGTATATGTCTTATATATATTAACCTTATAATGGATAAGTATGATGAGGCTATATCTTGTGCTAGTCTGGGAATGCTGACTATTTTAACATCAGCATCATGCTGCATCAATGTTAAGCTTTGAGTCCATTTCTTTTTACTTTGATATGGACGAATTGACTAGACATATTGTGGATAAGATATCTTGGTGTATGTTGTTCACTGATGATATTGTGTTGATTGATATGGCATGAGATAGAGTAAATGGGAAGCTAGAGGTTTGGAGACATGACTTAGAGATTAAAGGACTCCGTATAAATAGGGTTAAACCTGAATAGATTGAGTGGACATTTGATGGAAACAACAATGAAGGACTCGAAGTGAAGATTGGAGACGATAACATTATGAAGAAAGATTCTTTTAAATACTTGGAATCTATTTTGCGTCATGATGGAGAAATTGATGGAGATGATACTCATATGATAAATGTAGATTGACTAAAGTAGAGAGGGACCTCTACTATTCTTTGTGATAAGAAAATTCCTTTAAAAGTTAAAGGAAAGTATTACAAAGCAATTGTGATCCCTGTTATGCTATATGGATCAGAATGTTGGCTTGTGAACTATGGAAATGTGCAGAGAGTAACACTAGTAAAAATGAAAATGCTAAGACGGATGTGTGCTCATATAAGAAAAGATCGGATTAAGAATGACACAATCAAAAGGAAAGTTGGTGTATCTTTGATGGAGGATAAGATGGGGGAAACTGTTTAAGATGGTTTGACCATTTACATATGGGGTCGATTGATGCACCAGTTAGACGATCGTGAGATTTGAGATATTGAGTCAGTTAAGAGAGGGAGAAGAAGACCCAAAAAGTGTTGAAATGAGACTATCCGGAGGGAACTGAGTTATTTGCATTCTATCAACTTGCATCAATACCCCATGACATTATGCATCCATGAAAGTACCCACAACTACAATGACAGTACTTAGTCATGACTCCACTGATTATGGAAACTCTCAGACTCATGTGTGTAGCCTCCAAGTTATTATTGCATGATGATGGTGTTGGACTTGTAAGCCTTGGCAACTCATTAATGCAATAAAGTTATTGTTTTATCATGCCCATCAGAAATAAATAATCACGAATGCACTTAATAATAAGATCCCTCTGTACAATTAGAGTTATGTACTGTAGCCATATTGAATACCATGGAGGACATAAATGACTTTGTTGGACATGTGAGCCCACGGCGAGCTATTGTGCAATAAATGTTATTGCGAATATCATTCTCTGATTTGAAATGAAGAATAATTAATTTGCATAATAGGTCCCTCTGTACAATTAGGGTTATGTATCATGGCCATCTTGATGATCATATAGCTGTTGATTCATTAAATGAATCATAGAGGCTGGTGTTTGGATGAATATCTAAAGAGTAAGATAGATGACTCATCAAGCACCGTCAAATGATTATTAAGAGATGATCTCCAGCCTAAGTAGGAGATGGCAATCCTTTCTCACAAAGGCTGATATATGACCGACCTCTTGATGCAAGTCCTCTGCATGTGAATATTGATTCGGAGGTGTCAGTTTAGTTAGGTCAAAGGGTTGACTTAATGAGATCGAGATAACCTAAGTCCTATGTTGAATGTTGTCACAGCATAGGCACACATCCTCTGACCGGAGACATATGTGTTACTATATGTTTGAGTGTGTACATTTGGCAGACCAGTAGGTTGATGGCCTAACCAAGGTCTATACACCGGCGCGCTGGTGTGCATGTAAGGGCATATGAGTAATACGATCTTTCAAAGGGATAATACAAGTTCACTTATGAACCGGAAGACATGAGCTCACTCATGAGTTATTCGGACCGATCAAATTCCATGCATGGTCATCGTGCTTTGGAAGCATGACAAGAATTTGAAGGTATGATATATGTTTTGGGAAAGCATATGATCGATACCAATTCCCGATCACCAAGATTGAGAAACTTAGTGATTAAACCCTGAAGAAGACAATGTAAAATTGATCTACATCTTCAGGTTGATCATAGGTCTTCTAATATGCATGATGTACAGGTATTGGGAATACTTGATGGTGATGTGATCATAAACGATTGTATACCATGATGCTTTCATTCCTAGGGAGTGATGAAACAGGTCTGGATTTTAGTGACTCCTCTCAGCAGAGAAGTAATCTGATCTTGGTCCAAGTGTTGGACATTGGTCTGAATGAGATTCAGATGCAATGAGAAGATTAGATTTGCGGTCCTGATTTAATCAAGCATCTGTGAGAGGTATGTAAGATCTGGATTTAAGATGAGATCTCAATATCCAAGTCACTGTACGTGGAACAATACAATCGCTATGTCCTTATCTCCAAGTATCTGCAGAGAAAGCACATTATCCTTGAAGGAGTTCAAGAATAATTCATTTGATGAATTACATATCCAAGCAACAATATACTGATAATTAAATGAGATTTAATTATCAAGAATTATATGAATGAGATTCATATTATGGGAATGATTATCCAAGATAATTAAATAGGATTTAATTATCAAGGAAATGCAAATTGTGGATAGTGCTATCCATAATATCTGTATATATATATTATAAATATGATTTGTAATATATTAGAGAGAAAGAGCACCTTTGTAAATAGCATTTGTTAATTGTTAATGTGAATTGGATTCACATTAACAATTAATTGGAAATATAATTTACAATTTAATTTGAGATGTGAATAAGATTCACATATTTTAAATGGCATGATTGAAATATTCACTAATTAATTGGGAATTAATTTAGTGGATAATTTTGCAATAGATATACACTAATTAATTTGGAATTAATTTAGTGGATAATGTTGCAAGATAAATAAGAGATAATGATATGAATTAAAATGAGGAGATAATCCACCAAATCATGAGGTGGCGTCACCATGACTTGGTCATGGGTGACGCCCCGTGATTTTGGAGGATTATTATCCTATTTTAGTTAATATCTCATTATCTTGTGTTTATTGATTTATTTATTGAATTAAATTATGTTGACGATAATTCAACGTATATTTAATTTAAAATAAATTAATATGTTGTTGTTTTTGAACAACAATTATCATGACCATTGATTTAATATACATATCAATCTAACCATTGATTTTTGTATATGCCATGGATTGTGATCCATGGACTTCCAAACTAGTATATAAAGAGGGCAACCCTAGCCTCTTCCAGCTACAAGATATAAGAGTTGTACACGCCTACTCTTCCTCTCTCTCTCTCTCTCATTCTCGTCCTCTCTCTCTAAGGTGGCCGTCCACCTTGTGCTTTGAGGGAAAAAGCAATCGTCTCCACGCCAGTTCGCTGTTGCTTCGATTGCTCGTGGATCTCCATCGAAGGATTTTGTTGGACGAAATCAGGAGATTCAAGGCTTGGATCTTCATCGAGGATTGCGGGAGGAACGCATCTCATCATCGCGCCCGCAAGTGCCATCTTCGTAGATCGGTCTTGAGTCAGGAGGATCTCTTGCTTTAGAGATCTTGCGATTGCAACCACGCTTCAAGAGTTATTTCTAATACTTTGTGGTTTGATGAAACGATCCAAGAAATGTTCTTGTGATCATGTGGTTTCGTCGTTTCATTTAAAATTTTTAAATTCCGTTGCATCTAGCGACTAGTGCGACTAATCGCCCCGATCGCATGAGATGCGATCAACACGCTTCCGTGATGCGCTTGAGGATTCCTCGTATCATAGAGACTTAACATGTGATATTCAGTAAAGATCTCTAGTCTGAGACAGAGATGTCAATCTTTCTCTAACAACTAATTTCCGACCGACTTCTTGACACATGTCCTTTGCATAGGAATTGTGATTTTGAGGTGTCGGAATATTCAAGTCAAAGATTTCACTTGATGAGGTCAAGATAAATTAAGACATGAATTGTAACTGTCATGATCATGCATACACCCATTGACCGGAAATAGACATACATCTATATGTTTGAGTATGCACATTTGATAGACCAATTGGGTTGGTGACCTAACCACGGTCCATATACCAACGAGTTGGTGTGCATATGAAGATATATGAGAGGTATGATCTTTCAAAAGAATCATACAAGTTTGTATTAATGAACTGGGAGACAACACTCAACCATGAGATTTTTGGGGTCAAAATGAGTTCTATGCATGGTCGTCTTATTTGTGAAATAAGACACTAGTTTGAGATGTTCATATATCATTTTGAAAAGCATATGATTAATATTGTCACCAAATTATCAAATGAGAAATCTATTGATAGATTCCAAATAAGATAGTCGAACTAGGATATGGACGTTAGATATATTAAAGTTCTTCAGTATGAAGGATGAATGAATATTGAGAATACTCATGTTAAATCTATCATAATAGATCATTTACCATCACACTTCCAGTTCGAGGGAATGATGAAATATAATGGATTTTAATGTCTCCATTTATTTGCTTGATTATTTGAGAACTAATTGGATCAAATCTCACATCATTAGAATCCAATATCCAATTTCATTTCAATGTCCAGATTTTGGAAATAGAATGGTAATGGAAATGTAAATAATAACACCCTTTAAGCTCATTTATAAGCTCCAAATAGTTTGTACTTTGATTAGAAATGGTCGAGGAAATGAGATTCAACTCACCAACACTTTCTCCAGTTCATGGAGAGTGTGATGCATTTTGTTGAGCTCACTTAAAGTGTATAGTGATACAACTCAAGCTCAATATTTGTAAGTGACGTGTTTTTGCGAAAATGGTATAAACCCTAAAATTGGATAGCTATCAATATTTCAAGTCACTGTACATGGATAATATGATCTCCTCGACACTATCTCAAAGTATTTACGTTTGTGTCTGATGAGTCCTAATTGGATTAGGACTCATACTATGCGATGCCAATAGTAAGACAGTAATTGTTATTGTTATATTTGATTTTCTATAAGGGTATTTTTATGAATATGATTCATAAATATGATTCACTAATTAATATGAATAATGATTCGTGATAATTAATATTTATATGAATTTGATTCATATAATCATTTTAAGGAACATATGTGAGTATGTTTCACATTAGAATTTAAAATCTAGATTGGATTTAAATTTTTATTTTGATTTATGAATACGATTCATAAGTTATGAGGGTTCTCTCATAAATTACCAATTATGATACTTAGATTATCGAGATGACAATGAAGCACCAACTTTAACAAACAAATTCCAACATAGGAAATCTAATTGGATTATGCTCTCCAATATATTGTTGATTTTTTGCTTTATTCAATTAGTAATTAAAAAGGGGATAACTCAAGTCCTAATTGTCATTGAATAAAGGGTAAATCATTGCCTTTAGAGCATGATCCAAGGACTCTCATCCTGGAAGTCCCTTTTAGGAGTAGGACTCCAAGGGATGTTCCCCACATGTATAAAAGAGAAGGCATGCGTCTCTCTTTCAACACATGAATGCCTTTGTCTTTTGAGATCTCAAATTACCTTGATCTTTGAGAGAGAAGTCTTGAGAGTTAAAGACCCTCAAATACACGTCTAAAGCTCTCTCTCTCTCTCTACCTACACGTTCACCATCAAGCCTCTGTCTTCTCTTCAACGAGAGAGAAGATCATCTTCTTCATCGTGCTTCGTGTACGTGTAAGAAGACTTGATTTCTTGAGACGAAATCAGAAGCTTGAGACCTTCTCAGTCTCATCCTTAGGTGGACAACTTCAAGAAAAAGTTGACATCAAAGTTTGCGGGAAACTACACGAGTTATCATCGTGCCTATGAGAGAAGCAAATGCATACAAACTTGATTCGTGAGTTCTCTTACATTAAAGACTCATGCTTGTAGAAGTAACTCTGATCTCTTCCTAATATTAATAAGAATATTAGTAGCCATGTTTGAAAATTATTTCCTTGAGTACACAATTTCTCAATATATAAATTTTTTGTTATGTTAAAACTATCATTCATACGATGAACACTTCGAATATGCAAATTGTTTACTATTTTTTCCGCGTTTTCGTGATGCGAAGTTCATAAAAGATTTATTTACTTTCTTCAGATGGTGGTGATAGATTGTGGAGGGCTACTAAAGTATTGCATGAGAGAGCGATGGGAAACATGCTGCTGCCCCGAGTGGGATGGAGCAACTCAACTAGTTCTTTTGGTAGGGGAGATGAACAACAACAAAACCTTTTCCCACAAAAAGAGCAAGGAGGAGATTAAGAAGACATAAAAAAGAATATATCATAATTTGAAGATCGATCTATAATAAAAATTTAGTTTATTGCAGTCATTTGATCATTGTGTATATAGTTTTTGACTCATTGGTCCTAACGACATAAGCATAAACCTCAAGAGCCTGTTTGGTTGGTGGGTTGGGTTGAGGGTACACCAGTGTATCCCTCATTCCAACCCTCCCAGTGTTCCTCACAGATTACTATTCACAGGGGTAGCCCAACCAGACCCAACCCAATCCAACCAAGCAACCAAACAAACCCTAAGAGGAAGATTTGCAATGGGGCCACCATGTAATTCTAAATTAGATAGGGCCGCAAGATTTAACTCCAAAGTTTTGAGGGACATAAATGTAAAACATTCACCTTCAACTCCTATCCTCACAGCAAGTAGGGTTCATCAGAACCCTCTCCAACGATTCCTCCGCCACCAATCTCCGCATTCCGGCGATCTCTCCCCAACATTCGATCCGATGACACGCTTTCGTCGCGTCTAAATCGCGGCCTCGATCGATGAGTCGCGCCATCCACAACCATCGCCGCCTTCACGAGATCCTCAAATCTAGGGCTTCTCTCTCCCTCTCGGCGCTCGCCGCCGCACCGACATGCTCCGATCAACCCGGAAGTCGATATTTTGACCAAGGAGATCGCCCAGAACGATTGCACCACGAGGCAGTGGGAAAAATTTGGAGCCTCGCGTCGAAAAAAACCAATCTTGATGGCATCATGGAGGAGCTCCGGAGCGACATTGACTGTGGTAGGATACGAATTTCGGAAAGATTGGTTCTTGATGTGCTTGACAAGTTTGGCGTGGATTGGATGTCCTCATTGGGATTTTTCCGGTGGGCGGGAGCGGGTGGGGGATACCGGCACACCGCCTCTGCTTACAACAAGATGGTGGACGTGTTGGGAAGGGCGAAGCAGTTTAGCTGGATGTGGGCATTGGTGCGCGAGATGCAGCGGCGAGGTTTGTTCGATGTGGAGACTTACACCAAGGTGGTGAGGCGGCTCGTTGGTGGTGGGAGATGGGAGGAGGCAATTGGAACATTTGGTGGGTTAGAGGATTTGGGAATCGAGAAGGACAGCGAGACATTGAACATTTTGCTTGGAACACTGTGCAAGGAGAAGAAGGTTGAGTTTGCGCATGAGGTATTGCAGTATTATCTTGCCGATGTGCCTACTAATGCCCACACGCTTAACATTTTGGTTCACGGCTGGTGTGTGATCGGGAGGATCAACATGGCAGAGCAGGTGGTTGCCGAGATGAAGAAGCATGGGATACTTCCCTCTGTTATCACCTACTCGACTATTCTGCAAGCGCATTGTAGGATGCATAATTTCCCAAGTGCTTTTGAACTCATGGATAAGATGGTGGAGGAGGGTTGCCCGCCAAATACGGTCACTTATACAAGTGTCGTCAATTCTTTGGCTGCATCCGGAAACATTGATGTCGTATTCGAGGTTGTTAATCGGATGAAATCGGATGGATGCAAACCTGATGTGTTCTTCTACAATTCTTTGATTAGCATCCTTGGACGGGCGCAACGAATCGATGATGCATCCTATGTTTTTGAGATAGAGATGCCTGCGAACGGAGTCTCGCCTGATTTGTCTACTTATAATGCACTAATATCAGTTCTCTGCCGGAATGGCCAGGGGCAAATGGCTCTAAATGTGCTGAATAAAGTAGAAAATTCTCCGTGGAAGCCTGATATTCACACGTTCAATCCATTGCTTAAGCTTTGCATTAGGATGGGAGATTCAGACGACGTCCTGTATGGTTTGTTGGATGACATGGTCAACAAACACCAGCTAAGTCTAGATTCTACCACATATAATCTTCTTATTCGTGGATTATGCCGTGTAGGTAAATGTGAGGCAGCTTTTCTCGTTTTTGAGGGGATGATGGGCAGGGGCATCTTGCCTACAGATCTATATGTATATGATTTTCTTATAGCAGAAGCAGAGAGAAACGGTTTATCTGATATCGTTGTCTGGTTGAGAACATTCAAGCATAAATTCAAGGAACTTCATCTTAAGAAATAAGGCAGCAACATCGACTGTTCTTGATAATGTGAGACAGACACTGCTATCTCCACCTCTGGGTCAAAATATGGTTGACCTACTCGTAAGTATTTATTTCATTTTGTCAGATAATCTGTTTTCATTTGACAGTTTCATATTTATAATTTCTTATGAACTCAGGTCCTTTTTTGGGCCGTCTATTGAGTACTTATTTTGGCTCCCATCGCATCCAGATCTCCAGAAGATGAAAACATATGATATACCAATTGGTATTTATACTCTATATCCAACAAGCAGTTACTTTTGTGACATGTTTCTCTATCTTGAACATATGTCTATTGGTGGATCGTATATTATAAAATACCGCAACTCCTCACGGGAGGTCGAGCCTCTTTTTCTGTTCTGTAAGGTTGCTAGGTTAGGTTGCAAATTTGCAATGAATAATACACACTAACATTCACATGGATATCATGGGAAGGCTATAATTGAGCATTTGGCAATGGGCATAAAAAAACTCGTAGTGTCAAGGAGGTGTTAGAAGCTGGTTGTGTTAAGGAGGTGTTAGGAGCTAGTTGTGGACTATGTCGGTTTTAGGTTCAGATGTTGGTGAACACATGGCCATAAGGAGCAAACACCTCGTGTGATGTTTTGATGTCAAACTATTCACGGGCACAGGTTTTCCCAGCAAGGACGTTTTTTAAGTCCTTTATAATATTTCTAGCTTGACATGGAGAAAAAGTGAGTTGAATGTGAGATATTTGTCGAATCCCTTGGTCTCTTAGTGTACTAAATGCAAGGTTCAGAAAGTCGGTATGCGGTATTCGTTCGGTCAGGCGGTCTGGAGCGAGTAAGCGGATATGCGGAAGTATATGCGGAAGTATATGCGGATTATGTGTTTTTTATTATTTTATTATAAAAATAATTAAAATAATAACTTAAATTCAAATATTAGAGATTTATGTTTCGAAAAAAAACAATAGACAAAATACATGCATAAACTTTTTAGTATGGCATGATTTCAACCAAAGCATTTCGAAAAAATGCCTATTTAGATAAAAGAGTAATTCATAACAAAAATTCGAAGGAGAAATTAGTTGGCATACTTATTGTTAAAATGATTAATATAAGAACAATTAAATATTATGAGATAAAACGAAAATAAATGAAATTAGATTGTGTTCAATGATTAAATAATCGGATTCCCTTTTACCAAGTGTTAATGAGATTTTTTTGAGAAGAAACAAAATTTTGACTGCAGAATATCTGAACAATTGAGAAAAGTATTGATGAATAAAGCAAAGGACTCAAATATATTTTTCATAAAAGAAGATGTATTGGATTCTAAAACTAAAGTATATTGAATTCAAATTAAGCAAATGCAAAAACAGGAAATGGCATTTGAAGAAATTAAATAAAAACCCTTTTCATAAATAGTTGCCAGTTCTAATTAAATAAAAATAAAAAAATATTTTTTACAGTAGCAGCTTTATAAAAGCATTTCTATAATCAATTTAATTTAATATTTAGCAATATTTATTTTGTATGGCTCTGAAGGCAGCAACAACATCAACTAAAGCTGAAGCCTAAATGCAGAGGGTCTATCCAATAGGCGGCCGAGTATGCGGCCGCATATGCGGTTTACTCGGCCGCATACTCGCTAAAACCGTATATGTACCGCATATTGTATATGCGGTTCGGTTCAGTCACCGAATACGCATATGCGGCCGCATATGCGGCCGCCTGGACCGCCTTTCTGAACACTGACTAAATGTAGTCTAAAAGAATAGTTGAATGGTGGATGTACTGCTAAACTATTAAACTATTAAAACTAGCACGTTTCTTTCAAAAAAAAACTAGTACTTGAAGGCCAAAAAATCCACTCTGTAGGTACACTCTTCATTCCTCCTCTCCTCCCCCCAAATCCCAAATTTCTTCCATTGATGATTTCACATATGCATTAGTATGACCGCACAATGCCACTCTGGTAACTTGAAACTTTCAAAGCAAGAGGATTGCCGGCGTCAACGACAAGGCATTGATTGCCAACCAGTGTTACACCCACCTTCAACAACAACGACGAGGCCCCAGCTACCTCCTCGACCAAACATGACCCGGTGAAGCTTGTGCACGCCGTTCCACCAACTGCAAGCTGATTTGACATCGTTTGTCTATTGACCAACGTTTGAGTTGACTAATATCTTTCTTTGAAGTAATCCATGTCAGTTAATCAGCTTGAGGATGGTCAAGTCTGTGACACTTTAAACATTGGATTGGGTCACGATTCTCCTTAGCTCAGTAAAGCAAGAGACGTTGACTCCCTTATGTCTTCCTTTCTCTTAGCACTATACTATATGTAAAATAGCATGACCATCCTTTGTGAGTCTATTGTAAGCACTGTGATCAACCACTTAGTCTTTAGCAGAAGGCATGAGAGATGAGCTGGTTGTACTATTGTGATATCGACAAGTTCGATTTTATGCTCACTAGTGTAATTAGCATTGTAGTAGTTGGACGATTATTCGAGTCGGTAGGGTGGCCGATCGACTATTGACTAGAGAGATCAATTCAGAATCACTTTTAATTTGTTAGGTCCGTCAATTAATTGTCTTGATTAGTCTACCGACTTGGTTGACTAATTGGTCGATTTTTGCTTGGAGATACCATATATTTTTTTAAAAAGCAAACTTATTCTAGTATGCTTAATGTTTTCTTTAAAATCAATTACTTCTTTTATTCTATTGTTGATAATATAAAAAATGTACAATCTATGTAAATATACAAGAACATATGTTTAAAAAAAATTATATACTTAAAATAATTTAAAATTTCAAAACTGAGTAAAGTCTGATTAAATATGATTTGTCACTCTACTGTCCATTAATCGGTCAATTTTTGCTTGGAGATACTATATTTTTTTATTTTTTTAAAAAGCAAACTTATTCTAGTATGCTTAATGTTTTCTTTAAAATCAATTACTTCTTTTATTCTATTGTTGATAATATAAAAAATGTACAAATTTATGTAAATATACAAGAATATATGTTTAAAAAATAATTTATATACTTAAAATAATTTAGAATTTCAAAATAGACTAAAGTATGATTAAATCTGATTTGTCACTCTATTATCCATTAATCCTTCGTCAGTGATTCGACTGATCGAGTACCGACTACCGATTTCTACAACCCTAAGTGTAATCAATTCATGTGAGATAGTTTTCTTTTGGATGAGAATAGCCCCATGAAAAGTAGAAGGTGAAGGCATTTTGATTACTAGCAGTGTCATGTGTATACTTATAAAAGGATGCTTGGTTGGCCTAAATGGGTTTCTCAAACTTCTCCCAGCACCTATCATAAGAATGATTTGTGTGCTTACAATGCATAGGTCGAGCTGGAGTCAACAACTGGTTGGGTTGGTTTTTGGAACTCAATGGATAGGTTGGGAAATGTGAGTGGTCATACCAAGGTTTGGGTGGCGGCTATTTTTTGGTCCATGTGGTTTGCATGGAATGAGAGTATCTTCCGTGGAGAGACAATGCATATGGAAAATGTTATATGAATTTATAGAATCTTACGGGTGGGTGTCTACACCATGTCACATCCTCTTTTTCCTAAAAAAATGTTCACGTCTACGGTTGTTGTCAGGACCATGTTGACAGTTAGAGGATCAATCTCTATGATTAGGTGAACCAATCCCACAACAAAAAACATGGATAATGCTATTAATAGAAGCAATAGATTGTTTGAATTGCTTGAGAGTAATGACAATCTTCCTGAGATGATCACACTATATATGGTCTCCACTCCAGATCATAAATGACATCAACTGACAACATCTGATCCTTAGCACTTTGATAGCGAGCATTAGAATCACCTAAAAATCAATAGTTCTGCGACTTTAGTCTATACATAGTCTTCTTATCACATTAATGGGGGTTGAAGATAACTAGTTACTTAAAATAACATCATAGTAATGTAACAAGCCATCTAGATTATATTATTCCGTTGGTAGGCTATATATGCGATGGATGTTGGCTTGTCTAATGTCACTGGACTTTTGAGAATATTTTCTTCTATAGATTCACTTAGATGTCCGCAACAATGTGATTTTAGAGGATATTTCTTCTGAAGACTTGATTAATTTGGCAGTAAGACTCTGCCATGAGCCAGTTAATGACAATGTAGTTTCCCTACTCTTATCTCTCAAAGATTTCAGTTGTAGACTTTTGAATAATATCAGTAAGGACATAAAGTTTCCCATAAATTTTTCAGATGATACGAATGGCTTGGTTTATGCAGTAGCATAGGCAATTCTAGACATGTAGGGTATGCTGACGTGGTAAGTAAAAGGTGCGTAGGAAGTGGTAGACAACTCATGTGTACTAGAACCACTATATAGTGGTAATAGTAGATGACTTATGCCAACCTTAGTCATAGTAGGGCGCCATACAAATCTACATGTTAAAATGGGTGCAAAATGTGTAAGGTAAAGGTATGTGCAACTAAAGGTTTAAAAATCATGATGGAAGGAATAAATGATCTCTAAACCTTGCGTATGATCTGGAGATAAGAATTGATGAACGATCATATAGGTTGATGAGGAGGACATAAGTTCAACAAGGAAGTTCATTGGTGTCACAAAGGATTTACCAGAGCTATCAGTGCAATGAAGGGATACATAAGCGGCAATGGGTTGATGCCATATGATATTCAAGAACCGTATTCACCACTTGAGCGATATAGGGGGTGCTGAATTATTAAAGGACTAGACAAGTGATCGAAAATGGGTGGCTAGAGGTGACATGGACGACAAATGATGTGCAAGTGACATAGCGGATGCCCTTTTTGCCGCTTCTTTAACGGTGCCTTAGTTGCACGACTTCTGCTGTCACGACGACTTCCAACTTCAACCTGAATAAGGAATCTTACTCCCACTAACTTGTCTAAGGCTGCTATGATTAGTGAATTTTCGTCTCTCATACACAGTCTTTATAGAGTTTTGTATTTTATACACATTCTTCTCTCTTAGGGTTCGAATGTCATTTAGGTACATAAATTCATCATATGGATTAGACGAGAAGACATGATGTTCTCTTTCAAAAAATGACTTTGTTGAATTGCTTGTCTCTTTCACCCCTCTCTCATTTTTTGGTGTGCCCCTCAAAGTTAGCCTTTCATTCATAACCTCTCTCAAGTAAGTGGGGAATCTGGCCACATTCTTGTTACCACTAACAAGGTGTTGTTTCCACAAAATTCCACCAGGTTTTGTTTTATGGCCATCAACAATAGTAGTATACTTCCATTTAAACTCTCCATCTCCAACACGCTCGGAGTCCGAACCATAAGGCATGATTATCGTTGCTCAACATGAATGCAAGGGATGAATGAAATTTGCAACAATGCGAATAACAACAAAAAAAACTAAATTGAAATGTCAATAGTAGTTCTTAATAATATGAAAAATTTTCCCTCAAAATGTCTATGATGTACCATTAACCTAAAAAATGTTGATATAGTACCATTAACTTAATCACGAAAAGAAATAAATCACTTGTTTATTATGAGGCAATAGGTCTTATTTGTATAGAGGAGAAATAGGGAGCACCAAATGAGAAAAAATACATAATAAGGAAATAACATATGAAGGATATAGTATAATAAATATTGCATATTATGTTGTGTTATCACATGAGCATGGTTCTCTCATAGAATGGTGGATTGCTGGCAATAAATAATACGGCATGATTTTCATGTAGCAATTGCATAGGAAGAGGTGATTCAATGCCTAGGCTAGTTTGGACAAATTTGACCCACATCATCTCAATGCTATATTGTACCATTACCCTGAATTCAGATTTAGTACTTGACCGAAATAACAATTTATTTCTTGCTTTTCCATGAGACACGTGAGCTTATAAATTAACATTGTGAACCTTGATGTTGACTTCATGTCTTTAAGACATCTTGCATAATCAACATTTGGACAAGTTATGATCTTACGGGATCATAAATTTATTTGGTGTGATGGGCCCCTGCTTGGGGCTTCACTCCCCTTTTGTCTTCTCAAAAAAGTTATGATCTTAAGGGTGTCCTTTTGGTAAAAAGCAATTCTGTATTTGGGGAAGCCTCAAGTACTTTATGATCATGAAGATAGTATCCATATGTGCCTGACGTGGTTGTTTCATAAATCGACCGATTTTGTTCACGACAAAGGAAATGTCTGGTCTTGTGATGGTCATTGATGCAACCCACAAGTGGATATGAGGCTCTTGAATTACGCTGCAGATTTTGATCAAGTTTGGACTCAATGCCTAACAACTAATTAACTGACGATGACATAGAACATGATTGCTCCTGGAATCAGAAAGGAAATAACAATAAAAGATGAACTAAACTGGAGCCAGAGTTCTGTTTACCAATTTATGTAAATAAATGACGGTTATTAAATGGTATGTAAATAAATGACGGTTATTAAATGGTTGTAGCATCACAAAATGAAGGCAGGATTATGGAAATAGCAGGCGTGCATACCGGAAACTAAAGAAAATCAAATAAGAAAAAAAACACACGTCGGTCTGCTGCAATCTTAATTTCAGCACACAATCACCACAAACTCGGGACTATTCAAGGTAATTAAAGGATAACAGGAAATATGGCGATGCTATGCGGATTGGGGTCTCAACGATTCACCAAACCAACAGCAATAGAACAGCCCACACCTTTCGGAATTCAACAAGACAGGAGGGAGTTGGAAAAATTGCTCGTACCACAACCGGTGTGGGGGATTAGAGCTGCGCTTCAGACCTGGTCGGCGGCAGTGCTGGATGCGGGTACGCCTGCAGCAACGCGAGAGGGTCTAACGACAGGGTGGGGGAGGGGCGAATCCTCAACGAGGTGGGTCGGAGAAGGGTGCCAGCGCGGAAAAGGGGCGGGGCAACGCAGTTGATGAAAGAAATAGGGGGAGGGTGGTGTGGGATTGGGAACGTGAGGGGGGGGAGGCGATGTTGTGGCGGGCGGGGTGGAGATGGGAGGAGGCGGCGTTGGGAGGATTAGGGTTTGGGGGAGAAAAGAGAGAGGGACAGGGAAACAAGAGAGAGAGAGAGAAAGAGATGGAGAATAAGTGATGGATAAAAGTAAATTTTCATTCAATGCCTTCCCATAGGGTGGGGGTGCCTTTATATAGGCTAAATCCCACCAAACATGCAACTAATTACCATAAATAGAATAGAAAAAAAAGATAATAAGGCCTTAATGAGCCTTTTACATAATAAAAAAAAGAAATTCAGACTCAGTTTCTTAACAAAAAAAATATCACGTAGCATCATGCTGCATCAGTCATATATAGAAGCTTCCCAATGAGCTCCTTGCATCTCCTTTACTCTCATATGTGTTATCATCATAGAGTTTCATGCTGAGATCCATAAGAGTAGTAGAAGGTCTGTAGTATGCCATCCTAGTCTCTGTAAGAAAATCAATAATGTACTTTCTTTGATTCATCACTATTCCTCTTTGGTTTCTGGCATATTCAAACCCTAGAAATATCATAGTTCTCCAAGGTCCTTGGTAACAAACTACTGTTAAAAGAACACATTTGCCTTACCAATCCCTAGCAGATCAACTCATGTAATATTGACATCATCAACATACACTAAATAACGATAATACCTCGTTTTGTCCTATATGAAGGGTGAGTGGCATGCATTTGATCTTTTGAAGCCCTGTTGCTTTATCAAGTCTGAAAGCATTTCGGAACCATGCTTTCGGGCTTTGCTTAAGATCATAAATAGTCGTACGGAGCATTTATATCTTTTGGCAACCCCCGGTAACGACCCGAGGTGGCTGTTGCATGTAGATTTCCTCCTGCAGCTCTCTACAAAAAAGCATTCTTGACATCAATTTGAGAAAGATTTTTTGAGAAGTATCAATTTGAGAATCCAATCTCTCACCACTGCAACAAAGAGAAGAATCCGAATGGTTGAGTGAAAATGATGAGCCTTGTGAGAAAACGTATTCTATTAATCAACCCCATACATCTGGATGAAACATCTTTCCATAAGTTTGACTTTATAGCAATCAACATTGTCATCTTCTCGATGCTTTACTTTCAAGGCCAATTTGCAACCTACAATAGAGGCCTTTGCATGGACATTTACCAAGGTCCGCATGTGGAATATAGTGCAAGTATTTCTTCTTACATAGTCAGACGCTATTGACTGTCATGCAACACATCTAGGTATGTGCTTGGGATTGTACCGGTTGACAACTAACCACTAACCTTTTGAAGTTCTCTTAGAGATATTCCGAAGAAACATGTCCTAAAAAAAGATATGGAGCACGTATACGTCTCCTCTTCTAAAAAGCAATGGGCAGGTGCAGATCCTTTGATGGTTCATTTTGTTGAATAACAATCTCGTGTTTAGCCACACCGTCTGTATATTCTTCTGCTAAACAGAAACATCAACATGACCATTGGTGGGAACCATGTGTTCAAAATTTTACTCAGGTTGCGCTGGATGCTGAAGAAAGCAAAAGAGCATGGATCGAGTAGTGGTAGGTCTGTGAGCATACACACGACGTAGCATCCCAACCAAGATGGGTGGAGTAGGAGCAAGGGATGGAGGTGGTAGATAGACCTCTCTGTCTGACGGAGATGAGGTCATCCTGTCACTTGGGGTGAAAAATAAACAACAGATTCAAAGAAAGCGATGCCATCATTAACATAGTACTTCCATTTGACATGATCAAAACACCAGTATCCTCTCTGAGTTGCAGAGTAGCCAACATACATGAATTTGACGTATTTAGGAGACTACTTGTCACAACCAGGAGTTAAGTAATGGACAAAAGCCATACAACCAAAGGCACAAGGTGTATGAGAGAACATGTCCTTTTTGGGAGACGCAATCGAAGCTATTTTTCTAACACGCCATATAGTTGATAAGGTAACAAGTCGTGGGGACATCATCTCCTCAGTAGGAGTGATGAGTATGACTTTGTATCAAAATGATCTGGGTGACATCTAAGAGATGGCAATATTTTTGCTCGGCAATACTATTCTGCTGAGAAGTATATGCACACGATGTCTGATGTAAGATCCCAAGATTTATGGAAAATTGAGAAAATTGGTCATGACTGTGGAACAGAATACCTTGTTGTTTATTCACAAAGCCCAATGGTTCTCTTATATAGAATAGAGAAACCTTAATGGATAAATTACATAATAAGGATAGATAAATAAATAAACTACAAAACGATGGCATAATATAAAACTCTAACATAAAACTCTTAACACTCCCCCTCAAGCTTGAACATAGATTTTTATCAGCCTCAGTTTGGAACATCTCTGAAAGGGTCATCGGGCTAGCGTTTTGGTGAGCACGTCTGTTATCTACTCACTTAAGCTAACATGAGATGTAGAAATGAGACCCTTCTGGATCATGTCTCGAGTGTAGTGACTGTCTACCTTGATATGTTTGGTTCTATCATGAAAGGCTGGATTGCTGGCAATAAATAGTGCAGCGGCTGCAATCTGGTTGTCGCATTAGAGGTGCATAGGAAGAGGTACCTCAATAGCTGGGTCAGTTAGAACGGATATATCCCACATCATTTCTGCACTCCATTGTGCCATAGCTTTGTATTCCGATTCTGCACTGGATCCGGCGACAACTGTATGCTTCTTGCCCTTCCATGATACCAATGAGTTCCCTATGAACAAAACGAAGCCAGAAGTAGACTTCCTATCCTTGGGGCTTACTGCATAATCTGCATCTGCACAAGCTGTAACAACAAGAGATGTACCTTCGCTAAATAAAAGATCATTGCCATGTGAGGTCTTCAGATACTCAGAATCATATGTAGTATGTACCACATCCATATGTGCTTGTCTAGGTTGCTCCATGAACTGACCCACTTTGCTCACTGCAAAGGATATGTCTGTCCTGGTTATGGTAACATGTAGAAGCTTCCCAACAAACTTTATATATCTCCTCTTGTCAAATTCAGTGTCATCATCATATAGCTTCATACTTGGGTTTGTAGGAGTAGTGGCTGGCTTTCAGTCTGCCATACCCATCTCTGGAAGAGGAATTTTAACATACTTCCTCTGTGTCATTACAAGACCTCGCTGGTTTCTGGTAAGTTCCAGGCCAATGAAGTAGCGCAGACTGCCAAGGTTCTTAGTAACGAACTGTTGTCCAAGAAAAGCCTTAGTTGCTTGAACTCCTTGTGCATTATCCCCTATAATGATGATATCATCAACGTACAACAATATAACAACAATGATCTTCTGGGATCTCTGAACAAACAAGGAGTGATCTACAATAGATCTCACGAACCCCTTCTGTTCTAGCACGTCTGAGAGATTCTGAAACCATGCTCTTGGACTCTGCTTAAGGTCATAGATTGCCTTGTGAAGTTTGTACATCTTCTGACACTCCCCCTCAGCAGCGAACCCATGTGGCTGCTGCATGTAGACATCCTCCTGTAGATCAAAGTAGGTAATATTGATATCGATATCGGTATCGGCTACTTGTCGATACGATATATCGACGCCATATCGTCAAAATTGATTCGATTTGTGAAGAAATGACCTTGGAAGGGCATCTGATTTATAAGATAACATGTTGTCATCACATCATCACTCCAGAATGAATGTGGAGCTCGACTTTGTACGAGGAGAGTCTCGATGATATCTAGAAGATGATGGTGTTTGTGTTCATGAACATCGTTTTGTTGAGATGTATAAGGACAGGAAGTCTAATGAATAATGCCACGTGAGTTGAAAAAATGAGACAATTGTGTAGTACGAAACTGGAGCGCATTATCAGAATAAATATATTTTTTCGAGGTAGATAAATTATTCTTTATTTCAGCCACAAAAATATGAATCAATGTACTAGCCTCAAACTTATGCTTTAACAGAAAATCCCACGATAATATGGAAAAATCACCAACACAAACCAAATAGTACCTATGTCCCTGATGATCAGGTACACGACTCGAACCCCACATATCCAGATCAAATAACTCAAACATACTCTAACTACTACAACTTTGACTTCGAAAACTGGACCGATGATGCTTTCTAAGTTGATACAATTCGTATTGGAAATTGGACTTGATAAAGACGCTAGATACGAGACGACAAATCTTCTGCAATGGTAGGTAACCGAATATGAGATGCCATGTGTAGGGGGAAATTGACTCTGCTGACAGAGAAGTGTCATGAACATAAGGAGATTGAGTCAACCTATATAACCCTCAATGTTCACGGACACATCCAATCACCTGCCCATGAGTATATCCTGAAAATCAATGGAACTAGGGTCAACTATAACACAACAATGTAAATCTTTTGTATTTGACTGATAGACGATAAATTCGTGGAGAAGGCATATGCATGAAGAACATTTTGCAGGTGTATAGAGGGAGTCAAATGAACCTTTCCCTGTCCAGTAATCGGGGAATGAGTCCCATCGGTAATCACCACTGATCTACCTGTTGGTTGTCATGGACTATAAGTACCAAATTGCAAGCGATCTTCGCATAGATGATGTGACACTCTAGAATCCATTATCCATTCCGAAGGATCTGGTCTAGAGCGACCAGTAAGTGCATGCATAATACTTGAGGTACTAGTAGAGGCAGAAGCTGCAATATCTGATGGATAGGTACTAGAAGATCTAGTGGTTGAATGCATGATCTCAAGACGCGCAACAAAGTCATTGTAATGATGACCAGTGAGATCAGGAGCAGTTTGAATTTGCTCAGCATCACGAGCTGACGTGTGAAATCTTATTTGGAATATGACGTATCCTCTGAATGGCCTGAACGATGACAATATGAACATGGCTGATGTGGACGTAGACTACCTCTGCCACATGTGCCTCATCCTCTGAACGGAGATGAACCACCTCCCATAGGAAGCTGCTGTAGTCGAATATGTCTGAGAGGATGTGGTAGAGGGGATGCTCAATCGACTCAGTATGCGGTACGCTTCCTCCATAGGAGGTATAATAGCGTTAGTGAGAAGCTGAGAGCGGTCGAATCATATTCTAGGTTAAGAGCAGTCAGGAACATCCCTGTCATGACATAATATGTATAAGCCTTGTGCTGCTTTGGTGAGGCCATCAGGGGTATGTAGCTATAGAGTCGCTCAAACATACCCTTCAGATATGTGTACATGACGTTATGAGGATGATCACCATGTTTGGTCATGAAGATATCATGCTCAAGTTGCAATATCTTCGACTCATTCCTCGCTTGAGAATGTGTTCATGCGAGGATATCCCACATCACCTTTGTTGTGGGTTGACTCAGGATACCGTTGGCTATCTCAACAGAGACAGTACCAAGTAGCCACACCATGGTATATGCATCACCTGCCTCCCATGAGGCGTTGGTCCTAGTTTTGTCCGTTGGCTCATCCTGCGTTAGAATGTGTTTCTTAACGTGGCTCTGTAGTAGATTCATGAATTGCATCACCCACAACTCGTATGTTGTTCCGTGCATCTTGATAATAGGTGTTGGACCCTTGAAGGCACCCGTAGATGACGTATCAACTCTACTTTCTGACATCGTGAACAAATACTGGGACGTTAGACATATCATAAGATGTCTAAACAGACATGAGAAGAAATGGTTGCAGGCGTAGACTCTATACCGCAACCACCTTTAGACAAAATGTGGCCTGATTTTTATCTTAAATAGGGTAAATCAAACTTGACCCTTCTAAATCAGACCCAAATCACGATCTCAGTATAACCAGAGTACCCAGACCATATTGGAGGGGTCACAGGGTGACTGGACAGCGGTTCGGGAAGCCGAAAACTGGCCTGTGCGAAGCCTCCAAGTTGTTGCCGCTGGGCTGGAGAGCGGCGCTGTCACTAGAGGGTAACACGTCTACTTGGCTGTTGTTGCAATGCAGTTGATTGCCGCTAAAACGATGTTGCTGGAAGGTGGCGCAACCCTTGGAAGGTGGCTGATCGCTGTTGCTAGGCGACTGCTGCCGTAGTGCGGAGGTGGTGGCCGATGGAGGCGGCTGCTGTGAGCGGCCGCACGGAGGAGCTGTTGCGGAGGGGAGGCAAGGAGGTAGCGTTTTGGATCTTAGGGCTTAGGGCTCCAATCTAGGACAACCGCTATGATACCATTTGGAATGGAATACTTGATGTTTATTCACGGAGTCCAAGGGTTCTCTTATATAGAAGAGAGCAACCCTAATGGCAAAATTACATAATAAGGATATAGAAATAAATAAACTATGAAATGGTAGCATTACATAAAACTCTAACATAAACTCTCAACAAGGACAATGACAAAAAAGATTTTTTAAATAAAATTTTCGTAATAAACCAACTTAAATGGTCTGGTGTTAGTGTAGTACGCTTACCACCCAAAAGAGCCAGGTTCAAATCCCTCCTTGTAGGGTTGCATCAGGTTGTCGACAACAAACACACAAAATAGCGGAATCTTCAATATGTATTTGACAATAATCCATGTAGCCGACCCTTTTTGTGGGAGAAGTCTTTGCCATTTATAACAGTTTTCATAATAGTCCCAGCCTATTTTTCATCAAAAGACCCAAGATAGTCTAGAGATATCATAAAAGATAACTTTATGGAACCCATGCCGCTGGTGATTCGAATCACATTTGGGACTCCAAATATCAAAGTAAAATGACTCAAATAAAAAGGTATTGCTATGACCATGATGATTGGGAAAATTGTTGCGATGATGTCTCCAAAGCTTGCACATCTTACACCAAAAACTAGACCTCCGAGAGATTTGAGGGAGGATTCTACATAGCTTCTATCGAGGAAGATGATTGAACCAAAGATGCCATAAGTACAAGGAAATTGGTCTAGTAGAAATGGAAGATCTACCGACGCATTATGAATGTACCTATTGATACACATCCCCTTGCTTACGGTCACATCCAATCAAGGTTGCAGAAATCGGTAGTCGGTCGGGTCACTGATTACCGATTAATTGGCATTCGGGTGACTAATCAGATTAAATCAACCATTAGTCAATTTTGATTTTTTAATTATTTTTATACATATATTATTATATATTTGCATAGATTTGTACATTTTCTATAATATCATAATGAAACAAAAGAAATACTTGACTTTAAATATAACATTAAGCATATTAGAATAAGTTTGTTGTTAAAATAAGAAAAAATAAAAAAATAAAAAATCTCTACGTTAAAGTCGGTTGAGTAGTCGACCCGATTGGTCGGGTTGACCGACCAATGGCCGATTAGGCCTAGTCGAGTTGGCAACACCCTCCCCTCCAACTCGACTAGCCGGCCTATCGGTTGGTTACAGTGCATCCAATCATCCAACCCAATAGTATATCTTGAAACACTAGAGAAAAGAGGTTAAAAATAATACAACAATGTAAGTCCTTAATAATATGATTGATGGCCAATAAAATTTAAAGAAATTGTGGCACATGTAAAATATTTTACAGATGCATGGAACTGAATCTCACATTGTCTTGTGAATTTGTGATTGGAGAATATCTCCCATCATTAATCATGCATATCGACTATGAGGGCTGGTGTTGCAAGATATGAATTGTTCTTCGTCGCCACAAAGACGATGATATGCTCTGGGGTACATCATCCATTATGTAATATTAATGTTGTGACATGCAGTAAGAGCATAACCATAAACCAATACATGAGGCGTTCGCGGAGGCAACAATGTTAGGCAAGGCTGGAGGAGCAAATAATACAACAATGTAAGTCCTTAATAATATGATTGATGGCCAATAAAATTTAAAGAAATTGTGGCACATGTAAAATATTTTACAGATGCATGGAACTGAATCTCACATTGTCTTGTGAATTTGTGATTGGAGAATATCTCCCATCATTAATCATGCATATCGACTATGAGGGCTGGTGTTGCAAGATATGAATTGTTCTTCGTCGCCGCAAAGACGATGATATGCTCTGGGGTAGGGTTGGGCATGGGCCGGGCTCGGGCCGGGTTCGCCTTGGCCCGGCCCAAGCCCATTTTAGAATATGGGCTAACGGGTCGGGCCTAGGTCCATTTTATTTTCAAAAATTAGGCCCAAGCCCAAACCCGGCCCAAATAAAATGGGTCGGGTTCGGGTCGGGCCGGCCCAATTTAACACCTATGTATACGAATATCATGTCTTCCATTCTTCTTGCATTTGTGTGGTTGTTTCTTATGCATGTGTGCATGTTTAAAACTATAAAGTATGCTAACTATTTTGTGATTTTAACATTAGTTGTATGTTGGAAATACAAATGTGGTAAAAATATGGCGACTTAAACCACCATTCAATTCACCATTACATATTCTATTGTAGATGCGGGCACTATGACCCAATACAAATTGGTTACCTACAGTTGTACATGCTGTAACACTTGAGGACACAGATTCCATTATTGCATATTAATGTAATAATCTTGTATATTAATGTAATAATATCCTCAATCCACTATTGGATATGATTATTAATGTATCTAAGCATTTATTCTACACTTGAATAAGGATAGTAAAGTTAGAACATGGTATTTGGAATGAACATGAATATAATTGATATAATTATACCGTACTGGATATAAATATACTTGCTTTAGAATGGATCGGGCTATCGGGCTAACGGGTTTGGGCCTTCTAAGGCCCAAACCCGGCCCGTTAATCAATATGGGCTCATTTTAGGGCCCACGGCCCACCCATTAAATTTCGGGTTCGGGTTTGGGTCGGGTTATACGGGTCGGGTTTTGGGCCGGGTCGGGCCGGCCCAGCCCAATGCCCAACCCTACTCTGGGGTACATCATCCATTATGTAATATTAACGTTGTGACATGCAGTAAGAGCATAACCATAAACCAATACATGAGGCGTTCGTGGAGGCAACAATGTTAGGCAAGGCTGGAGGAGCACCGATAGTATTGGTTGAAGGACCCATGTCCTCATTCAAATGGGAGTCAAGATCATCATACTTTTGACGAACATGTGTAACATTGGCCTCAAACTGTTCAGCAACACAAGAAAAGGCAGAATGGTCATGCTTTTGATAACATGTGTCTTCAAAATGCCTATACGATCGCAATACATGCACTGAGGGCGAGGACAATTGCTTCCCATACCATGGACACACCATCCTATGAACTGAGATGAGCCCCCTTTGCCACATGACTTTGCCATAACAGAGGAGGTTTGAGATGTAGGATTTGGAAGCAAAATGATTCTGCTTAGAAGGTTGTATGCCTCCTCCATGGGAAGGATAGATGCATCAGAAAGAAACTAGTTGTGGGCTGCATCATACTGGGGATCAAGGGCAACAAGAAAAACACCTACTATCATGGCGTTTCTGTAGATCAATTGTTGATCAATACTAGCATTTGGGGCCATGGACTCAGTATGGTTTCAAAGATGTGGAGCGGATGGCCATCCGCTTTTGTTGTGACGATGTCATATTGAAGTTGAAGATTGCTTGAGAATATGTGGTGACAAGTATATCACATCGCCGTAGCTATGGGTTGATGTAGGATGTCATTAGCTATCTCCATGTGAGAATACCATAGAGACAAACACGTAGCCATGCATTGTCCCGCTTCCATCAAATGTTGGCTCTGATCTTGTTGGCTACTCTTTGTTGTGAACTTCCATGATGCTCATGGACTGCATCACCCACAACTTATAGTTAGTCCCATCCATCTTGATGATGGGACATTGGCTCTAAACGCTCCAGAGGATGGAGTAACATCGACCTTGGTTTTTTGCCTTGGAAGGATACTCGGTAGGGGTGCGACTGGGAAAGAAAAAATTCAGCTTGTCTACATGATTATATGAGGAACATGTTGTGTATGCGTATCTAGAGAAAAACCTTTCCTATCACCTTTGTCGGCGTTCGTGGGCAAACATATCTGATTCAAAGGATCAAATTCGAGCCAGACTACCGAAAATCAACAGGAGAACGATGGTAAGATGGTGATGCTGAGACCATGTGATCGTCTTAAGTGATGACGTGGGGTTGCTAGGACCACATGCTGACCTTGGATGGCGGTATGGGCCGCTTGGCGGTTGCATTGGCTGCGTTGGGAAGCATTGAGCACCTAGGGGCTCGTACAGGTTCGAGCGTGGAGACCCCGATGCGGTGGTGGTGGATGCTGTGCGCATTTCGAGAGGGAGAAAGGCCGATGGATAGAGTTAGGGTATCAACTGGTCCAAGGTTGCTGCTCTTATACCAAATGAATGGCTTGTTTATTATGAGATCATAGGGCTTCTTATATATAAGAGAAATCCTGAAGAGCAATACATGAAAAAGAAAATACATAGAAGAGGAAACGGCCTAGAAAGAAATAAAATAATAAATATTCATATAGCACTAACAACTTCAAATTTGACAGAAAGTTTATTTGAAATCAAGGAAGAATAGTTGCAATATCAACAATCTAGGATTCTTTATTAAGATATCAAATTTGGAAAGATTTTAATCTTCACATTTTCAAAAATTACACGTTGAGAAAAGTGAAGGAAAAAGACTATTGTCACCATTCTACCGGAAATCATGTCCTTCGAATTGGTGAGTACAGATCTCCAAGTTTCCCCAAAATCCTCCAACATTGGCACTGATAGCAGGGAATGGGTGAAATGGGGCTGAATGGGGGGAAGAATTGCCCATATTGAAGGCCATTTCAAATAAAAAATAGAAGGAATTTTACTACGGGAGATATATTCCTGATAGACGAAAAAAAGATACTAATGCATGCTTTTGATATTGTCGACTTGAGCATGCCAAGGCTCTCACATAGTTGTAGTCTTCGTATTTTTTAATGACTGCTTATACAAGTCAGAGTGCATCATTTTGGCTGCTCACCCCCTTTTTCCTAAAGAAAATCTAATTATGCAATAAAAGCCCAACCTTTCTTTTATAGAAGAGTGTAGAAGAACTTCAATGGAGTCCAAATAGAATAAGAGAACAACGGGAGATACTGTTTATAATTAGGTTGAAGACCTTATCTTTCAAGCGTCCTTCTACCTTCAAAGTTTACTATATAATGAGATCCTATTTTGCATTCACCGTTACATAATCATTTCCAAAACTCTGTACGGATTTCTTCAATTAGAGTAGGTGTATCAGTTCAGAGGGCTCATGTTATTTGATTTTGGTTGAATACAGTTTTAATAAAGAGGGACCCTTCATCCGATTGAAATATTATGGGTGGAGTTTGTGGGTGAGCGATTCATGTCGATTCTGTTGGTTGAAAATGAATTATTAGATCGAAGTTGGTTGTGTTAGGTAGTCGATAGCCAGCCTAAAAAATAGTTGAATCTTTCAACATGAATTTGAGCAAGAATCCATATAGCCGACCCTACTTACAGTGGGAGAAGGCTTCGCCATATTTTTAGATCCAAGTTGGTTGGACCCAAAATGACAATTTTGTGGTCTGTACTGTATGTATTAACAATGATATAATTGACTATAATTTCTACATGAAGTATGTGTGTATGTGTGATATGCCTCTAATGCACTCCTGCCTCAGTAACGTAATACCTCTGAAGGAAAGTTGTTGCCATTGCTTGAAGCCGAACTGATTCTCAACAACCATTCTCTTCGGCCAAATGGTTGGACTAAGCTTAGTTCAACTGTTGACCGTTCTAGCTCATCTTTTATGGTAAGATATTATTAGAGAGCTGAAGACTTGAAAAAGAGGCACGCGGGAGGTAGATCCAAAGGATCATGGGCCCGGACAGAGTGGTCCTCAGGGAGGCATCGTAACTGGTGATGTGGCAGTCAATGTCGGGGTGCATCCTGCAAGGCCATATCCACACAGACAGTCAAAGGAAGATAAAGGTGAAGAGGAATAGGGAGATCAAGATTGGCACTGGAGATCGATTTTCTTTGTTGTTCATATCATATGCTGAAATTGAGAACGGATCTGAAGATTGATTTGCTTGCATGAGAAGACACATAATGGTAGCTCCAATGTCGCCAACCTGGTTTCTGGTTTAGTTTGGGCTTAGGTGATGAATGAAACTGTTAACAAAGTTGGCTAAAGTATAAGATTTGAAATTATATAAAAATTAATAAGAATGGGCTCGGTTGGATGGGTCTAATCCAAGAAATTCTAGTTGGTTGTTTGGATGGGCCACATTGAAGATACCTGACCCACCAATCAACCCGTTGCCCAAACAAGGTACAGTTTCTTTCCAACCCCATCCAAATCATTCAACCCAATTTCATCAGTTCGATTGTGATCTTAGTTGGATTATTTGGGCTGACCCAAATAATTTCCGGCAATAGTCTTAAATGTGCTTCATCGATCAATTTATACCAAAGATAAGTTTGCAAGAGTTCGAGTTTGATTCATGATGCAAATCAATAGAAAAAAGTGCTGTCAGGTTGGATCCTCAACCCGATTATATGCTGCATATAAAAGTTGATATAGGATTACAAATCTCGACATGATCATATGGTTTGAACGGTGTATGATCATCAAGGTTTTAAAAACAGGACTGGCCCCAGTTTGGCATCGGTTTGGTCCAACTTGGTTCAAATCGGTTGGACTGGTGCGTACATCAGCATGACATCATCATACGTATTGACGTGACAAAAACCGGACCAGCCCTCATTGAACCGTTTTTATGAACCACAAAAGTTGTATATATACATATAGAATATATGTTAATGTAAAATGACTATGTACAGCTATATTCACACATTCAGTCACATATATAGTTGAGCAATTGAAACAACACATATCAGCGATGAGCACATGCATAAAAAATTTACGAGGATCTTATTTGTTCTGTTCATCTTTTACTATTGCTCCTACCCTCGTATTGAATAGAGCTTAAGAGAAGCATTGGTATCGATCTAAATGTTGAGAAGATCTCAAAGCTTCCACAATTGTAACTTTCGAACTTAAAAAGAACGGAGTCAAATCTACATTAAAGAATAGGAGTATATAGTTTATTGATTCACTGGTCTGAATTTCAGCCTGGTACATGATCTCCATGCACCTATTTCAACTAGATAATCCTTTCTTACATGAACAATATATACACAAAATTTGCTGAAGGTACCATTTTGGTGAAATCATAAATCAATAGATCAAGGATCGTAGGGTGGATCGAACTTAATTTTCCACTTGAGTATTGACTGGTTCAGGGAGAAGGGAGCACATTTTACTTGGAGTTGATGTAGAAAAAGCATGATATTGCAGCTTTAATCGGGATTGGAATAGCATTGAGACATGTACTAAAAAAATGAGAAGATTCATTTGGATTTTGTACTATGTTCATGGATAACAATTCTCAATGAAATCCATTTTAAATTTAGCATTCTTATTGTATGCTACGTATATGCTACATCCTACATGGCATTGGATTTTGAGTATCTTAAAGTATAAGGATTAATACAAGGACTATTATCCAGAATTAGATCAGACGTGGATCGACCATGTAAGTGATAAAATCCACATTGATGTTATTTGTCATGATAAGATATACTGACGTTTTTTTCCTATTTTCACGAGTATCTATATTTACATCTCCTGCATTAATCTTTCCTTTATTGTGGGAAAAGGCTTTGTTGTTGTTGTTGTTGTATCTATATTTACATCTCATGCTAATTATTTCCAAGTTCCAACCAGCTAGATTAACATTGACAATACACTGCATATATGTGAAGTTTCATAGGGAGTTTTGAATAGTTCCATAGCAGGTAAAGTACAATATAACATATGAAGCATATTCTGGTACAAATACAATACAACTTATAAACCATATTCTGGTATGTTCTATGAACATAATAAATCTTAGTATTGTGAATTTTGACCTTTATACACTTACTCTTAATCATTACCCATGTCAATTTAAAGTAAAAGAATAACCTCGATTTCTGGAGGCAGAAGAGCTGTGGTGATTATGTGTTGAGGCGGCTACGACAAGGGGGAGTATCGGCAGGAGGAGGAAATCTCTTGGTTGGCAGAGGGAGCAGTAGGAGAGGGAGGAGGATGGTTAGGAATCGGTGAGAACGAGGAGGCGGTGTCACAACATGAAGGGTTGGAGGAGCCAATGGCGAGAGGGCGAAAAGCTTCTTGTGGGTGCATCAGGAGATATTTTAGGGCTTTATGGGTCTGAGGGTTTCAACTTACATTGTGGCTAGAACTAGGTTTAACCGGTCCGGTTCAACTGCATCAGACCAACTGGTTGACCCTGTTTATATTTTCTTTATATTTTTTTCCATAGTATTGAACTGTCTGAACCGACCAGATCGAGGCTGGTTCTCGGTCCAGCCAGTCTGACCGACCGATCCTGTCCGATTTTTAAAACCACGACGATCATGGTCATGGATCTTGTCTGGTATTAAAGGAAACAAGCTTCTATCATAAAACTCATGTCGATCTCTCAATTACCATCTCCGGAAATTCCACAATGAGAATGAGAATTAAGAAAGGGAATGGATGGTAATAAAGTGAAAAGAACCAATGGAGAAAATGATACTTGAATTACCATCTCCGGAAATTCCACAATGAGAATGAGAATTAAGAAAGGGAATGGATGGTAATAGAGTGAAAAGAACCAATGGAGAAAATGATACTTGAACATGTATGTCTGGCTGTATAAAAAAACTTATCCTTATTATCAGAGTTAGATTTCATGTGCGTTTCGTTATTTATTTTTTACGTTTAAAGGTTGTATTTGTTTAGGATTTTAGATGATCGAGAAGTTGATGCAAATCAGAATTAGTAATTAACCTCTTTTTTCCCCGTTAGTACACATAGAAGTTAGTTAGCCATTACTTGGAGTTGATTATTAACCTTTTGTAACTATTCAGTCAGTTGCATGTTGTTTTCCATGGCATCAAATTTCAGCGAAATTCGGTCGAATATTGATATTCAGTCGAAATCGAAATTTAACCGAAATGACCGAAATGGCCGAAATATAGGGCTCCTAGTACAAAAAATGACCGAAATGACCGCAATTCCACAGAAATTCTGTTTTGGTCGATACTGAAATGGTGACCGAAACCGACATTTAGGGCCTTGTTGTTTTCTCATTGGTGGCAGTCTCTACACATCATTTTTACACCCGTCTCATGTTTTCAAAACCTTTTGTAAAATAAGGTTTGATATGCATTATAAAGATGCCTTATTGTTTGCAGGTATTTTGAAGTGATTAAATTATCACATTTCTCATAATGCCTGAATGCCTGGTTAGGTTAATGACTAGGAACTGGTCGAATAAATGGAAGGGCCAACATTGTGCTGCATATTTGGCATTTCTACCACCATTGCTGCCAATGGTACTCAAGTTTGCGGTTTGTTGGCAGAAAGTGCGATTCTTGTGAAAAATATGATGTGGATAGCCGATATAGCTTCCTGAATGTTCTTACCTGCTTTTGCTTATTCACTATCGAGGGGTCCAAGTAGCGCGCTTACTGTATTTGAGCATTGGCTGGTTGTTGTCAGTCATGCAGCTAGATGAACTGACCACATCTACTTGCCAAAATATCATCCTGATAAATGTTCATCGACCAATGAGACCTGAAGAACTTCTTTGTGCAATCTGAGAGGATCTGATGATTTGTACGACATGAGATTGCACCCTTAGTAGGATGAGAGGGCTGATGATCGTCTGCCCATCTGCAGGTTAGTTACTCTAAAGTCAGTTATTTAAAAAAAAAACAGAGAAAACCCTTTATCTATCGTCTCTACCTGTTAAATCTAATCATGGATGAAAATGGTTTCATCTGAATCGGTTCGATTTACAATTTTCTATAGATCTTTATTTTGTTATATTACCTACTTCTACCTTGGAAATGCATATAATTTATTAAAATGAGTCTGATTATATGATCTGAAGTATACAATTATCCATTATGGATTTCAGGTTCTCCATAAGTCTGAGTGACAAAGAGGTCATACACGAACTCCCTTCTGGTCTCTGGGTTGCCATGACAATGTTTCAGACCTTTTGAGTTTTGACTGAATCAATAAAGCATGGGATTATGTATATCCCATATTGAATGAAAGTTGTAACAAGGTGTCAAGGACCTGTTTCAGAAACTAATGTGAAAGTTATCTGAGGTGTTCTATGTTATTGCGGTGCCAATAACTTGGTCATTTTACTGATGTCTTTTGATGGTTCATCAAAGTAAATATAGACTGGTAGTGGGGATCTTTCTTGCTGCGACTGGATTCAATCAGCATGTGTGTTCCATCAAATAAAACCGGGAAGATTATCGTGAATCACAGCTGAAGGTAATCTAATCATAAAATTGCTTTCTTTCAAAAAAATTATAAAATTGCTTGGTTTCCATTTAGAATAAAGGATAGTATGTGCCTCAGTTCCAAACTGGTGTGCTTTCACATTTGTTCATGCATTTCTTATCTCTATTTTCCGCGATGTCAGTCAGTGTTAAATAACTTAGACCGGTTTGAGTTTGAAATTTTGGGAAAAGTCGTTATCTACATAGAGATAGAAGTATTTTGTTTCGATTGAGCAAGATGGTAGGTTTAGATGACATCTGGAAAGATATCCATGTCTTTTAGTTTATTAGTATCTAAATAAAAATAAGTTGATAGATTAAAATTTAGAAGAATACCAACCCACAGTAATAAGATAATATGAAGGGGTTTTCAGATGACTCCCTTGTAAAATTCAACAATCAAATGAGGCATGCAAAACTTCTGTGACTTGGATGAAAGCTAATTCGTCCAAATAGCACGCAGACGAATGGCCAACAATATTTGATTTTCCGTTGCCCCAATGACAATGATAACCTGATATGCACGCCCAACCTAGCTGAATATTATATTAGTTGTACTTCATATGAAATGGGCTTGACCCTTCATGGCTAACAAACTGAATATCAACACAGTAAATGGGAATGGGAGAGGTTCTTAGTTGTTGTTGCACTTTTGGGCTTTGCTCGTGGAATGGGAACTGATCGGGATCGGTGGTTCAACAAATAGAAATGAAACAAAAGAAAACTTATCTCTGTATGATTAACTTTTGTAGGTTTGTGGTTTTGCTGGAAATAGGAGTATGCGTGTTTATGCTTCTGAAGGAACTGATGGAAAATCAAAACTCAAAAGTTTTATATTGAAAATAAGCAATAGGAGATGAAACACAGGGAAAGTAACAAAAACACCATATCCATTGCTTTACTGGCCATTTCCAGTGATGGAAACGGGTATACATTGAAATTATATCTACTTTCCATCCATTTCCATCTGAATTCCAAAAGTATGAACCCCTCTTTTTGTTACTTCGTCTAATATGAGATGATACTCTAGCCTTCAGCGGCAAGCTATGCAGCATGTGAGCTGTTTTATCTTTTGCAGAGTATCAAATTCAGGTAGAAGTTATCTGCCAGCACTACGTTATCGCTATAATGCTCTGTAAACACTGTTATATATATATATATATATATGTATATATATATAGCGTTCTGCTTCCATTCATATCTCGATTTGGTTTGATTAAGTGCCCTCTCTTATGTCAAATGGATCATTCTTATCTACTTTCATCGCTTTCTTATCTTCCATAAGGGATTTCATGGAATATTGGTGATTTCTTCATCTATAAATGAGAGATTGTATCAGACTTCCTTTGGACGAGTGTTCCATGTGATGCTCCCTCAAGACTGATTATGCAGAAGTATTTCTCTTGCTAAACCGGTTAGTCTCTTCCCCTCTACTCATTTCCAATTTGCATAAAGTTTCGAACTCAAGTCTCGTAAACTTTAACCTTTTGGTTAGGAATCTTTTGGTTAAAGCGATAACATATATTAGTGCCGTAGATAGGAATTCTAGCTACAATGCCAGTTACAGTGCCTTAAATTCTAACATAAAGGATACAAGTGTTATTAGAAAAACTCGAAAGGCTATTTTTGTAATCTTCCATACAAGGTTGCAAAAGTCGGTAGTCGGTATTCGATCGGTCGGGTCACCGATTAAGGATTAATCGATTGTCAGACGATTAATCGGATTTAGTCGGGATTTAATCAGCTTTGATTTTTTAAATATATAAATCATTTTTATACATATATTATTATATAATTACATAGATTTATATATGGGGTAAAATGGGGCTGCCCCCAGGGAGTAGCCAACTTGGCTACTCCCACCCCTATTTTTTCCTCATTTTTTTATTTTTTTGGAAAATAAAAATGTGTATATTCATCATTATATCTCTCTCACATTCTATTAAAATTTCGTCAGAAACAGAGACTCCTAAGCCCTCCATCCAGACGTCATTTTATTAACGGTCGCAGGATTTTTTAAATCGACCATGTTTGGATGGAGGCCGTAGGAGTCTCTGTTTCTGAGGAAATTTTAATAGAATGTGAGAGGGATATAATGATGAATATACAAATTTTTATTTTCCAAAAAAATAAAAAAATGAAGGAAAAATAGGGATGGGAGTAGCCAAGTTGGCTACTCCCTGGGGGCAGCCCCATTTACCTCTTATATATGTATATATATATTTACTATCACAATGAATCAAAAAGAAGTAGTTGAATTTAAATAAAATAGTAAGCATATTAGGATATGTTTGCTTTTAAAAAAAAGTAAAAAATATAATATCTACAAGCAAAAATTGTTGACTAGTGGACCTAGTCGGAATTACTCGGTCGGCCACCCCACTGACTAGACTAGTCGGACCTACTAGTCGGGCTAGTCAGGTCCATTTGTCATTCGGCTGAAAAAAAATCAAAGGATACACAAGGAAAAAGAAACGGAAAGTCACTTTTTTTAAATAATTCTGATGATAAATGAATTTTATTTCCATCTTAATTACTCCTAATGCATAATATGGTAAAGGGTAAAACGTTAACATAAGGAAATCGGTCAAAGGAGAATAAGATTCTCCCTTTATTTCCATATATATTCTACGCGGTTATCCTTCCACTTCGAGCAAAGCAAAAAATCATTTTTTGTATTATTTTTAAATATAAAATTCAATATAAAATCCAGAATCCCACATCTGTAGTATTTACTTATAAACGTTCTTTGAACAGTCTCTAAAATGGCAATAATTTGCCCATAAAACCTCCGTTGATGATCCCTTCCAACCACAGCAATGGTCTTTGGATGACAGTTGGAATCCCTAAAATAGAATCTGCAATGTAAATGGAAATAACCAATGGAATCAGATGGATTCCAATCAATCACAGATAACACACGAATCTCTTGCATATATATAGATATGCACACACTACATACTCCCCACCTCCAAAAGATCATATCACAGTCTTCCTCTTCCATCTCCCATCCATGGCTTCCAAACAGGAGGAGAGGTCCATCGACGACTGGCTCCCGATCACGTCATCACGGAATGCGAAGTGGTGGTACTCCGCATTCCACAACGTCACCGCCATGGTCGGCGCCGGCGTGCTCAGCCTCCCCTATGCCATGTCCGAGCTCGGATGGTACGCATTCACGTGTTGTTATATGTTTGTCGGGATAGACATTCTACCACCAGACCATTTAAGTGGATTCTGTATCTTATTGTTCTCAGGGAACTCAAAAGTTCTGCAATATAGGAATTGACCAATAATATACAATAAAATTAGGTGAAATTGTAGAGGGACCCTTAGCTACTATTCTTTATCGTAAAGTAGAAATTTTGCGTTATTTCTGAAATGTGTCGATGACTCCGTCAGTAACTGATTCAGTTTGCTGCAACCGTGCGTGCGCAGGGGTCCGGGGATCGCGGTGCTGGTGATATCCTGGGTGATCACCTTGTACACGCTGTGGCAGATGGTGGAGATGCACGAGATGGTGCCGGGCAAGAGGTTCGATCGGTACCACGAGCTGGGCCAGTATGCGTTCGGCGACAAGCTGGGGCTGTGGATAGTGGTGCCCCAGCAGCTGATCGTGGAGGTCGGGGTGAACATCGTGTACATGGTGACTGGCGGGAAGTCGCTCAAGAAGTTCCACGACGTCGTTTGCGAGGGATGCAAGTCCATCAAGACGTCCTACTTCATCATGATATTTGGTTCCGTCCACTTCGTGCTCTCGCAGCTCCCCAACTTCAACTCCATCTCCGGTGTTTCGCTGGCCGCCGCCGTCATGTCTCTCAGGTAACTAATTTTGGAGTATGTAAATCATGCTCTATCTAGCTATTTTTTGGGGGTATTTGAGAAATATGTTCAGAATTATAGTTACTGATGTAAATTTATGGTCCTGAATAGTAAATGTTTTGTGACAATTACTATTTATTCACTGAAATGTTCAGAATTAATCCACATTTTGAGCTAGTTTTGTTTCAAGGCCATCGTAGATTCGCGGGGTGACCGAATTACTAACAATGTGTTCATGAAGCTACTCCACAATCGCGTGGGGCGCGGCGGCCGACAAGGGGAAGCAGCTGGATGTGGACTACCGCTTAAGGGCCGATACCACCGCTGGTGCCGTCTTCGACTTCTTCAGTGGCCTTGGCGACGTCGCCTTCGCTTATGCGGGCCATAATGTGGTGCTGGAGATCCAGGCTACCATCCCCTCCACGCCGGAGAAGCCCTCCAAGAAACCAATGTGGAAGGGGGTTCTCGTTGCCTATGTGGTCGTCGCAATCTGCTATTTCCCCGTCGCCATCATCGGCTACTGGGCCTTCGGCAACCACGTTGAGGACAACATCCTCATCACGCTCTCGAAGCCCCGGTGGCTCATCGCCGCGGCCAACCTTATGGTCGTCATCCATGTTATTGGCAGCTACCAGGTACTTTTCTTGCCACCCATTTGGAAAATTTTCTAAAACTTGGTAGCTTTTGGAAATGTTAGAATAAGTTAGCATAGCAGCTCATGAAAACTTCGTAATATTAAAAACCTGTGAAATATATCTGAAAATGCCCTTTTAATACTACGGGACAATATACTGATTAATCCTATACTATCTCGCTGCTAGCAAAGAATTCTCAAAATCTGAATTTATGCCTTTCGGTCCTCAGATCTACGCGATGCCGGTTTTCGACATGATCGAGACGGTACTGGTGAAGAAACTGCGATTCCCTCCTGGCTTGACACTACGGTTGATCGCTAGATCGGTCTATGTTGGTGAGTAATGTAGTTCTTATTCCTCCTATCAACAAAGAGACCGATCATCATCATATCGAGTTTCATCTGTTGCATCTAAAACAGCTTTCACGATGTTCGTTGCCATATGCATCCCCTTCTTCGGCGGTCTCCTCGGCTTCTTCGGAGGGTTCGCGTTCGCTCCGACGACATACTTCGTAAGCGCATTTCAAACCTTCTCGATCGCATGATGGTCTCGATTATCTGATTAATCCGACTGTTATGACCAGCTCCCGTGCATCATGTGGCTCGCGATCTACAAGCCGAAGAGGTTCAGCCTATCTTGGATGGCCAACTGGGTAATTAACCACCTAATAGACCCAAACCATGATACTTTTCTACTTAATCACAACTTGATTAGTTTGTTTACATACTAATGACGGGTTGATGACGATGCAGGTGTGCATTATTCTAGGGGTGATGTTGATGATCGTGTCACCAATAGGTGGGCTCAGACAGATCATCATGCAGTCCACGAAGTACACCTTCTTCTCCTGAGCGAAGGATATACATATTTATATACGTATTCGTATACAAAGTTTGTGTGCGTGCATGCGTACGTGTGTTTAGCGTAAGTAGTTTGTGCGTGTATGTGTGTTGTGCGTGTATGTGTGTTTGCGTGCGTAGTCCATGTGCGCAAGCAAAAAAAGAAAACTATTATTTGATATGAATGTTGGGTATGGCTATGATTATTAGTATTATTAATGGATGATTTATTTTCTCTCTACGGTGTTATCAATTTTTCGCCTATGATTTGATCGCTCTAGCTACTGATCTCTCCGTCTCTCGCTTCGTTCCGACTCGACTTGCTAAGATCCATGGCTTCTCTGGAAGTGGCAATTCTGGCTGATGTTAGAAACTCCATATTCAACCGAATTAACATGGGAGGTAGCAATCAGCCCTCTCTGAATCATATCCCGAGTAAAATGACAATCTACTTCAATGTGCTTTGTTCTCTCATGAAATACTAGATTCATGGTCTCAAATTTCAGCGAAATTCGGTTGAATTTCTGTCGAATATCGATATCCAGTCGAAATTGAAATTCGATCGAAATGACTGAAATGATCGAAATATGGGGGTCCCAGTACAAAAAAATTGTGTCGCCGTTTATATTAATCAACGACGGGACCTGAAATGAACTTTCGCTAAAAAAGTTGTTTGACGATTAGTATCGCGGATTAGTAGTGGAACTTTGATTTGTCAGATAGGATTATTTGATAGAGAAATTGAAACATTGGAAAGGTATAGGAAATCCGTCTTTTAAGTTGGGTTCCTTATATATTGCACATACACATATATATACACGTCGATACGATGCGAATACAATACTTCATTCAAGGTGCTCGAACACGAAAATCCCAAGCGTTTATTACGACAAACATCGAGGAACGGAAGAAGAGGTAGATGTGCAACGAGTACACGCCACTCTGCCAAGATCAGCCTTGGCAGAGTGACGGAGGAGAATAATAAGAAGAGAGAATTGATGAAAGGCGTGCGCCTTCCCTTTGCCAAAGTGACTTGCCGGACCGATGCTTGATCTTGGCCCATCTATCTTCAGGTGAATCGCATAATGGATGCGGTTCCACTGCTGTCGCAAACCCTGTCATGTTGGGGATTGATTTGAGCTCGATTCTTCGTGATCGTCATCGTCGTTGTCGTCGTCTTCTTCTTCCTCTCCTGCATCTAAAAGCTGCTCAACTCCCAACTGTAGGAAACAGTTTGATGGTGGGTATGTGCATATAAATAAATGCAGGTGGAAGTTGATTCGATCTTATCTTCCTCTTCCTCTTTCTTCCTTTTCTTTCTTTAAACCGAGCGCTATTTGCATTCTTTGCTTTTAAAAGTGGTGCGAATAAATAAAGAAATAGAAAGTGGAAAAGTAATTTATTAATTGTATAAATAGAAGCTATCGAACCATCATGTGGTCGTGCCGGAGTGGTTATCGGGCATGACTAGAAATCATGTGGGCTCTGCCCGCGCAGGTTCGAATCCTGCCGACCACGTTTTTTTATCCATACATAGATATTTTTATATCCGTGTAGGGATACAAATGGACGGATGCGGATATACAGATACGGATGTAATATATATATAAAACAAATATAGTGACGGATCGGATAGAGATATATCCGTAACCGTTATCACTATATCCGATGCTATCAGGATAACTCTTGTCCATTCTTTCTACAATAACCATTCCAACTTCCAACTAACATTCAAAAGTCCACATAACAAGTTTCCCTCCAAAACCACCAACATGCCCCTCTCCCTCCTTCCCAAATGCTCCACTCTCTCCCACCTCAAGTCCATCCACTCCCAACTCACCACATTGGGCCTCACCTCCCAAGGCCCCTCCCCACCTACCTCAAGCTCCTCTATGCCCTCACCACCCTCCCCTCCCCCTCCCCGTCCTACGCGTCCTCCCTCTTCCTCTGCATCCCCTCTCCCTCCGCCTTCCCCTACAACCTCCTCATCCGCACCCACCTCCTCCTCTCGTCCCCCGTCCACGCCCTCCACGTCTTCATCCAAATGCGCCTCTCGTCCGTGTCCCCCGATTCCCACACATTCCCTTTTGCCTTGAAAGCATGCGCGTCCCTCGGCAGAGGATATGAGTTCCTTTGCCGGGGGCTCCACGCACAAGCGCTCTCGTTTGGATACCATGGTGATGTGTTGTGATGAATAATTTGGTTAGCATGTATATGAGTTTGGGCTGGATTGTCGATGCCCGTAGGGTGTTCGATGAGGCCGCTTGGAGGGATGTTGTCTCGTATAACTCGTTGATCGATGGCTATGTGAAGGGTGGGGACATGGATATGGCTCGGAAGATGTTCGATGAAATGCCTGTGAGGAATGTGGTTTCTTGTGGTACACTCTTGGCTGGGTATTCGAGGTGTGGGAGGTTTGAGGACGCTTTCGAGCTCTTCGATTGGATGGTGGCTGGTGGGATGAGACCGGATGATGCAGCACTGGTGTCTGTGCTTTCGTCGTGTGCGCGGTTGGGGGAATTAAGCAGGGGGAGATGCATCCATGAATATATGAGGTTCAGTGGCATCCAGATGAATGTGTACCTGATGACTGCTTTGGTTGATATGTATGCCAAATGTGGGTGCATAAGCATTGCCATAAACACGTTTGAATCCAGCAAGCACAGGAATTTGTTTACTTGGAATGCAATCATAGTAGGGCTTGCCGCGCATGGCCATGGAAGGTTGTCGCTCGACTACTTCTTTAGAATGCAGGAAGCAGGTGTACAGGCAGATGGGATCACGTTCTTGGGTGTTCTTATGGGATGTAGCCATGCCGGCCTTGTCAACGTTGCTCGGAGTCTATTTGATGAGATGGAGGGAGGTTATGGTGTTCAAAAGGAGCTCAAGCATTATGGTTGCATGTCAGATATGCTCGGTCGTGCTGGGTTGATCGCGGAGGCTGCGAAAATGATAAGAGCGATGCCGATGGCGGGTGATATGTATGTCTGGGGGGGTTTGCTGGGGGGCTGTAGAATACATGGTAATGTTAGAGTTGCGGAAATCGCTGTAAGGCATCTGCTAGAACTAAAACCTGAAGACAGTGGGGTTTATTCTATCATGGCTAACATATATGCCAATGCAAGGAGATGGGAAGATGCTGAAAGAATAAGGAAATTTCTTAGTCATAGTCACATGGTGAAGAAGAACAAAGGCTGCAGTTCGCTTTGTTAAAATTCTACAGAAGGCTCTGTTGATAAAGACTGTAACCTTTATACTATGTTTCATTGTGGTTTGTAGATAGATGGCATGAAGTAGAAGTTTCATTCTTTAAATTTATGATCTTGCGAGAGGCATGAGGATATAATCATCTGGTTGTAGGACATCGTCCCAGCTACAAACTGATAGTTGTTCTGTGCACACCCTGATAAAAATATGGTGCAGCTGTTGGACTCATCATATGTCATAATCTTTTTGGTAAGTTGTTAATTGCCGTCTTTTTGTAATGTTCATAGATCAACTGTTTTATTGGGCTAATATTGTTGCTGACAAGTTGTAACGTCCCGGGCTTAGGTCCCCAGTCCGTTATCGAGGAAAACTGACCCTGACAACTTGTTGGGTACGGGCCCAGATAGATCCATTAACAACCACCCAAAATGCTTAAGCTCAAGTTATCAAGTAGTAATCCCCATCACTTATAAACCACACCCACACTTCGTGAGTTTTAGATATGGCACTATGTTTGGGGTTGGAGTGTTACAACCCCATCCCTAACCCCAAACATAGGGCCATACCTAAAACTCACGAAGTGTGGGTGTGGTTTATAAGTAGTGGGGATTATTACTTGACAACTTGGGCTTAGGCATTTTAGGTGGTTGTCAACGGGTCAAATTAGGTCCGAACCCAATAAGTTGTCAGGCCAGTTTTCCTTGATAACGGATCGGGTACTTACGCCCGGGACGTTACAAATGGTATCAGAGCTAATTTCCCTCTGATAGTGGAAAGGGTTGCCCGAGAGGTGGAGCCACCCCTACAAAGAGGTAGGAGGAAAAGGCTACCCGGAGTGTGCAGCCGTCACTGTCACTGGGAATAAGTGATGTGTTATATCGCAATGAGGACGTTGCGAATATAAGTGGGGTAGGTTGTAACACCCTAACCCAAAATATAGTGCCATACCTAAAACTCACGAAGTGTGGGTGTAGTTTATAAGTGGTGGGGATTACTACTTGACAACTTGAGCTTAAGCATTTTGGGTGATTGTCAACAGGTCAAATTGGGTCCGAACCCAACAAGTTGTCAGGGCCAGTTTTCCTTTATAATGGATCGGAGACTTACGCCCGGGACGTTACACAAGTTAGTTGACACTGAAGTTCAAGTAGATATATAGACTATACCTAGATCATATTCAGAAATCCCCAGCATTGACAACTTATTGTCTTCAGATCCATGCAACTGTCCTGAATGATTGATCCAAGTTGTTAAGTAATAGAGCTCCACTTCTACACCCATACTCGAATTTTTGTGAGTTTTTGATGTTGTACTCCACCTGTTGTCATGACTCATGATCAATTCATTCAGTTCATCATTGCAGATGCAGGGTCGCCATCTTGAAATGGCATTACTGATATGCCTTGACGATATCGGAAAAAGAACTCATTGTAGCGATTTCATGAAGAACGCTTACCGCATCAACAAAGTAGTTCATGTAGCATCCTGCAATGCCCGCCATTGGCTTTGGATTCAATGCATTTTAGCGAAAATCGATAGTGATTCTGTTGGTACACTGAGGTCAGGTAAGCAAAGAAACAGATTGCTAGTTCCCCAGTAAGGCAAGCATGCTTGATTCAAGAATGTTCTTTTGGAAAAAGATTCATCCATGAAAGGAGAGCCACCTTTTACAGAAAGAGGTATCTGATGCCAACAAAGGAAATAAAGCATCCCAAGATGGTATCTGATGTGCTTCCTGTATGCTGAGCATCCATCTTTCTAAAAGGAGAGTGCAACATCTCAATGTATATGTGAGGTCTTTTTTAGGTGTAACGTTCCGGGCTTAGGTCCTTGGTCCGTTATCGGGAAAAATTGGCCTTGACAACTTGTCGGGTTCAGGTCCAAATGGATTTGTTGACAACAACCCAAAATGCTTAAGCCCAAGTTATCAAGTAGTAGTCCCCACCACTTATAATCCACTCTCACACTTTACAAGTTTTAGATGTGGAACTATGTTTGGAGGTATGGGTGTTACAACCTCCCCCACTTATATTCGCAACGTCCTCGTTGCGATGGCTTATTCCCAGTGACAGTGGCGGCTGCACGTTCTGGATAGTCATTTCCCCTATCTCTTTGTAGGGATGGCTCCACCTCTCGGGTAATCCTTTCCACTATCAGAGGGACATTAGCTCTGATACCATTTGTAACGTCTCGGCTTAGGTTCTCGGTCCGTTATCGAGGAAAACTGGCACTGACAACTTGCTAAATTCAGACCCAAATGGATCTGTTGACAATCACCCAAAATGCTTAAGCTCAAGTTATCAAGTAGTGGTCTCCACCACTTATAACCCACTCTCACACTTTGCGAGTTTTAGATGTGAGACTATGTTTAGGGGTATGGGTGAAGTAGGTAACCTTATCTACATCACATCCATTTTTAGCAATTTTTATTTTTTTTGAAAAATGCCACCGTGGATTTTCATAACTATATCCCTCTAATATGTCATTCGAATTCCGTCAGAAATAGAAACTCGTAGGCCTCCATCCAAAACATGTAAAATACAACAAATCTGTGATCGTTAAAAAATGATTGTCTGGATGGAGGCTGTAGGAGTCTCTATTTCTGACGAAATTTTAATGACATATTAGAGGGATATCGTTATTAAAATTCATGATGGTATTTAAAAAAATGCTAAAAATGGATGTGAAGTAGGTAAGATTACCTACTTCACAAAGTAAGCTCCCTTTCCTTTATATATTTACATGGGATTTTTACCCAGCAGACCCTATATTTTTTATCAATTACCTTCACGGCCTTTGAAACAATCTAATTCCTCCATCGACTCCGTAAACTGCTCCGTCTTACCTAACGAACCATGACGTTAAATTGACACATATTGAGTTAACTTGCTTGGGTTAAAAGCGAGTTAATCAAACCATGTGAAATCCAACGATTGGATTTTATTCCCACCTCTCTCCCCCTCCCTCCTCCTTGGCTCTGACATCCTTGCCCTCTCCCTCCTCCGCGCCCACCTCCTCGCCCGCCTCTCGCTCCGCCGCATCCTCCTTTGGAACCACACCTCCACTCGCGTCCTCTCCCTCCTCCACGCCCACCTCTCCCGCCCTCCCTTCGCCGCGTCCTCCTCTGGAACCTCACCCCCGCCCACGCCCTCTCCCTCCTCCGATCCCTCTCCATCGATCCCTCCCTGCGCGTCATCCATTTCGACCTCGCGCATAACCTCGACGATGTCGTGCGTGTTGTCGATGTGATCCGTTCTGCCACAAGGTCTAGGCAACCCATCGTGAGGGGCGAGCTGGTGAAGGATGGGGCTCATGTGGACCTCGTGGGGTCCTACACGCCTGAGATGAGGGAGTGCGATGATGAGCTGATGAGATGGGGGAGCATGTTCGTTGACTGCGATGCTGCGATGGTGGAGGCTGGAGAGGTGGTCGGGGATGTGGCTAGGGGAGTGACCGATCGGGTGGAGGGACTGTTTTTTACAAGAGGACATCTTTTGTAAATTTGGTAAAGAAATAGGGTAATATACACCAATTTTAAATCGAATCTAGCTACATTTAACGAACAAATGGATTGAGATTAACCGCATGGTCTATAGGGTATGCATTAGCAAGTTTACAGAATCGAAAGAAGAATTAAGTTGTTTCAAAGGTTGTGGAGGTAATTAACAAAGATTATAAATTCTGTGTGATTTTTATACGAATGAATTAGAAATACTGATCTGATAAAATAAAAACGCGTACTATGAAATAAATAAAGAAGGGAAAAGCTGTGATTCTAGAATAGCATCGAGCGTCCGTCGTGGCTCACGCGGCACGGGCGGAGTGGAGAAGCTGTCAGCAGCAACTCATCACATCATCACTGACGCTTCATCCGCATTTCTCTTTTTCTATACTATAAATTTTAGAGGAGATGTCGTAATCCTCTGTTAATCATAGGTTTTTCCTGTCCTTCTCTCGTTAATGTCGTCTCGCGTTTTTTGGATTTAATGCGGCCTGTTGTTCCTGCAGAAGATCTTACGTTGGATGGGTGCACGAAGAAAAAAATTCGCATTTTTGTTCTTTGCCAGATTGGTAGAGTTCTCACTTTCCTTTTTTTGTTTCGGTTCGTCGAAAGATTCGCCGTCTGTTCTTCTTGCTTGATGATTCCTACATGGAACTGATGACGCAGGCATTCAAGCTCACCTCTGGAACAATGAAGGTGGAAGCCATTGGGTAGTGTTTTTTTGGATGATGGGTTTATTGCTGGATTTAAAAATCGGATTGGACTGGTCGGTCGGACTGGTTAGAGCGAGAATCGGCTTCGATCCGGTTGGTTCGGTCGGTTTTATGTAATTAATTTCAAAAATAAAAGAAAATAAAAAAACGGATCCGATCGGTGGTTGGACCGAGTTGACCTTTGTGGTCAGATCGGGTTGAACCGGATTTACCCAGTTTGATGGTTGGGTGAATTTTTTAAAAAAATAAAGATTTGAATAATGAAATAATAGGGTATTTATCACTTTTGCCCTTCGTAATTTCTGCAATATCAGTTATGCTCCTCTCTTTTTTCTGAATATAAGTTGTACCACTACTTTGTTAGAGTAATTTTCTAAAAGCAACTATAAATAAATGATTGCAATATTGTGTTCATATATAATGCTAAAAAATATGACTAACTTTTGTACAGTTTTACTCGAAATAGGCAATTATGCTATTCAACTGAAAAATTTGACATTTTAAACGAGTATTTCTTTAATATATAAATACATTATATATATCATGTTTTATAGGTTCAAAAAATCGGTTCGACCGATCGAACCAGTAAATTAAGTCCAATCTTTTTTCCTAGTCGATAGGAATGATGATGTCATGCTGATATCATCATCGATCCAATCGATTTGTATTGACAGTCCAACCCGATTGGACCAAAATCAAAGATTGTCCGATTCAACTACCGGTATGGTTTTTAAAACCTTGGTTTATTGTTAAGAGGTTTGTTGTGATTCGATTTTGTTAAAGTTTGGAAAAAAATGATTAGATGTTGGGTTTTTCCTTATTTTTAGATGACAAAATGACATGTTATAATATTTTTATTGTTGAAAATGGAAGAAAAAGAAACGTGAGATTTGATGTATTAAATGAGAAGAGAGAGCGGTTGTCACTTAGCCCTCATAGGAGAGAGAACGATGTGAATGCTTGATTGTAAAAACATGTAAAATATCTGTGCACGGATGTGAATGCATGCATACGTACATACATAATACATGCATGTAATATGTATGTATATCTTAAAAGAATAAAGATGATATATATATATATATATATATTTGTATGACAAAAGGTAAAATTTGCATTCTTATTTATTTCAATATCCATCAAAATAAATAAATAAATTTTTTATATATTTATACATATCTATTTAAAATGGATGCCATGGAGAACGGATATCTAATTATATCCACATCTGCCAAAAAAATATAACTTTAGTTGTATTCATATCCTTAAAAATGGAAATGTTATTCTTAAAAAGGAAATGTTATTCATGTCCATTAAAAAATAAAAAAAATTATATTCTTATTCATTTTTATATTTATTAAAATAAAACCATATCAGTATATGCTTGATTGTGAACATACATAAATATGTATATACCCATAAAAAATATTAACTTTATTTTTATCTGTATATTAAAAAAACATCTATATCATATTTATATTAGAGCAAAAAATTAGGATAGCCATATGATCCTTGAAGATGGATACCTTCGTAAGAAAAATATGCTTGTTTGATAGCCATGGCCTTGTCGAGGTCTCCGGTAGAGGAACAAGGGGGAGGAGGAGGAGGGGACGAGGTGGAGGAACAAGTGGAGGAGGAGGAGGAGGTGGTGGTGGTGGTGGTGGTGGTGGTGGAGGGGGCATGGGCAGAGGAACAATGGGAGGAGGAGGCAGTGGAGGGGGCAGGGCAGAGAAACATGGGGTGGGAGGAGGCAACGACGGGCAAAACAGAAGAGAGGGAGGTGGCGGGGCAGAGGAGGAGGTCGGTGAGGCGATGATGGGTGAAACAAAGGAGGGAGAGGGGGCGGAGGAGAGGGAGAGGAGGAGGTCAGGAAGGCGAAGGTAGGAGAAACAGAGGATGGATGGTGAGAGTGGGAGGAGGCGGGGGAGAGGAAGAGGTCGAGCGACGACGGATGAAATAGAGGAGGGAGAGGGAGAGGGGTTGGGGAGAGGAGGAGGTCGGGCGAAAATAGACGAAATAGAGGAGGGAGGGGGGAGAGGGGGAGGAGTGGGAAAGATGAGGATGTCGGAGTTTGGGGAGGGAGGATGGAGGAGCAGCCGCGATTGCAGATGGAGGACCAGCTGCAGTTGTGGTTACAAATGGTGCGGAGGGAGAGAGGGGCTGGAGGAGCAGTTGCGTATGCGAGTAGATGAGCAAGGGGAGGAGGGGGAGGGGGAGAAGAATGGGATGTAAGGACGAGGATAATATTATTTGTAAATTTTTTAAATAAAGAGGACAATATATACATCATTATAACAGAATTCGGTTACATTTAAGGAGTAAATGGATGGAAGTTAACCACGAGATAAATGGGGTAAGGGTTAACAAGTTTACGGAATCTTGCCCGTGTTTCTAATCACAAATATATTATTTTATTTTATTTATTTATTTAATTATACGCGTGCGACCAATATCATATCATCCACAGATTCAGAAACGCAATATTTGATATTTCTCCGAAGGGTGATATATAATATTGTTCTTTGACAAACTCCACTTTTGACGATGGAATTGGATTTATTTAATTCCTAACCTCCTCGAAATGATAATAAATCCCATTAATCAACGCTTACAAATAGAATAATCAACTTCGTTGTTAGATCGTTTACCTAGACTCCATAAATTCCCATCAACATAAATAAGAATTAATATTTCCCTTCACATTTTTCCACCCTAAAGAAACGTTCAAACTCTTGAAAGGAAAGGTCCAGAGATAAATCTTTTTTTTAAAAAAAAAACCCTTCTTGCATTTCCTTTTGTTTTGCCAAATAATTTCTAAAAAAGACCTTTAGGATTAAGTTAAGTTAGCACTAAGTATACAATCCGCGCATTGATCTCGTGACTGACGTGATCGATCATATGAACAAAGTGATAGCTTTTGGCAGAATCCTCTAACAGATGGTTTGTACTCGACATACACACAAATTCATCGAGACCATCATTCAACAACATTTACAATTAAACCATACAAGTCGAACTCGACCAATCTATCGATGTTTCATCTCTTTGTAACTTATCGAGCATTTTTGTATGCCTCGACTGTCCAGTCTAAAATTCATATATTGTTCATTGTAGTGTACTTATGGATGAAAATAAATGGATACCGATACGAATATTAGTGTAACTACATCCTTGTCCATTTTAAGATATTAAAAGTTCTATGGATATGAATATTGACACATACGACAAACGTATAACCGCATCCTTAAAAACAAACACCTAATATATAGCAGCATAAATGATGTATAGATTAACTTAAATTTACATTTTTAAGGATAGTTTCTACATGAAATAAGACAATGGTGAACAAAGCGGTATACTTTTGTTATACATGTTTACAGATAAATCTACAATTATATTTATTACGTAAAAAGGATGTACATATACCAATATTTATTGAAAGTCGAAGTAATATCTACATTTATTTCCATACTAAAAAAATATAAATATGAGCATCGATATATATAGAGAGGGTTTATCTTATAAGAGCAAAAACTGTAAGAACATGAGAGTAGTGAGTTTGGACCATTAGACTCTGCCCGTCTCTCTCCTCCTCCAATCAATCAATGTGTGATGAGCAGGATTTAAAATAGTCGAGACTCACCGTTCTCAAGCTTTTACAGTTTTTGGATCTTACACGATCAATCATCTCTCTTTACATATATATATAATGAATACGATAACAAATTTGATAAAAATATATCCACGTTCATTTTCATTTGCTCTTAATGATGTGATCCTTCCGATTTAATTTCAGGTGCATCTTCTTTAACTTACCTAATGACATCGAGACACATGTCGTTCTCTCATCGTAATTATACATTCTCTCTATGTATAGGTGTGTGTCCAAAAATTTTACTTCAAAGGCGGAGGAAAAAAGAGGAAGGAAATAAAGGAGAGAGAATGCTATGAATATCTATGGATTTAATTAGGTCAGCTCCAACCATATTTTTTAAAAAAATAAGTGCCATAAATATTATGTACATAACATAAACGTTCCGGAAAAGAACAGGGGTATCACCCAAAATATCCACGAAAAATAAGTGGCTGGGCGGTGTTCACTTCCCGATGAGGGCGAGCTCCCATCTCCTCTTTCCTCCTCCCCTCTCCTTTCGGATCGGAGGCCGCTCCCTCCCAAATCCGATCCCCTCTCGATAAAAAGGAGGCGCCTTTCCGCCGAATCGCCCCGCGATTTAGAGCCCCTGATGTGTTGAGGTCGTCCCTGACCCTCAAAGATCCGTTCTTTGGCTTTGATCTTGCCTGCCTGTGCTTTCTGGTAAGGACACCTTTTGTGTCTTTGGTCCTAGGGTTTCGTTTGTTCTCGCTTAGAGAGCTGTGATTGTGTTCTTTTTGTGTTATGGGTGTTTTGTTTGATGGGTGTTTGTGTTCTATGGAGGATGGATCTTGGGTGTTCATGTTGTGCTTTTCGTAGGTCTTGTTTTTTTTCTCGTTGGATTTGCTTGGTTCTTAGGGCTTGTTTTGATGTTTTGGAAATTGGGTGTTGATCAAACGAGATCTTTCCGTGGAGAAGGGAGAGGTTCTTTTCTGGGTTCTTCTGGCGAGTTTTTATTCTTTCTGTGCCTGTTTAAATGAACACAGATTTAGACATAATATTGCTCTTCCTTTTTTACTTGATATCCGTGGGTTGTTTTGTCCGTAGTTTTATTACAAAATAAAGCCGACATTTTTCTAGTTTCTATTACTATTCTCTATTTTTGGGTAATTTTTAGACTATGGTGAAACAATAAGGGTTTAAAAAATTGTTGGTCGTAAGGTGGTAGTTGCAGCCTTGCAGGTGATGTAGATCCGTTTTTTTAGCCATCATTTCCGGTCCTTAAGGTTGGTTTTCTAATTATATGCTCTGGAGGATCCTTATTCCCTTTTTTAAAAAAAATTCTAGCTCCCCACCTTTGTACAAAATATTGGTAATTGAAGAAGAATACATTTCTTCACAGAGGCATATTTTTCTGTCAATAAGAATACTGGTTATGTTTAGAAAATGGAAATTTGAGGTGTTTGGGATTTTAACCACTGTTCCTGCTCAATCTCCAGACAACTATTCTTATTCTGGTTCACCCTATAACTTTATTCATCCTCTAAATAAGTATTATTTTGAAATTATATACCAATTAAAAGAGATGAAATGTTTTTCTAATATAAATTAATGCATCGTGGAAAGTTTCTCCCTTTTAGCTGTCTTAGTTTAATAATATTATATATTTTTTGAAAAAAAACACAAGGGGACGATAAGGTCGGGTGATGTGGCCTGGGTAGGCACATATGTTTATTTATTGTGTATTTATTACATGCAAGCCGGGGTTTGCCCCTCAAATCTATGAGCTCTTACATGTGGATCTCTTTATTTCTTTTTTCCATCTACTATATCCGCCTTTTTCAACTCTCATTAAATAAGATTTCTCCTGCCTTAGCAATAAGCAATATCCAAAGTCAATAAGCATAACATTAGCTGCAGTTTGTTGGGGTTTTTTTTGGTGTTCATCTCTTCTTTGTTTCCATGTTAATGATAGTTGTTTTTTTACGATAGTAAAAAATCTTGGCTGGTTTTTGATGGTTTCTTTTCATTTGTTTAGCCAGGAGATATCAGCAGAGAATGGAACGCTGCGTGAAAGGCGTTGGTGCGATTGGTCAACTCTTCTCGGATTCCTCCATATCGACCACTCATATGGGTTGGCATAATTCGTCGTCGTCATCCTCGGTTGAGTGGAAGGAGATCATCTGCCCACAGCCTGTTAGACCAAGCAGCAGATTTTACTGTAAGCCCAAGAGGTGAGGATTTGGAAGGCCATAAATTCTCCTCTTGTTAATTGTTTGTTGTCAGAGTAATTGTTTTGTGATTTGTAATTCTGATCTTGAGTTCTTTACTGATGATGCAGCTTGAGTGTTCATACTAGACCAAGTGAAATGGATATCTTGGATTTTATCTTGAATCAGGTTTGCTACTCTACACCTCTGGATGAGTTATAACTATTTGATCGTGTTTTGGTATGGCGTTAATTTTGTGTCTGAAAACAACTGTATGCAGGACGACCAAGATTGCACCGGTTACTTCTGTGGCTCGCCTCCCGTTCGGTCGAGCAATCCAGTCATCCGTGATGTGTCATTTGGCAAGGTGGGTTCACCCATGCTCTCCCCTCTCGGGGTGCATCCCCCTCGAGTGGAGAGAGGAGGAAGCCCATGCGGACCATCCTCCTTTTCTGGCAGTAGCCCTCAGATCAGGATTGAAGGGTTCTCCTCAGCGAATTCGGATTCACGATGCGTGGTCTCAGCCCTTGCTTGAATCTTGGTCTGTTCGAGGGTGTTGATGGGAAGCAATGGGCTTTTGGTTTCATCAGCGGTAACCTCTCTATTTTGTGTGTAAAGTTCTTGTAGCCAGTTTTAAAGGTTCAGTCGACGCCATCCCCCGTAATTTTCCCGTGCACCAGTGAGAGTCTTACCATGTAAATAATCAAAGTATAATGCATCTGTCATCCGTATGTATGCATGTATGAGCTAGGGGAGTGGTTCTCATTTTGAGGTCTTTACAGAATTGCCAAAATGTACATATAAGTTCAGTTCAGTTCAGTTCCCTTTTTATCATGGAATTTTTTAAGCAAGTTTTAACCATGCATATATATAGGGAAAAGGGCGTATGTTCTCTGGTTGTAGCCAACTTACATGCTCCCACCTTTTTTCCCTGTATTTTTTTATTTTTCTGAAATGAAACTTATTGGAATTTAGATCACAATATGTCACCATGGTATCATTCAAAATTCAACTAATTTAAGACTTGTATCATCTTCATCAAGACTGTCTAATTTTAACGGTATCAAAATTGTTGAAATTGACCTTCATATGGAGGGCATATGAGTCTCTGGTTCTTGACGAAATCGGAATGCCATGTTAGGGAGATATAGTGATGAATATACATATTTTTTATTTTCAAAAAAATAAAAAATAGAGGGAAAATAGGGATGGAAGTAGCCAATAGGTTACTATCAGGGAGTAACTTCATTTAACCCATATAGTAGAATCTGGGGCTTTTAAGATTGGGGTATAAATGTGATGAGGTGAGGCTATTTTTTATTCTCATCATTTGTTCGAAGGATCTTTGGATGGTTATCGTGCAAACATGGATGTGATGTGCATGTGCACATAGGTCATCTTCCCCTTTCACATCTATTATGTTCACTTGAGAAGAAAATTTGAAATTATTGAACCTCCATTTAAGGAAGAAGTGTACAACCTCGCATCCTCCGTGATAGGTTTGTCACATGTCGAGGAAATAGTTTGTTCAAAATCTAACAATCTGTTATGCTGAATCCAGTTGAATAATTGTCTAATATCACTCCTGCCAAGTGTGTCCTCTTTGAGAGGTTTGCAATCGGTAGTGACCTATCCTAAAATGAATTTTCTACATGAGTATTCGAATCCGTTTACACCCAGGATCAAGATCTGTTTGTACTTGGAGTTGTAATAAACTTCATAGGATTAGTGCTTTCTATATTTTCTTATCCATAAATAGTGAAATCGGTTGCCACTGCTCTAGCCTAGCTAATATTTGTGTGTTTGTTGTTTGATTGTACTTGTACGTGTTCGCTCTTGTAAGGGTAGATTTGTGTATAATATATAACAAGAGAAATTATAACATGTGGATGGAATGTAGTACGTATGAATTATGACATTAATTAACATGTATGAGTTGCTGTCGAAGATGGTCTAAACACACAATTTACCACAAGCAATCAGCCACAGAGAACACACAATTTTACGTGAAAACCCCCTACGGTGTAGCGGGGGGAAACTACAAGGAAAGAGAAGTTTAATTATGAGAGAAAACATGAGTACATATGTAGAGGTAATGGCTCTCTCGTAATGAGACTTTTCAATAACCCACGTCTTAACTATATAAAAATCTCATACACACACTTCAGTAAACGAGTCCTAATCAGATCCAAAAATTTGTATTCTTGAGTAGGCCAAGTTTCGTTTACTGAATGCATTCGGATTGCAAACGAGTCGATGCTTCAAGGTGTATTTCAATTGTTACTATAGACGGATGGAAGTTGCTTGTGAAAGGAAAATAGTGGCAGGTGAAGTGAATGGAAGTTTAATATATATAACAATGAAATTATAGCAGGTGCATAAAATCTAGGAGGACAATTGTGGCATAAATAAAGGAAAATAAAGGGAAGTCTTGAAATATGCATGCGTATCACATAGTGATTAATCACCTAATAATTTGTGAAAACTGGTCCTTTGTAGTACTCAATTGGGATAAGCAAATTAGTAAATTATTTATTACACTTCATATTTATTTACAAGTTTACCAAGGTTAGACTCAAAAAGGCAAGTAAAACTAAACTCGGGTTGAGTGATCTCATCCCATTTGTATCCACTTATTTTTATTATTTCATCGGTATTTTATTTTTACCAATAATAATGACTTATAATAGATGATTTTACATATTTTTTCTAATTTCTAATTTTTTATTTTAACTTTTTAATTTCCATTTCAAACTTTCAATTTCCGATTTCCATTTTTCAATTTTCAATTTTTGATTTTCGATTTTATTTTTCTATTTTCGATTTTTAGTTTTTAATAACTTTATTTTTTTAATTTTTAGTTTTAAAATTGTATTTTTAACTTTTTTATTTTAATCTTATTTTCTAATTTTAGTTTTTAATATTGAAATTTTATTCTTAATTTTTTTAGTTTTTACTTTTACTTTTATTTTTTAATTTCTAAATTTCAATTTCAATTTTTACTTTTTTTTCATTTTTTTTACTTTTAAATTTCTAATGTTTAATTTTAATTTTTACTTTAACTTTTTAGTTTTTTATTTTTAATTTATATTTTTTATTATAATTCTAGTTTTATATTTGATTTGGATTTTTAAATTTTAGTTTGTAGTTTCTAATTTTTAGAGTTTAGTTTTAAAATTTTAATCTTAATTCTTAATTTTAAGTTTTTAATTTCTAATTTTATATTTTTAATTCTTAATTTTAAGTTTTTAGCTATTAAATTATGTTTTTAAATTTCTTAGAAAGAAGAAAGACCTTATGAATGGCTTGTTCATATATTAATGTGTTCAACACTAATACCCTCCCATTGGTCGGCGAGTAAGTAACACAGCTCACTTGTCTTCACTATGTCCTTGAATCTTACAAGCCGAACAAAAGTCTTTAAGCCGATCAAAAGTCTTTAAGAAATAAAGGTTTAAATAATGAAATAATATAGTTTTTATCACTGGTGCCTTTCTTAATTTCTACAATATCAAAAATGTCCCTCTATTTTTTGAAATATAACGTGTACCGCTACTTTCTTAAAGTAATTTTCTAAAAGCAACTATAAATAAATAAATACAATATTTTATTCACATATAATGCTAGAAATTGTGACTAACTTTTGTAGAGTTTTACTCAAAATAGACAATCACGTTATTCTATTGAGAGATTTGACATTTTAAACAATTATTTCATGTTGTATAAATACATATTTACATATATGTATCCGATTTTATCAGTTCAAAAAACCAGTTCGACCGATCAGACCAATAAACTAAGTCTGGTCTAATTTTTTCCGAGTCGGTAGAAATGATGACGTCATGTTGACATCATCACCGGTCCAATCCGATGATCCGACCTGATTGGACCAAACCGTAGACTGACCGGTTCAACATCCGGTCCCGTTTTTAAAACCTTAAATTGTATAATCTTAATCCTTTTCTCATCAAGTTAGCCTCCGATATCATCAGTCCATCCAAATATGGGATTAAGTCGTGTACCAACATCCTTAATCCACTAATAAATGTTGCTCCTACGTAGATAAGCATGGCATGCACGATCAACTTGCAGCTTTATGAGGAGAACGAGCAATAGCATGACATCAACATATCCAATGGAAACTGGTCACAGTAGTAACTGTTACGCCTAAAAAAAGGAAAAGGAAAGAAAAATATTTAATTAGCTATTATTGATATAGGGAATGGGAGTCGATCGTCTGTTGTAGTCCATGCTGTAGCAGACTCTGCAGGAGGAGTTGGAGTCGCTCGATCTTGATCGAGCGGTTCGCTTAGATTTGCACGGAAGAACCCCACAAACCGTGCAAATTCTTGCGAACCGCTCGATCAAGATCGAACGACTCCAACCCCTGCTGCAGAGTCTGCTGCAGCAGGGACTGTTGCAGAGGATCCTCTCGCATAGCGAATAGGTCCAACTTTTGCTTTTAATGTGTTTTACCTTTGGGGTGTGTCTGCGTCAGTGGCTCATCTTATTGTGTGTGAATCGTCTCATTGCAGTCACCTCCAGGCTTATTCGCGCCTCCAGCTTGTGTTTCAATGACAGGTAAGGCTCTCTTTCACCTTTCCAAGAATAATGAAAATGTGCGTCTTTAACCGCTCCTGGGGCTAGGATGAGATGGGCCCCAAGGAGTGGAGCTTGGACTCTAACTAAGCAAGGCTCGGGTGCGGAGCCCTCTTGCTGAAGAAACTACGGAGGGTGCCTTTCCGCCGAAGGGAGGAAGGCAAATAGCCTCACCACCCGCGGAAAACAAGGAGGTGCGGGAAAAGGCACCGATTGCAGGTTTTGCGCTTTATAGATAGAGGGACCTAAGATTTTCATTTGAAATCAGGATACATATCTGGAAAGGGATATATTATACATATTAAAAATTGTAAATCATATTTTAACAAATATATACGGATATGGAAATATATAATTATGATTCGAATATCGATATTTAGCAATCGTAAATAAATTGTAGTACATATAATAGGTGTCCTCTAATGCTTGCATTTAGCATTCAATATGAATATGTTTGTAAAATTGGAATTATTAGCTAATAAATCAAAATTAACAAACTACAAAGACAACAAAAAAAGAAAATACAGTAGTATACTATAAACTTGTATAATAATTAATTAAATAGTGTAGAGATCTTTATTTTTCTTCTGACATTTAAAATGACTCATATGCAATATATTGGAAGTGATCCTGTAACATATCTACCTGTCAAAAAATATGTAACCATTATACATCTCCTAAAATTTTGAAAATAATATATGTATCCTTATATGTATCTGCAAAAGAAATAAAAACTCGTATTCGTATCTATATCCGCCAAAATCAAAAATCCATATCCATATCAGCCTAAAAATAGATACCATGACGATGGATACAAAAATATCCATATCCGGTTGCATCCCCTGTTAATGATACATCGGACCTATTCCAATTATTTGTCAATCAACGTATTTAACTAACTAACAAACAAAACTTCTTCATTATTACTAATGTGTGAACCCGTTTAAATAGTCCAGTGGTAGAAGCATTGGACTCCTATCCAATGACCAGGGTTCCACTCCTACACATAGGGATGCAAACGGATACGGATATATCCGTATCCGATCCGTCACCGTATCCGTTTTATACAGATTTTGACATCCGTATCCGTACCCGTTTTAAAATGGATACGGATATGGATATTGTTTTGATATCCACAAACATCCGTATCTGTATCCGTATATCCATTTTCGTATATAAATATAGTCATAGATTTATTTTTAACCATATATAACATAATTCCCTACCTCCTTCACCATATTTATATAATTTTTATGATACAAACACATATAGTAAATTAATATCATGTGTTTCCATCTAGTTCTTATATATTTAAGTCGATTCTATAGAGTATTTCTAACATTATTCGTGCGCGATCAATATCCGTTTTACATCCGTATCCGTTTTTTAAGGATATAGTAAGATAGTTTTAATATCCGTCAGTATCCGTATCCGCATCCGTATTCGTATTAAAAAACGGATAAGGATATGGTAATATCTATATCCGTATCCGTATCCGACCGTTTGCATCCCTACCTACACACATCCCTCCCTCCCCCCCCCCCCAAAAAAAGCCTAATGTACCAACCAATCGGAGAATAACATCTAACTACCTTTATTCCTACTTTTGATCATGTATATAAATTTAGAAAACTCATCAAAATAACAAAATTCTTATATGTTGTACCCATGTATGGTCCATCCTATTTTGCCCAATATCCAAATAATCTTTCTATTTTTAAAATGGGAGCACATTGTCTCAATCCTTTTACCATCAATAAAGAAGATTGGATAGATGCTTGTGAGTATTGGACTAATGAGGATTTTCAAGTAATAATATTCAAATTAAATTAAGATATAATGCTTTGAATTATATTTCTTAAATATATACATCCTCTCCTTCAAGATCAAGGCCAACAGATAAAAAGCTCATAGTCCCACACATGGACAGAAAGGAGTGTCGATCAGATGAAACTCAATTGATATTTTTTTTTATAATGGTTATCATTCATTTGTATTCATATTCAGTCGAAGAGTCCTACGAGAATTATTCCATATTGCATTTAGAACTTAGAGATGTTAAAAAAGAAGAAGAATTGGGTCGACAGAGGTCGGAATGGTGTCGCGAAACATACCAAAAAAACTCATTTAAATTTTAGAAAAAATATCAAACTTGAAATGATTCGATGATTTGTAAACTACACAATCGTCCAATACATGTATTGTTTTTATTTTAAATTTGTATTTAAAAAAATATTTATTATATTATGTTTCTATATAAAAATAAAAATTATATTCAAATCAAAATTTTGTAGCTTTCGATATTGTATTTATTTTTAAAATTGTGTTGATTATTCTCCATGGTTTAGAGATAGATAAACAACGGTATATATGATAGGGTAAATTACAATTTGAGTCCCCATCTATAGGTCCGATCTCGAATGGGTCCTAATATTGAAATTGTAACGATTCGAGTCCCAGGACCATTTAAGAAATGGAAATTTTGAGGTACATGACAAATATGCCCTTGTTGGGAAGGGAATGAGGCTTGGGTTCCAACTTTTAAACAAGGGCATACTCGTCATTAGCCCCAAAAAATTCCTTACATTAATAGCCCTGGGACCCAAATCATTACAATTTAAAGATCGGGACCCATTCTGAGATCAGACCCATAAATGAGGACCCAAATTGTAATTTACCCTATATGATATGTGTCCATTGATGTTACCAAGGACAAAGTAGCATGAATCAATATCAAAGTTAAGGAGGTTCAATTTCATTGGTATACACCACTTAATTTGGAATAGAGTGGGTATAATGGGAATAAGAAATAAGATGAGAAAAAAAGATCAGCAAAGTTTATCCATCATTCTTGTTCTTATGATTTGATTCATCTCGAGATAAATGGATCTAAAGAGATCGATATCCGTATTGGATCTGAGCAATATAACAGGTTGAAGAAAATTTGACGATTGATCTGGAAATCTCTCTGCAGCAAACATAACTTAGATGTTCGATTAAAATATATGCATCTCTGGCGGCAACGACATTTTCTATCATAATTTTTATCCCGACAGAGATTCCTTGACGAACAGGCAAGAAAATTCAAATTAATTCGTGGAGTCAGAGGTAGGGATGGGTTTATCCATTGGTACCCGACCCGAACTCACCCCATTTAAGGATCCGAAATTCGTCCCATTTACTTTTGGACGGGTTTGAGTTTTGAATTGACTACCCATGCGGATATGTGTATGGGTTTGGGATTGTCTTGTAGGTACCCGAATCCGAATCCGCCCCAAACCCGAATAACAAATATATATAAAGATAGATGTGCGTGTTGCATTTTAATCAAACTAGACCCAAATCCATTTCATATCTAATATGTATCGATCTACATAAATATCCAACTCAATTTTCTCCTCTCCATCCATTTATTAATATTCAACTAACTTTTTGTATCTTTAATAAATAAAAACTATCAACACAAAAGACATAAACATTTAACACATATAAGCATTTAATATTCTATATATATTGCACATTTTTATGAATCGCCATTTAACAAGATCTCGCTATATTTCATCTATCTATGAAAATCTTGTATACATTTACAAATAACTTAAGATTTACGATATCGAAGATATGGGTACCCATTGGGTACACAGGTATCCGGTGGATATATGGGTACCCACTATAAATTACAATTTTAATAAATGAACGGATATGGATAGCGATATTATAAATGGGTATGGGTTTGGAAATAGTAATACCAGCCTCAAATCCGACCCACTGACATCCCTAGTCAGAGGAACTGACCGAGCAAACCAACAAGTAATTCCAGTGTTCCTCGATTCCCTTCGTCTACGATGATGTGCTGTTGTAATAAAATAAAATTTAGGGAGGGATTTCATGGCGACGAAAAGTAAAACAAGAAAAAATAAGAACAAGTCATGCTGCAGAATGTTGTGCAAGGTTTTAAAAACCGGACCGGACATTGACCCGGTTAGTCTTCGGTTTGGTCCAATCGGGTCGGACCGTCGGTCCAAACTGGTCGGACCGATGATGATGTCAGCATGATGTCATCATTCATATCGACTCGGAAAAAGCTAGAGCGGGCTTAATTTACTAGTCCGACTTGTAACGTCCCGGACTTAGATCCCCGGTCCGTTTATCGAGGAAAACTGGTCCTGACAACTTGTTGGGTTCGAGCCCAAATGGACCCGCTGACAACCACCCAAAATGCTTAAGCCCAAGTTGTCAAGTAGTAATACCCACCACTTATATACCACACCCACACTTTGTGAGTTTTCCATGTGGTACTATATTTGGGGTTAGGGTGTTACAACCTCCCCCACTTATATTCGCAACGTCCTCGTTGCGACATGGTCCATCACTTATTCCCAGTGACAGTGGCGGCTGCACGCTCTGGGTAGCCATTTCCTCCAACCTCTTGCAGGGGCGGCTCCACCTCTCGGGTAGCCCTTTCCACTGTCAGAAGGCGTCCGGCTCTGATACCATTTGTAACGTCCCGGGCTTAGGTCCCCGGTCCGTTATCGAGGAAAACTGACCCTGACAACTTGTTGGGTACGGACCCAGATGGACCCGTTGACAACCACTCAAAATGCTTAAGCCCAAGTTGTCAAGTAGTAATCCCCACCACTTATAAACCACATCCACACTTTGTGAGTTTTCCATGTGGTACTGTGTTTGGGTTGGGGTGTTACACGACTGGTCGAACCGGTTTTTCAACTGATAAAACTGGATAGATATATGTAAATATTTATATATCAATGAAATAATCATTTAAAATACCAAATCTTTCAACATAAAAATATGGTTGTCTATTTTGAATAAAACTCTGTAAAAAGTAGTCACATTTTCTAGCATTATATATGAATATAATATTGTAATAATTTATCTATAGGTGCTTTTAGAAAATTACCCCAAAAAAGTTGTGGCACAAGTTATATTCCAAAAAAGAGAGGGATGCAACTGAAATTGTAGAATTTAAGAAGGGTACAAGTGATAAAAAACCTATTATTTCATTATATAAATCTTTATTTTTTAAAATATACTAAACCATTAAATCCGGGTCGATCCGGTCCAACCGGTCGAGTCAACCCGGTCCGACCACCGGTCTGACCTGATTTTTTATTTTCTTTTTTTAAAAAAATTAATTATTTGAAACCGGCCGAACCGACCGGGTCGGGGCCGATTCCCGGTCCAATCGATCCGACCGACCGATCCGGTCCGATTTTTTAAACCATGATGTTGTGCACGTCGTCGCATCAATTTTCTAACCAAAAGGAGAAAAGTTTTTTGATTTCCAATTGGTTGATTTTTCGTGAATCGTAGTCTAAGAAAAGTGTGATGTTAGCTTGCCCTTTGTTGGGGCTTTTAATGAGAGCTAGAGGTTTACTTTTCCACAAAATTCGTGTGGTAATGAGATCATGTTACAACGTGAATCAATTCCAAGGGACAAATAACACTGGAGGGGTCTATGACTATAGAATAATTTTGCTAATACAATATTTTGCCAGTTTTTTTTTGCATCTTCAAAGCCTTCAAGGTTATTTATAAAAAAACGCAAGCGGTCAAGTTTGGATATATGTAAAACAATGGTGCCGCCGCGATGTTTTGAAAATCGGACCCGTCCGGCAATCAGTTCTTGCTGGTTTGATTCAAAAGTTCACATTTTAATCAACCTACCGATTCAACCAATTATTTTTAACATAGTTAATCAAGCAAAATTAAATTGTATTTAATTTTTATTTTATTCAAAAATAATACTAAAGGTGGGAGTTAAACATTGACCTCAGATTATCTATTTCAAACTCCTCATCAACTGATCTAACGCAACTTTTTGTATGTAACAGATTTAAGCATAATTAAACTATTATTATTAAAGCATCTAATCCAAATAATATATATATATATATGATATGTATGACATTTGATGACATATACGAAAAAATATTTTATGTATAATTTAAAATATATACATTATCTCTGTATTTTATTTCTATTTCAAGTCTATGTAAGTGTATAAAATTATTTTATATATTTTTTATTTCAATTCATTTTAGTTAGCTATTTCAACAACTTTTTTTCTCACCAATTCAGTTTAATCCAATTTTAAATAACAATGACATAATCATCTGGCTGAACCAATTTAATTACATGATTAAACCCGATCTGACTATTTTGGTAAGGTTTCCAATCCAATTTGATTTAAAAACATTGTGTCACAATTGATAATCAGCCTTACGAGTAGAGAAACATTTGTCTTTTTTTCCCTCCCTTATCTTCCAACCCCAAACAACCTTGTAATAAATTATGAGTAAATTATACAAAATACCCTGAACCATATACACATTTTTAATATTGTACTTGAACTTTAAAAAGGTAACAGTGTGGTATCTAACCTTTAATGTTTGCCTCACTGTGATTTTGAGCTGTTGTCATTTAAAATTAGAGTAAATTAAAAAGATAAACTAAATTTCAATAGTCAAGAACCACAATCAGACAAATCTTAAAATCGGACACCATATTATTACTTTTTTAAGCCTATTTCAGATATTTTTGTGTAAATTTAACCTAAACTATGTAGCACAACATCAATTTTCCACTATTTATTATTTATCACGATGACAATGATAATATTGTAGTGTTTAGGATGGCAACCGTATAAATACGTAGGCGCATCATGTATGATACCATATCCATTTTGTGAAGATTTAAATGTACATTCTAAAATACAAAGCACCATATTAATACGCATAAACATCTACATCAATAGTTTCTTTTTCGATATATTGACATTGTTCTACATCTACAGCTATATCTAAATTATCTATATATTATTTGAATTAAAAAACACTAAATTTTTATTATATATCAACACTTAATTTTAGTGACATGGCACACTTTTCTTGTACAACAATATATGTGTGTGTGTATCCTTATCCAGATTTATATAAAGATATAAGAATCCATGTATTGGTATCCATCATTTCGCATCAATAATACTATCAGAACAATTGTCACCAATTGCTCTATTTATTTTCCCGCATGCCTCCAAAAAAATAGACGTGGAAAATTATCTTCCATGTGAACAAAAAAGAAAATAGACGTGGAAAATTATCTTCCATGTGAACAAAAAAGAGTAGATGTTGAGCATTCTTTATAGGGTAAATTACAAAAAAGGACTCCAGCTGTGTCAATTCCAAATTAGAAAGAGGAGTCTAATCTTTTTGTCTCAAGCACAAGCCTCTGTAAGCTTCTTCTTCCCCTTTATGTCGATGTTAAACCCTAAAGTCGAAAGTTCGTGATCCTCTTTGTTACATTTAAAAAATGACGTCTCTAATTGGAAATCGATGCATAGTTGGAGCTTTTTTATAATATACCATTCTTTACATGGATCTCAAGTTTAGGTGAGCCGTCATGAGATGGACAAAGGAAGGAGACACCAACATATGGAGCACGGAAAAGAAGGAACTGAAGGCGACAGGGGAAGGTAAGGAGCGTCGACACCAATGGAAGAAAACCTAAAGGGGGCCCAAGAGGCATGAGCTCAATAATAGAGGTGGGACCAATTTGACTCAGCCCCAACTTGCAAGCATGGGTCAGTCACGCCGCAACTTGGCATTGGTTCTTCGATGACTAGGCAAAAAAGGCTATGGGATCCAAAGCCATCCACCAAGACAACAGAAGTGCTTGTTTATCTTTGTCGCGTTCCATTGAGAAGGATAGGATTCTCCATAATGGTAAAAAACAGTTGAGAGATTATTAGTCAATGCACGGGGATTTACCTCTCATTTCATCGGAGACTTGCGAGGGTCCTCAGCATCTGACACGTGTTTCTGACTCCGAGGGACCAAGGCCGCCATCAGATGCCATTCCTTCTCGTGCTAACCACGCCCTGATCCTTGATCCCAGCAACTGGATGTTGGATATAAATAGTGCTCTAAACTGATGTTGCAATGTTAGGAAGTGCAAGCTGATTTGAACTCGCAATAATCACTGCAGTGTTCCGGTTTTTCCTACTTACCCGTGTAGATGATGTCGATGCTTTCAAACTGCTTCAAACAAAATCGAAACCGATGGATCGACTCGAAAGCCCTGAAAAATTCCAGCATTAGCAATTTAAAGAAAAAAACAATGCAACGCAAGTTCAGTTCCTTTTCAATATTCTGCGTAAGTCGAAGTACATAATTAACTCAAAATGTTCGAATGAAAATTAAGAGTTTTCAGCCCAGCTCCTGCAACAGCTTCTCCAGTGCTTCAGATGAGAAAGGTATGTAAATACAATCTTGGCCTTCGGAGTGCTTCCTTGTCTTGATCAATTCATGATCCTTGAACTCTGTCAGGTGAGAATTCAGGGTCATCAAGCAGCTGACAAGAAACCGCTCACGGCACATGCCGTACAAGGTGTTGACGGGAACACCTGGGAGAAATATTCATGAGAAAATACAATCAGATAATGGATACAAAACAATGCAATTCTGATACAAACTACGCTCCAAGATTATCCAAATTAGTTTCATTCGTGAATTTCACAAATCATCTGGCAACATAAATGTGAATTCTCAGCGTGAGAACCTCGGATGCCAAATCATGCCCTGATTATGATTTTGCACACACACATCCATTTCAGTAACAGCAGATATAAGGGAGGTTGTCGTTATTTCAGAGAATGTACTAGCCTGCATCTTTTGGATTAGCAAGTCGGTGCTCCGTGAGATCTTGATACTAAGCAACGGTAACAATATTGCCAATGAATGCATCCACTAGTTTACATGATTTTAGGGTCAATTTATTAAGTAAAGCTTACATAGTGGAGTATTTATATGGTCCATGGATGCAACCATGCGTATGTGAGAGCAAGATGCTAGTCGTGCAAGGAACTGCTGAGTTTCGGGATCTCTCAATCCAGGTCCATCGATGTTGTGAACGATGATACCCACAAAGCAGTCGTCCTTTCTATGCTCCTCGCTACCCAAGAACAAAAGAACATCTTCAACTGATTGTGGATCATATGGTTTATGACTTTTGGATGAGCTCCTAGTTGAACCCATGTGCCTCCTTTTCACTTCATCCCATAGAACTTCCGCTATCATGGCCATGGCCTGCATAATAAAATATAACATCTTATTACTCAATATTAAGAATAATATTTAGAAAAGACTGCAGGTACGAAGCAATTTGACAAAAATGGGAAAATTCATTATGGTGGTTATAAAGCCTACAGATCAGCATCCATCGAAGTATTTACCAATAAGTAGATGGGGGAAATGTAAGAAATTATAGAAAAAAACACATAACAGAAGCAAGGATGTCTAATTATGTTCAAAAAAAATTGTCAGTAAAAACAATCAACAAAATATCATATAGGGGTATATCAAATTGAAAAAAACCTGACAGCCATGAACTCTCATCTGATCGCCACACCAAACGTCATGGTATGAACCTCCCAAACAGGAAACAACCTCATTATCCCAGAGATCACAGAAAATAGTCAATCCACGAAAGCCGGCATATTACACCAAATGTAATCATAATTAACAGCCCCCACCCCCCCACCCCCTGTGCAACTCTACCTTCAAGATGAACGGGGTTTATAATACCATCCCCCTTCCCACCTTATATATAACTGCAAAATATAGTATCCATGCAACAAAGGGATTCAGGCAGGCTCTTTCTGTATGATAGCAAAACTAGCGAAAAACCATGTAACTTTCAGAAGTGTGATCATGGCGTCTCTTAAATATTAGACCACATTGTGAATAAAAACCCCAATCTCGTCTCTTGCCGAGTAAGATCAACATAAAAATTTGAGAACTTATCAAACAAAAATTGATTTTGCTAAGAAATGAGATCACATGTTTCATATTTACTGACTGAAGATAGCCATTGATTACAACACCACCATTGGCCAAAAATGTACTAGCAAAGTCTTCAAGCAATCCCTTTTTGGAACCAAAACCGTACATCAAGAGGTTAAAGCCACACCTATAAAAACCATAAATTGCAGAAGTGAAATTAGACAGTTAAGAACCTCTGGTCTTAAAGAAAAAAGTAACAGCCAAGTGTCTAAAAATGCAAGCGAAAAGAAGAATAGCACAAATATTTTATCGGACGGCAACCAGACTATTTAGGACATTTTATAAAATAGTGAGCCCCAACATGAGCTTCATCTTCCATTTTTCCTGTTCTTGAGAAAACATGGAATGGTTACTAGTCATCCAAAGATATTAATAAGCCATAAGATAAGAGGGTTACAAAAAACATATACTACACATGTCAATCCTTCCAGCCACCAACTTTCCAATAGATGGTTATAAGGAAACATCACATTTTCCAAAGCATCGGCCCACCAAAAATTACATCATTGGCTGCAACCATGTAGTCCAAGTAACTGTGATCAGATGAATTCCGAGATTCACACCCTGATCCCAAGTGAATCAGAGCATTCTCCAAAAGACCTTTAGTATATATCAAAAACAGAACACTTCAACTACAATAGGCCTATCTCCACTCTCTTGATGGACAAATGGACACAAGAACATAAGATGATACACATAGGGCTTCCCCTCACCATAACAAGAAAGGGCCATGTCTCAACAACCCACCCACTTGCTTCAATAAGTCTTTGTTACTAACATTTTCCTTTACATTAGCCATGTCATGGTTTGAGGTTTCAATTATATCCTTGTTTTTAACAAGGGTTTAAATATCGGTATCAGATATCGTATCAACGTCTGGATACGAAATTTCAGCGAAATTTCATCGGCCAGCATTTGTAAAGGAATGACCTGAAAAGGCCCTCATATCGTCGTTTTTGCTCGAAATTTCGGTCCCATGTCGAAACTGAAGTCTCGCCATTAAGAAAATATTGTTCGCAGCACATCCCCAAAAATCTAGATTGACGCTGATGGGATGGTGATTCCTCTACATCTACAGCAGTTATCAGCTCTTATAAAATATTTATATGAACACTAAAATGGAATGGGAGACTAAATGTAAGAGCCAGCTGCCCCCATTTTACATTCGAACTTGCAATAATTCACCACAGCCACCCAAGCATGACTAACTAAACCCATTAAAGTAGGGAACATCTCCCCCAACAAACCCCTCCTGACCAGTTCATACACCGAAAGGGGAAAGCAAACCCACACACCAACACCATAATAAGAATAGGTCACATCTGAACCAACCAACCACTCGCTCCAATGGATCTTTGTTATGAACATTTGCTTTCCCCCGGTCATAATAATATTAACTTTCAATGGTGCCTTTGTTTCCCAAATAACTCAACAAGCCCAGACAGATCCTCAACTGCAAGAATTGTACGCCAAAAACAAATGCAGCTCAACCAAAAAACTAACTGCAATGCATCTGCCAGATATCAAGTTGAAGACTGACTTGATCTTATGAGAAGCGAACCACTTCATCTTTTATAGAAGATGGCTAGACTTCAGTCCCTCAACATCTCCAGCAATTCTATCAACTTTTCAAAAATGTTAATATTGACGTGAAAAGGAAGACTAAAAGAGATATACAATTTCCCCATTTTACACTCTAGCTCACCACTAATTCACCAGAGGCTGTTGAGGAAATTTTCTCAACAAACCACTCTTTTGAGATGTTTATTTATCACCGTACTATATTTACGGTTTATGTTTTCTTTGAGTATCACTTATGTAATTAATCCTTGACTCCTCTCCTATATAGAGAGCCATGGGATCTCTTTTCTCATATGAATAAAGTTTATCTCCACATGGTATCAGAGCAACGGTCCTAGACCGGGGTTCTCGAACCAAAACCCTAACCCCACCCGCCAGCCTCTCCGCGCGCCACCGCGCACCACTGCACGCCTCCGGGCGGCCTGCAGCAGCCCCCAGTGCCGCCACAGCCACCTCAGCGCCGTCGCCAACCCCCCCAGGCGGCCTGCCGCAGACCCCAGCGCCGCCGCTACCTCCCTCCGGCACACCCAGCGCCGCCGCCACTCCCTTCCAGCAGTCGTTGCCGCCTTGCAGCAACCCAGCGAGGTTCCTTTGCCTTCGTAGATGTGGTGGTTTGATCTGAAAGGGGTTCGACACCCCCTGTTCACGTGCATCGAGGTCTGGACTGCTCTGCGAAGGTTGATATAGTCTGATTTCTCCCTTCATTGAGGCCCTCGACCACAAACATTGCATTAGGAATGAGTGTATAAGTACCTGTCCCTCTTTTGATGCTGTAGACGAGACTATAGCATGATATTCCCTGCTTGTTCGGCATTTTGGCGTATTAAAGAATGTCAGAAAATAAGGGTGACGTCTTCTCCTCTTCCGATGCCTTCAAAGGACCGGCACCTATCGTAAAGATGGACGGGATCAACTACGAGTTATGGTCCATGCAGTTTCGCACCCTAATGCAATGCCACAACAAGGAACATATTCTGATGGATTCCGAGCCAGCGGACAAGACTGGGGCCAACGCATCATGGAAGCAGGATGATGCATATGCTCGTATATGGCTCTCTGGGACGCTCAGCACATTGTCAATCAGCCAACTGCAAAGGCCATGTGGGATATATTGGCCGCTACCTATGGACAAGCGAAAAATGAAAGCAAAATACTCCAACTTCAGTTCGATATTTTCTCGAACAAGCAGAATGGTCGACCTCTGAATGCACATTTCTCACATTCTGAGAGGCATGTTTGAGCGACTCCACAGCTTCATGCCTATCACTGCCCATGTAGCACCAACATAAGTAATATAAGTGAATTCGATGTAAAAAATATCTCAAAGAAAGGACCAATCTTCCAACCTCATTTCCATCCTTGTCAAAGATGCAAACCCAATTGACCGACCTTGCCACCAATCTCGAGAGTCACAAGTTAATGGACACCTGCCAGAGCAATCCATGTGGTGGAGTAGCTGAAATATCCTACCTAGGGCTGTGCACGGGTTACGGATTAGACGGGTATCCGATCCGATCCGTATGGATCGACCCTAAACCCATGAGTATCCAACAAACTATTCTAGATCGGGTACCCGACCCTGTTTGATCCAAGATATATGGAGCTCCGACCCTACGATCCACGGATACCCACGGGTCGATCCATTTGATTGTCTCTCCAACCTGGACAATAACCATGGGTTGACGGATCTTATCCATGGACTTGGCAATCTCCTTGTCCTTCTCGACTTCGAAATTGCTTGCGATTGAGATCGTTGATTGAAATCGATAATTTGGATCATGCAATATTCTAATTCGAGTGAACTTTAATTCGACTCATAGCAACAAAACAAGTATTTATTTATCAAGTGTCGATCATTTAAAATTCGAAGATAAACATACTATACTTGCTTTGAAAAAGCATACGCATATGAAGCCGGTTTATCGAACCACGTTTTCTTTTTTGTTATTTTAATTTTGTGTTCATCGTGATCTTTTCAATCAAAAGTTGAGCGAATATATAAGTAATGTTTGTTCACGTATAAAGGATTTATTAACGTTGAATTTTTTCTTAAAATTCCCAAGTTAGAAATCACATCTCAATCATATCATGGATTGATGTGTTTTAGTGATCCGCGGGTACAAGCGGGTAACCGAGACCCGTTCATATAATTCGGGTATCCGTTATTATGGTTACCCGTTGCAATGGATCGGGTCGACCCGTCAACCCGATAACGACGGGTCGAGACGGATCACGGTTGAACGGATCGGGTACCCGTCCATGCACACCCCTAATCCTACCATCTCGACAACTCCTAGCCAAGATCAAATTGTTCTATAAAAAAACATGCCATCTTGCTCTTGCACTCGTACGAAAATGTTGTATTAAGTTACATGACAGCTAATTTTGTTGGTTTGATTACTTAATTCATAATTGGATCTATCACCTCTAGTGAAAAATATTATGATGCCCTTGGGATGTGTGGTTAAGCACGGTTGCTACCAAATCAAAAGGGGCAATCTTTGTTGAGCCACAGGGCTCATAAGTAATAAGTCAAGGAGTGTAGAAGACATGTTTAGAGATGTAAAACGGAAATATCATAGTTAACAAATGCATGGGAAGATTGACATGCTTGATCGTTGGAGGACAGCAGGTCCTGAACAGTGAATTACATGAGTGAAGGGAGCACCTGAGGGTGATGGCGGGAGGAGGACAAAGATGTGGTGTGGAATGGAGGCAATGTTTGAAGCAATCCAGGCTAAAGAAGGGTTGCGCAAACACAGTTTTCTTTCAACACATGGCTAATGGATAAAGGAGGGGGGATTTCATTTACTCCATTAGTGTTGGGGGTGAGTTAGTTCAAAGCGATTGTCATGTCGGTTGGTAGGAAGGTGGCAGACCATTTTTTGAAGGCTTAGTAAAGAGAGAGAGGTAGTACTTGTCGTTGAACAGGGCATGGTGTGAACAGGTTGCGGTCGAAGCATGCAGAGTGAATGATTCGAGAAGTTGGGTTGCAAGAAGTTCGTGATGTGATCAACGAGATGAATAGTAATAAGGCATCTGATCCTAATAATTCCCTATCTTCATTTCCAATGAGTTATCGGATGCAACGAGGATTGATGTGTTGAAGTTGATAGAGAAATTCCATATATGTAATTTTGATATTGAGAGGTTTAATATAGCCCTTATCTCTTTATTACAGATTTACAGGTGAAGACTTCATACTCGTTATGTTGTCTAACATAATTTACTTCATCGTGGCCAAGCTTCTAGTGTGCATAGTACTCAGTAACATCATTAATCTATTACATAAATCTTTTGTGCTGAGAAGATTCATGATGGATAGTTGGATGGTAACAAATTAAATAGTGGCTAATTGGAGGAGAAGGCATTTCCAAGGTTTTCTTTTTCTAATCAAATTTACAAGATTTTCTACGGGAGGCGGACTCTTCAAAGCTTTTGATTATGAGAAGTGGAAGTTTCTACATACTACTCTACAAAAGAGGAGTTTCCCAGGAGTTTGGATCGTCTAGATAAAGAGTCATATCAAAAATTGTCTTACTTTGTCCTGCTCAAAAAGCATTTAAAAGCAGTTCCTTCCAACAAGAAAGGGGTTGACTTTAGACAAATATATCCCCTTGCACTCATTCACTTTATTATTGTGATGGATGCATTAATTAGGGATGAGCATTGGGTCGACCCCTTCGGACCAAGCTTGGCCCGAATCAAGACCCATTTATATTCACGGGCCTTGCCGCGGTTCATGGCCCATCAATTTGTGTAATGTTGTCTCATGGATTGGCCAGACCTAATTATAATGGGCCCACATGGGAGCCGAGCCAGCCCATTTTTTTCCTTCAATAAAAGTTCTTTCATTCCTAGGGCATGCGGATCAATTGCAAGTAACATTATCACATAGAGGAGTAGGGTGGAGCATTGGGCTCGACCCGGCCCAACCCGGGAAAGCCCGGCCCGAGCCCATCAATTTTCCGTGGGCCTTGGGCCGGGTCGAGGCCCGCTTTTTTCAGCAAACTGAGGACCCGGGCCCGGCCCAAGGCCCGCGTGTTCGGGCTCGGGTTCGGGTCGGGCTCGGGCTCGGGTCGGGCTCAACCCGCACTTATTTTGATTCCATGAAGTTGCACTTTGATTCCAAATTTATTGTTATGGATATAATTCGTCCATAACACACGAATATTGGATGTATTGTTACAATATAATATTACTATTGATGTATGAAGGAAATATTGGATGTATTATGACTATAAATCCGTATCCCCTTATTTAGTTCTAATACGATATTTTGAAATATAAGGGCCCGGGCCCGGCCCACTTGTACTTCGGGTTCGGGCCCGGCCCGGCCCAAGTATAATATTTTTGAAAAATGAGGACCCGGGCCCGGCCCATTTGTATGTCGGGTTCGGGCCGGGCCCGGGCTTTTGCGGGTCGGGTCAGGGTCGGGTCAGGGCCGACCCGGCCCAATGCTCCACCCTATAGAGGAGTCCTAAAAAAACATGTAAGAAACAAATTTTCATCCACTTCAGGGTTTGATGTGGGAAGTTATTAGAGAATAAATGCAATATGGAAACCAAATGAAGACTTCTATCAAAACCAAAGTTAGACCAAAACTATCCTCCACATAATGCTTTTGAAATTACAATGAAAACCACTTAAAAGCGATAACTTCAAAAGACACTGGATAACTCGAATTATCCATTCGTCCACCTGTTTATAGTACAAACGAGAGATGACTAAAATAACTCTACTCTAATGGGAATAGCCTCCGAAAATTTTATTTTTGAAGGCGGAATTGGTGAAGTCATGTCCTCACATATGGATATTTCTCTTTGTTCAAAACTGATATTATACCTTATTATCCTACCTTTCTTTTATTAAGACATTCCTTTCAGAAGTAGCCAACTTGGCTACTCCCACCCCTATTTTTCCCTCATTTTTTTATTTTTTTGGAAAATAAAAATTTGTATATTCATCATTATATCCCTCTCACATTCTACTAAAATTTCGTCAGAAACAGAGACTCCTAAGCCCTCCATCCAGACGTCATTTTTTTAACGGTCGCAGGATTTTTTAAATCGACCATGTTTGGATGGAGGCCGTAGGAGTCTCTGTTTCTGACGAAATTTAAATAGAATGTGAGAGGGATATAATGACGAATATACAAATTTTTATTTTCCAAAAAAATGAAAAAATGAGGGAAAAATAGGGGTGGGAGTAGCCAAGTTGGCTACTCCCTGGGGGCAGCCCCATTTACCTCATATATACATATATATATAGAGAGAGAGTCGTATTTTTATCCTTTTAAATATGAATACGAATACGGATACGAATATGTATATTGATGAATGTTAAAACTAACTTACCATATCCTTAAAAACAGATACGGATGTAAAACGGATACTGAGAGCATACGATTAATGTTATAAATACTTTATAAAATTGACTTAAATATACGTATGGATTGGATGGAAAACACGTGATATAAATTCACTAGATGTGTTTGTGTCATAAAAATTATACAAATATTGTAAAAGAATGTATAGATTCATGCTATATATGGTTAAAAATAAGATATGACTATATTTATATGTGAAAACAAAAATACAGATAAGGATGTTTGTAGATATCAAAATGATAACCATATCCGTATCTCTTTTAAAATGGATACATATGTCATGATCTATATAAAACAGATATAGTGGTGGTTCGAATACGAATATATTCACAACCGTTTACATCCCTAACTATCATCGAACATCCGTTACATTTGAAATTTTACCTTTTTTAATTTACATTGATGTAAATTTATTATTTCAAAACAAATATAGATGAACTAATTCTTCATTTTGCAATCGTATATTTTTTTGTCTTCGATGAATTGTTTTCATAGTATTATCTTACAAACATGAAAAAGAAAATTTATTTATCTTTATATGTATTTATATATGTGGTAAATAGATATTCATATATTGATATTTTTAATTCTCTTTTTAATGATGCAATATCATTTGATATATGTATTATAATTTATTGATATTTTTTTGACATTTTATTGTTGTTAGGTTTTATTTATTGTTTTTAAATTGTTATTTTATAAGGATGACATGATCTTACATGAAGTGGATTCCCTTCTCATTAGTGACCATCTGAATTCCTGGCTTCTTCGAGACAACATGTAGTGGGGCCACCCACTTGGATTATGATATGAGCTATATAAAACCTACTCCACACCATTTCTCAATCTCATTTTTACCTCCTCCCTTAGATTTGAATTTAGTTTTCTTTGAAATTCATGGAAAGTTCTAACATTATACTCAACAAATATGTGGTGTGAATAAAGAGAATGGTTAATCCCCACGAGATTCGACGTTGTCCAACCTATTACAATGAAGTTTTTCTCTAAAACTTCTAATAACCTAGGCTCCTATTCTATAGTCAGCTTAGAATATTTAATATTTCATAAATATACCTATTTATGAGTTTTCATATAAAGTTATCGGAGGGGTGGTGTTGAGGGAAGCTGGGGAGTTCTGGAGATCAGGTAGGCATGAACAGATATATAGATCAGATAGGCAAGAAAAGATTGAACATAATGCCAGATAACTTGCCCCCAAAGAAATTAGAAAAATACAAAAATAATATATTTTATGAGCTTTAAGGTATGTATATTGTTAGAAAGTCCAAAAGTATGTAGTAGACTGGCAATAGGAGTCCTCCTTCACATGCAAGTTCCAAGGGTCTGACCTTTTCCAGCGTTACCGATCATTAGACATCATACTTCACCTCTTATGCGGAGGCAATATAGTATTGCGGAATTCACCTTTAAACATTTTATTTTTATAATTTAATTTCCCTTGATTTTGCACAAGCTGCAATAGCATGGTTACGATGTTGACAAGAAATTCATCCGCCTGCGAATCATGGTGCTTTGCAGATTCCATACACATTGGCTAACATTTCATACACACACATATTTATGAGTTTCCCTACAAAGTTAACCCAATTGCAAGTTATATTTATGATCTTATTGGCAATGGAAAATTTACTAGGAATTGGGACATTGTGTTCTGATTTGTCGTTAGGAGACATGGGTTTAGGGTTGCCTTAATGTGGCATTGCTGGATAGGGATGCTATAGCAAAAAAAAACTCGAGAAGTTTACGAATGCTATGAGAAGAGGATTGTGTGCTCGATACAATTTCCCTTTTTTTCTCAATACAGACATATATTTAATTAACCATTTCCCCTGCGCATATAGATATATACTTTAAGCTTTAAATAACTACAGGTTAAATATAGATATATTCGGATACATACATATACACATATATAATATTTTCCAAACTCATACAAATAAATTGATACACACACCTATCTGTGAATTTTCCTATAAAATTAACCAAACTAAACATTATATTGATGAATTGTTCATAGAAATAGAAATTTTTCTCACATAATTCAAAACCCACCAAATAAATTTTACCCGGTGCACCCTAGTTATGATATATGATGTAAATAAAAAAAGGAATTTTAACTCAGGAGATAAAATCATTTCTACGGGGGATGAAATCCGCTCAAAAACTTTTATGAGATGTTGGCCTTGCTTGTTGTTGTGTCGGTGTAGTCGGTCTTCCTCGAACATTTCTCTAGGACCGTGTAGATCCTTTGCTTCCTCTAAGGCTTTGTTTGGTTGCAGGGTTGGGCAGGGTTGGGTTGGGGTACACCGGTGTACCCCTCCTTCCAACCCTCCCAATCCTCCTCACAGTTTACTATTCACAGGGGTACCCCAACCCAACCCAACCCAACCCAGCAACCAAACAAACCCTAACTGCTCGATGTTGAGTGTGAGGCTCTCTTGTTGTGTTTAAATCAGTTGTGAATGGTGGTCTTCCTATTGTTGAGAATCGGGGTGCACATGAAACACAAGCATTGCCGTGAATGGTGTGGTAACATCGAGGTTGCGTACTAGTTCTTGGTAGTATCACATATCAAAGTCAAAAGAGGAACCTCCTGTTTCATGTGTTGAATAAGGGATTGGAATGCAGCTCCTTTGCATCTCGTTGCATTTGAGAAGGCCATGCACCTGTGTATTGAGTATGTGATGATTCGGCTCTAGCGAACACGTTGGTGGTGGTCATTGTTGCAATATCTGGTCGAATAGACTATATATTCGATTGGATATTCTTATTATGTGTGTTGACTAAATGGAATATTGGTATTTGATCAAGTATTCAATTTAACCTGAATATTCAGGTACTCTACATAATATTCGATCGACTATTGCAATGTTGTTGATTTAGAAAAAACAAATTTTTAAAAGTTCCCAGTTATCATGGTATCATCACAAATATTCCAGGTCCATATATGTAACTTGTTAATTGGTACTTTTATCTTACTCTTATTGATTGATGACCACACATGTATAAATATACAAGAATATATATATAGAGAGAGAGAGAGAGAGAGAGAGAGAAATTATGAAATGAGCATAATGCCCATTAGAGTTGTAATGAGCATGCTAATTTTATACTAATAGCTGTATCATTTTGAGCTTAATACTTATTGATTTACGAATGGTGTATCATGTTCTTACTATTAGTAACCATTTTCACACAAAAAATGCAAATTCTTACAAAATGAGTGTATCTTTATTTGTATTACTTATGTCTTTTCTATTCTTACTAATGATTGTTTCGTAAGAATTTACGGTTTTTATTCTTGTGAAAATGGTTAATAATAGTAAGAATATGATATAATACTTGTAAATCAACAAACATTAAACTCAAAATGATAGAAAATATTACTAGAAATCGAGTACGTGTGAGAGAGAGAAAGAGTGATCATGTGAGAGCAAATATTGTGGGAGCATGAGAGCAGTGATTCTGGGTCATTAGATTCTGGAATGTCAATGCTTATAAACGGAATAGAATTCATATCAAAATAATGTCATGTCCCCCAACAGATGAGCTATAGACAACAGCTCCAGACTGTGCCACGTTATAAACATAACATGCATCAGATCACGCCAACGAAGAATTCCAACTACTAATATGGAGCTTCATAGAGTGGTTGTTATGAACTTGCTTGGAGAGATGATCATGTCATCAACCTCCATATGTTTGGTCCATTGGTGGAAAACAATTATATATATATATAATGCAGTATAAATATCACAATTTGGTTGCATGGGTAGAGGCTCCTACAAGAACACATGCCCCTAAGGAACTATCTATATAGCTCTTACAGTTGCTTGAGCCAGGGCTCTATACTCGTATTCTACACAATATATGGCTACAAATGTCGGCTTCTTATTGCGCAATGTGATGAGACTTCATCCAGAGTATAAACTAAAGTTTGTCATGGGTTTCTTGTCTACGGGATAACCTATATAATATTCATATGCACAAATGGTGAAACCGGAGACTCCTTGCTGAGGAAGAGATGATCTTTTCCTACTACAGTCTTCAGGTATATGTGTAGCATTATAGTAACATCCTAGGGTGACCCATGAACTAACCTAATTTGCTACCTACACGAGCAATGTCCATGCGATTCACAGTGATATGTAGTAGCTTCCCGACGACCCCTTCATATTATATACCATTGACATCCTCTGACATCCATCTTTTAAAATATCAAAACTCTTCTCTCAAAGTCAACAAATGATTTCTAAAGATCTTTACGTATATGAATCATCAATCATTTGATCCTTATGTATAGTCTGTTGTTTATACATATCACTAAAGAAAGGATGAAGTAGTCAAATAAATGAATCTGTGATATCGATAAAATCATTGATCAAATGATCTAGATCTGTACAATTGACCACATAAAGGATTCAAAAGGAATGAGGAATCAAGCCAGTGTGGGTGATTCAACAATGACTGATAATTACGAGTGTCAATTATGGTGACCTTTACACCTGACTGTGCGAAGGTGTGGTGAAACTCAACTAGGCGAGAGATAGGAAACCCAGTTAGGGCAACGGCAACTTAGTGCACGGGTCTAGGATCCCGATCTTTCTCTCAGATTTTTTTTGCGAGCGCTCACAGTTTTTACGTCTCTCTAGGATCCACAGGTTTTCTTTAAAGATCAATTCCACTAACCCTTGTTCTTCAGGGTATTAGGTTGGAGGGCCCTTAGCTAAAGCCATTCCCTCGAGGTGGTGCAGGAGATGTGCCTGTGCAACACATGTTTTAACAATATTAATCGGGCGCTGGTTGTGCTCCTTCCTAAGCATGGTGCGGCTGAGCGCATTGAGGATTTCAGGCCGATTGCTCTCTCCAACGGTTTATACCTTATTGTGGCAAAGGTGTTTGCTATCCATCTTAGTAGGGTTCTTAAACATTTTATCCCTCTCTTCCAAGTGGCTTTTATCCCAGACAGGCAAATCGGGGATTGCTTGGTGATGGCTTCCGAGATTGTTGCTGACTGGAAGCGTTTGCGCAAAAAGGCTATGCTCTGGAAGGTTGATTTTGCAAAAGCGTATGATACTCTCGATTGGCATTTCCTTTCGGCAGCTATGCATAGGAGGGGGTTCCCGGACTTATGGATATCTTGGATGAAACGTTGTGTGACCACGACGTCTTTGGCGGTACTTATAAATGGTCGTCCCGAAGGCGGTTACTACCAACCACGGTTGTTAGACATAGCTGATGGATGTGTTGGGAACTTAGTTAGGATGCATTTTACTCCACTGCATGCCTGCGAAGGCACCCCAACCCTAAGGCTTCCTTACTGCCTTAGAGCTACAGTGTGAGGTCTTATCTAGACCAAGACCACACGCTGTCCACTGATCTTGATTAATTCAATAAGAAAATATCAAAGCACTAGATCCATCATATACACTTACTATGATCGATCCACATGATTTGTAGACATCAGAAAGAGATATGTATCATCTCGGTTATGATAAGTATATAGTGAATAAAAGAATTAAGGAATCCTTGAGACTTGAAAAGGAATAAGGAAGACTAGAAATCACATATGTTTGTATATGGTTTGGCAAAGACAAAGATCAAGATAGGATTCTCATGATCTTCAACACCAAGATTCATCAAACATGAATCATATTTTTTTTAAAAGGGCAATAGCTTAAGTATGAATGCTATAATCAATATATGAAATGCTGACTGTAACCAATATATAAAATACTAAATATGGGTAATTGAGGTAGGATGGGTAAATCAGAAGTTTCACCTCTATAGAACAACTTGAAAATATGTTTCAATGCAAGTAGCTCTAAATTTTAATTGTAAGCATGATATGTGATTCATCACTCTAAAAGTTGAAAATAGAGCTTTGTTCTCGAGTAATTAGCTGCACATTTCCACTTATATTGCATAATTAGCATTCATGCATGTATAAATAATATCTACATTTTAGCATTCATATTTGCAATAAATAAGGATCCAATATCACTTATAAATATTCACATGTATATTATCTAAAATCACCTATCTGTATATATTTTATGCTAACTCTAAATGTAATAAAACCGACTATATAATGTGTATATTACTAACACTAATAAAGGAAAAATATCAGAAAAATATTAACTTGTAAAATTGTCCAATAAAACCTTTTTTAGCAACACAACACAGTTTTTAGATTTTAAAAATTATGCAAAATAGAGGTTCCAACAGAAGAAACATTGCGAGGATATCAATGCAATATAGAAATAAAGTTTAAACAAGAAAATGTTGTGCTTAAGGAGACTTATGCAATTATCAGAACTTCGAAGGATGTTGGGCGTAATTTTTCCAAAATAAAGTTTGAGCCACTTCTTCTTCCTTGTCGTGCACGTCTAGGGCAAGGGTGAGCGGTTGGCGGCCTACGCCCTAATGCGGGTACTGCGGCAGCGCGACAACCCATACGCCCTAATATCGGCCATGTTTACTTGCTTTCTTTTGGATCCATTGAATTTCTTTGCTATTGTTAATTAATTAAATGTACTGAAGCTTTTGTTGATGTTATTTTCTCCCTATTGCATGGATTCCAGGCAAAATACATGCATCGTGGTATTGAGAGAGATGAACCTCATCTTCTACAGTTATTATTAACATGTATGCATATTATAATCTTTGTTCAGGATATTATAAATGTGTTTCTTTCTCTTCTGCTAAAATTTGGTATTAATGTACATAATATTACTTGTTTTGTTACATGTTAATTAATACAGAAATTTATGGAATAGAAATGGTGACTTATTGTAGTTATGTGGCTTATTGGTTAAATGTGAATGACATTCGTAAATGCGAAATGTTTTCCCTAATATTCATTAATCTATTACAATCTTTAGCGAACATGATGCTGTGAGTGATGTGTAAATGGGTATTCCAAATTTGCGGGAGCGGACGTCGTAATTTGGTATCAGCGTAGTGGTACCCTGCTGCATAAATTTGTAGTATTATAGTTACGATCACATTAATTCTCGAATACCGATAGTCCTCTAACTTGTCACGATTCTGAAAGGAAGATATGACATTCAAAATCAACGACCACAGATGTCATCATTTGCAACTAATTTCCATATTGTATCCTAGGAAGAGAGAAAGCATAATAGAAATATCCGTGAACATCAACTATTGTAATTAAGGATATTGATTCTCACACAGAACCATGACATTTAGAGCCGACCTTTCTAATTGATTCCATAGCTATCAATGAACTTCAAAAAATCTAACTTCGATGGTTAGAATTACAGAAGCCCTATATCATCCATGTCACATCCATGGGTCAAGTGGCCAGTTGTTCATCACGAGAGTGATAGTCAAAGGGTTACCAATGTTGATTGGTGGACATGAGACAATAGCAGACTGACTGCTACCACAGCTCAATGAGTTTGACCTAACTTTGGGTATGGATCGAATGTCAACTCATCATGTCCTGGTGAATTACTTCAGGAACAGTTGTTTTTAAGATTCTGAACTTACCCGAGTTTACCTGTAAGGGTACATTACATGGCTCCAAAATGGAGTATATCTCAGTATTGAGAGCTCGAAGACTTGTTGATCAGGGATGTGATTCATATATAGCAATTGTCCGAGAGATATCTGATGGAGAATCGATGGCTCGGGACATCACGATAGTGTCATATTACCCTAATGTGTTCTCTGAAGTTTACCACCCGAGAAAGAGATTGAGTTCGTGATTACATTACTATCATATACACAACTAATCTTGATGTCTCCGTGCCACATGGCACTAGCCGAGTTGTAGGAGTTACATGGCACAGGTTCGTAAGGATGAGCACTACACCTTGGGGTGCTCCCGTTCATTTTGTCAATAAGAAGGATGTCTCAAATTCAAGATTATGTAGTATATATAGATGCTTGAAGAGAAGGATTAGGAGCGGTTCTGATGCAGTCAGATCGTGTGATTGTCTATGCATCCCGTTAGTTGAGTCCGCATGCGCATAATTACTCCACCCGTGACTTGGAGTTAGTAACTATTGTCTTTGCTTTGAAGAGACGGTGTCACTATCTCTATGAAGTGAATTTTGATATTTTCACATATCGTAGGAATTTAAGTACATATATGATCAGAAAGAGCTGAACATGAGACAACATCAGTAATTTAAACTACTGAAGAATTTTGATTACACGATCTCTTACCATTCCGGTAAAGGATTGATAACGAGGATTTTACGAGGGTCAAAAATACGCCCCGCACAAGACAGGGACGATCGTGTCGTTGAGGCGACCGCTCACAAAATCCTTGTTAACCAGAAATTAACCCACATAAAAGAATAAACCAATTAAGTCCCAAAATTGTGAATTAATATTTATAAATTCAACCTTAAAGATGCATAGTGTATAAGCATGTAGAGGTCGAACCACAGAGAGCAAGAAAAAGTGGGTAGCCTATCGGTATTTATGTACATCCAGGTCATTCATAATTGAATCCTAATTTTGTGGGTTCTTAATTTTTTTTGTTTTTATAATATATATATTATTTTATTTTATTTGTTTTTTTATTTTGAATTTTATAATATAGATATATGTAAATATATATAAAGAGATATATGTATAAGAAGAAAGAGAAGTATAATGAAACGATATATATATATATACTCAATATATACATATAATACATAATATATATTTTTTTGTTTTTTTATTTTTATATTTTTTCTTTTTACTGGATTTTTCTAATTTTTATGTATTTTTTAATTCCAAAAAATGTCCGTAATATGGGACTAATTAAATAGGCCGAAAATAATTTGGGTTTTAAATAGATATAATAAGTGTCAAAATTACCCAAATTAATTTTAATACATTAATAGTTATACATAGATAATTATAAAATAGGAAAACATATTTTTTGGTATTTTTGAAGGGTTTTTCTCTTTTTTAGGATTTTGGAGCTTCTTGAAATTTTTATATTTTCTTTTTCTATTTTTAGGGTTTTTCATTTTAAGGACTCAATATATATATATAAATGTACCATATATAACTTTTTTGGAATTTTTCAAAATACTTTTCTATTTTTTTGGTATTTTATATTTTAAACAGTGCTTATTTAGGCTCCATTTGAATTTTAAAAACTAGGTAAAATGCAAAAAATGCAAATTAAAATGTGGGCGTGAAAGCACAATACATGAAGCATCTAACCTAATTTTTTGTGGACTTTTAGGAGCTACATAGGCATTTTTAATAAATACATAAAAGACATAAAAATAATGCAGCCTGGCAGGGGCATTTTTGCAAATAAAGTTAACTACAGGGGGCTCTGTGCAAAAATACCAACAGGAATAAATGTTTATTTAATTTTAAAGTACTATATTACAATTACAAAAAGATATTAGGGTTTATATGCAAAAATTCACGCGCCTCACGTGGGACCGCACGTGAGGCACGGAAGGACCTATTTATAATTCTATAAAGTTCAGGGTCCTTTCAGCAAACATTACAACTTTATTTACACATGCTATTTTATTTACCATATTAAAAATTAAAGACAAAAATGCGAGGGGTCATATGTGAAATTTACCCCTTAAGTGGGCGCGGACGGACGGCGGAGGTGATTTCACTTGCCACGCGTCGCACATCCGACGGCTGGTACCGATTCGCAGATGAAGGCTTCTGATTAGATCCGCCTCGTTCAATCTGGGGTGCTCCTCCTGATCGGACGGCGATGAAGGTGTCTGGAAGAACATGGGAAGAACTCGCACTGGGCGAGCTTCGATCTTGAACCATGGGCTCCTCCAAGCTTCCCCCTCGCGTCTGAGATGTTCTGATCGTAGCTGGAGGCGTCCCGCAGCTTCCGGTGGTCTTGGCATGGCTCCTGGAGGTCCAAGGAGCCTAGGCGAGGTCGATGAAGGTCGGGACCTCCAGGAGCCTCTTCCTGGATCGAATCGAGTCCAAAGGGCCTCGTTGCTTCGTGTAACCTGCATAGGAAGACCCAGGGGGACGAGGGCTATCTCCTCGACCCTGGGTTTTGAAGCTCGGGTGCAAGATGGGGTGAGGCGGAGGAGCTCTGACGATAGGCGGAGGTGGAGCTCCGATTCGCAAGGACTGGGGGTCCTTGGTTGAACACATACGGTCGAAAGATGGAGAAAATGATGGGGAACGAAGTGAGGTGAAAATGGTTATCGGAAACAGTGGGTATCACGGTGAAGAGGTCGCCAGAGCGGAGCTCCGGCGAACTTCGATTTAGCTATTTTACGCTACTCTACTGATCTAGAAGCTAAACTAAGAACGGGAATAAAATGCTGGAACTAAAATCTACTTAAAAAGCAAGGAAGAACAGCTCTTATACCTGGGGGGCCTCCAGGGAGCAGGACGGACGCCGGAACTCCGCCGCGACAAAACTACCCCTCCTCCGGCCGATTCACGTTGCTGAAATGCTCCTCCTATCACAAGGAACCTCCCAGGAACGAAATTCAAGGCTTTTGGGTGGATGGAAATTGGCCAAATTTGAGGAGGAGGTCGTAGCTCTTTATTTATAGACATCGCGGGTGCCCTTATTGACCGGGGTCTGTGGATGAATCTGGTGAGCAAATCATTGATCTAAGATATCGGCGGGCATCAGTGATCATTAGGGACTATTTCTTCCGAAGGAAGCGAGCTCGATCGATGGACGAGACGCCCGCGAAAAAAGGGAGAAGATGGGTTTGCAGACGGATTTGACGGGTGGAGGCGCGGGTGGGACAGTTGACCGGAGGTCAATGGTCCGCTGCTCCTGATTGGTTCACGTAGGACACTACGGGACAAAACAGGGGGTTTTATTCGAAAATAATTTATTTAACATAATAAATGATTTTATTAGAATTTTCTTTTAACATAAAAAATATTTATTAAATAATGTAGTATTTATTTATGATTTTTATTTATTTGATGAATTTTATTATGAATTTATTTTAATGATGTATTTATAAGTGTATTTACATGTATTTTGTATAATTTATTTTTATTTTGTACATTTTATTTTATTATTTTATTTTATATAATTATAACTTATTTTTGTGAGTGTAAATATATTTTTATTTGATTTTTATGAGTTTATTTGCATTTTTAACTAAATAGGGATGTGATTTGCATAGGTAAAGGTATAGGTGTTTTGCCTATGTTTTGAGATAGATTTATTTTATTTGTACATGTCTTCTTGGTTCAATTCTAGTTTATTGTACACATCTGTTATAAATAATGTATATAAATTTAGAAAAATATGAATTTGTAAAAATAATAGGTAATGAATAAACTGAATATTTTAATCGGCATTATGCACAATAGAGGCCCAAAACCTAACTTTCACAGATGATGTACGAAAATTATGAAACCAATTTTATTAAATAGTTCTTGAAAAGCTATATACAATTAAATATGAGTTTGGTGGATTTTGAGTTTTTATTTGCAAGATATGGGTCTGTGAAGTTGAGATTCTGGCTTTTTATTCTATACATACAATGTACACTGTATATTATTTTTGCACAAACTTAATTTTGTATTTTTATTTACATTTTTATCTATAACTTTCATGTACAAAGTATTTTTATTTGATGAATAGATAATTAAATACAAAATGGGTGTCAAAATGCATAAATGAATGAAAATAATTGAGGTACTTATTGTATTATTGGCCCTTATCTCCCCCTACTTTGTTCCTTGTCGACCAATTCCATTCTGGCCTTGGTCTCGGGGTTAGGGTCATAAAATATTTGCAATATTTTATTCCTTTTCCTTTTTTCCCTTTATTCTATAATTTTGGCATTAAAAATCTTATTTAATGTACAATAAATACAATCAATAATGAGTGCTTTTATATACAAATTGATGTTATTTACATGCATTTGCTGGGATTTTTAAAGGCCAAAATGATAGAATAAAGGTGATGAAATGGAGATTCATCACCCCCCCCCCATACTTGCCTTTGCTAGTCCCTAGCAAATACTTATGCAATAAGAAGAAAAATAATAAAAAGAAAAGAAAAAGGAGATTGAAGAAGATAGAGTGAATAGGATAGCTTTCAGTGCAATATCTTGTCCTTACAAAATCAGAGTTTGGAGCTCGGGTTAGACCTTGGTGTGAATGTGTGTGGAACCTAGTCGAGAACCAAATTTAAAACACAACAGCCTTCGAGAGTCACAGAACTCGGTTCAAACCACCTCAATAGTCAGGTCAGAACTAGCCTACGTCATACGCAAACCCTTATGAGTATGAAACTGACTTGTACAGTGTAAGTGATGGTGGCTCTCCCCAATTGAAATGATAAAGGAACTGACTTCTCCAGAATGACAACCCAATGATTCTCCAATCCAGCCCTCTATCGTCAAGGAGCGGGGTATTCCCTTCTAAGTTCAAGTGACATGCAACTCAAGAGGAGGAGGAGGAGAAAAAATGGACGGTAGCCAGTGTAGCTACCTATACTGGGATTCAAGACCAGTGTAGTCAAGTCATCCAGCTGCAGGATCACATGATATAACTTTGATGCTCAAGCTTGCTTATTTTCTATACAACACTATATACATACTCCGGCAGGCACTTTTATTTTTATTTACAAGCCTGTCCACTTTTTTGGATTTTTTTTCATCATACTATTTACAGCAGCATTTACATAAGGACTTTTTCCTCTTGAGCTAGAAGACTATCCCTCTTTTGAAGCTTTATTGCAACCCACACTCTCCTGTCATTCGATTTCATAGAAATCGGACCAGGTTGAGGTGCACTTCCCTCCCTAGACGAGGATGAATGTTTCTACTCGTGTGCATCTCATACTGGCAAATCCAACCCCCTTACCACTCCAACTGAATTGAACCAAGTGAAAGGTGCAAGTGTCCAAGTTAGGTCACGGCCGACAAGAGTCATGTGTGTGTCTCGAAAAGTTCTAGTTAGTCAGTTGAGGTGACTTGAATCCAGCCCTGATTTCTCAAAGAATTAAGTCTGAATAGACCTGAAGTGCCTTAAACCTAGTTCCCATAAGGTTTCTGTGCAGTAAAGGTGCAGTAAGGTCCAACCAAGCTCCAATCTTTGACTTTATTGGACTAGTTCAATCATCAAGCTCAAGAAAAGAATATGAATGCTATGCAGATGCTATTTGCAAAGAATAATTTTTCAAAGAATTTGAAACAGAGAGAAAATTTGTACACAAAGAGTTTACAAATAAAAGAATTTTGGCACTGAAAATATAAAATATGTACAACTATTTACACGGACGTGCCGCTTTATTTTACAAGCTTAAAGAATTTTAAAGCATTTACCAGTTTTAACAAAGTTATTTTAGGTGTATGTACAATTGATAAAGAATTTTATGTATTTTATTTTGCATGTATTTTATTTATTATGATGCTTTTATGCTTCAAATTTTATTTAAAAATCATTTTGAAAACTATAGTACAAAGTAATTTTCGCAAATATTTACAAACATTTGAAAGCCATTTTGCAAAGATTTTGCAAACACTATATACATCTTACAAATATTTTTACAAACATTTTCAAAATCTTTTGCAAATAGGTTTTCAAATCCTTTATTTCACACAAATAAAAGAATTTTTTTGCAATCAAAATATTTTTACAAAGGTTGAAATCGTTTCACAAAAAGTTTTCCAAACAGTTCACACCATTTTTCAAATCATTTTGCAAAACTATTTAACCTGATTTATTAATCAGTATATATAAAGAGCAGAAACTTATTTGGGCTCTTATAAGTTTTATTTGGAATTGTTGCTTATTTTTGCATGAGAGAATTCTGTGTATACTCCTCAGCCTTATTTTGAAAATCGTTTGAAAAAGATTTTTAAAACCATAGTCCAAAATATTTTTACAAACTTGTACACACATTTGGAAATCATTTTGTAGAAGTTTTTCACATAGTATAGGTTTTTTCAAAATAATTTTACAACCATTTTCCAATCAATTTACAAACTGCTTTTCAACATTTTTATTTCACGCAAAGAAAATAAATTTTGCAATCAAAAATATTTACAAAGGTTGAAAACTTTTTACAAACCTTTTGAAGAGTTTTCACCAAGAGTTTCAAATATTTTACAAAGCTATTTTTGCCTGATTTATTAATCAGTATGTAAGAATCTGAGGAGCTCACAGTCATCTTTTATTATAGTAATAGTGATACTTTTATCATTACTTTTAACTTGAGGCAGTATTTTATTTACAGTATGAGTTATGGCTTATAGTATATACATGGTATATACGACCCCCCTATACTTAGCTTGAGCTATGTCCTCATAGATCGAAGAGAAAAGCAAGGACATAACTCGTACTGAGTATAGACAAGTCGAAAGAATAAGAAATGAATGAGCAGTTGACCATCCCCCCTATACTTAGGATCAAGTAATCCTAAGTACAACAGACTATACAAAAGCAGGGAGGGTCAAGGGTGGGAATAAACAGATCGTACCCGGAATGTCTCCTCCTATACTTAGGGCAAGATACTCCTAAGTATAGACAAGAAGAGGAGACAATGGAGAGGATCAAAGAATAAAAGAACTCGAGGTGCACATTCCCCCTATACTTAGGACAAAGTGCATCCTAAGTATAGAAATCTGTCAAAAAGGGACAGCACCTTTCGATAAAATAGAAGAGATAAGAAGAAGAGAAGAAGAAAATCAGATGAACAATTTTTGAGGTGCAGTGTCTGAATCTTCGGATGCTGTAGAGATGTCGTCATGGTGCAGAAGCTGGATAGAATCGACAACGGCCAAGAATGTATCTGGTTCGAGGTAAGGCTTCAGGAGTTAACCGTTGACGACGAATGGTTGTGCGTCAGGAGACAATTCTGATATGGCAATGCTTCCATTGTCACGCACTTCATGAACTTGGAATGGCCCTGTCCACTTACTCTTTAATTTGCCCGGGAATAACTACAACTTTGCATCAAATAGCCACACCTTCTGTCCAACTTCAAAGGTCTTTGGTCTGATGTGCCGGTCATGCCAGCGTTTCACCTTTTCCTTGTACATTGATGTGTTATCGTATGCATAGTCTCGGAACTCCAAGAGTCTGTTCAGATCATCCTTTCTTTTCTGACCACTTTTTCGTGAGTCCAAATTGCACATGTTGATTGCCCATAAAGACTTGTGAATTAATTCGACAGGCAGATGGCATGGTTTCCCATACACAAGACGATAGGGCAACATGCCCAAGGGAGACTAGTAGGCGGTTCTTTAAGCCCAGAGAACTGAGTCCAAGAGTTGAGACCAGTTCTTTCTATCCGGTCGTACAAGTTTCTGCAAGATCGTCTTAATTTCTCTGTTCGACAATTCGGCCATGCCATTGGTCTGAGGATGGTAAGGAGATGCGACACCATGGTCGATGCCGTACTCCTTCATTAGTTTCTTGACCTCTTTGTTGATGAAATGGCTACCCCCATATGATATAAGAACCTTCGGAATCTCGAACCACGAAATGATGTTCTTCTTCAGGAATTGACACACTATTTGGTTGTCAGCGGCTCGAGCGGGAATAGCCTCAACCCAACGACTCACGTAGTCGACGGCAAGAAGGATGTGCACAAAACCTTGACTGTTAGGGAAAGGTCCCATGAAATCAATGTCCCATGCATCGAAAACATCTGCTATCTAAATGATTTTTAGGGGCATCGAATCTTTTGCAGTGAGTGTACCCTTCAATCTCTGACAGTCAATGCATTGTTTGACAAATTCTGCCGCATCCTTGAATCATGTGGGCCACCAGAAGCCGCACTAAAGTACTTTGGCTGCCGTACGGTCTCCAGAGTGATGTCCACCAGATTCGAGCGAGTGACAATGCTCGAGGACACTATAATGCTCCTCTTGAGGGATGCACCTGCGCCAAATGCAATCTGCTCCTTCCCAGAATAAAAGAGGATCCTCCCATTGACAGAAATGGATGGTCGACATAAATTTATTCTTTTGATTCTTCGTCCAATCCGACGGTGTTACCCCCGAGGCGAGGTAGTTGACTATATCAGCATACCAAGGGAGAGAATTCACTGCTAAAATTGATTCATCTGGAAAGGTTTCTGTGATGGGTGCATTGTTCGGAGGAGGCTCTTGCTGCTCAATTCTGGAGAGATGGTCTGCTACCACATTCTGGACTCCAAGCTTGTCCTTAATTTCCAAGTCAAATTCCTGGAGGAGAAGGATCCATCCAATCAGTCTCGGCTTGGCATCCTTCTTCTGCTGTAAGTACCGGATAGCAGAGTGGTCTGTAAAAATGGTGACTTTTGATCCAAGCAAATAGGATCTGAACTTCTCGAGGGCGAAAACCACGGCCAGCAACTCTTTCTCTATCACAATGTAATTTCTTTGCGCCTCATCTAATGTTTTGCTGGCGTAGTGAATGGCATAGGGCGCCTTTTCTTTCCTCTATCCAAGAACAGCCCCGACTGCAAAGTCTGACGCATCAGTCATGATCTCAAAGGGAAGAGACCAGTCTGGCGGCTGTAGGATTGGAGCCTGAGTGATAAGCTCCTTTAGCTGATTGAAGGCAAGGAGCACATGATCATCAACGTTAAATTCTGTCTCCTAGCATAAGAGTTCAGTCAAAGGTCGGGCGATGCGGCTAAAGTCCTTAATGAATCGTCTGTAAAATCCCACATGCCCCAGGAATGACCTTATATTCTTGACTGATTGAGGTGGCTCCAGATTGGTAATGACGTCCACCTTTGCAGGGTCGACTTCCATGCCACGTTTGGAAACGACATGACCCAGCATGATACCTTCGGTGACCATGAAGTGGCTCTTTTCCCATGAAAGCACTAAATTGACTTCGCTACATTTCTGAAGCACTCTGTCTAGGTTCTCAAGACAAGAATCAAAACTATCACCATAGACGGAGAAGTCGTCCATGAACACCTCGAGAAAAATGCCTACCATCTCGGCGAAAACTGCTAGCATGCATATTTGGAATGTTGCAGGTGCATTGCATAATCCAAAGGGCATCTTCTTGAAGGCATAGTGCCGAACGGGCAAGTGAAGGTAGTCTTCTCTTGATCTTCGGGAGCGATTGCCACTTGGTTGTACCCGGAATACCTATCCAAAAAGCAGAAGAACTCCTTGTCTGCTAGTCTTTCCAAAACTTGATCAATGAATGGCAAAGGGAAGTGGTCCTTCTTAGTTGCTGCATTAAGCCGACGGTAGTCAAGACACACCCGCCAGGATGTTGGTACCTGAGTGGATATTTCCTCTCCTTTGTCATTGGTAACCACAGTAAGCCCGGATTTCTTTGGAACTACATGCAGTGGGCTTACCCATTTTGAATCGGAGATGGGATAGATGAAGCCTGTGTCACACCATTTCATGATTTCTTTCATGACAACGTCCCGGAGGTTTGGATTCAGCCTTCTTTGGAATTCGCGGGATGGCTTGGCGTCTTCTTCCAGGTAAATGTGATGTGAACACAAGACTGGATTTATCCCATGGAGATCTGATACGCGCCAACCAAGTGCCTTGCAGTTCTTTTCTAGAACCTCGAGAAGTCGAGATTCCTGTTCCGGATTTAGCTTGCTGCTGATGATGACCGGATGCATGTGTTCTTCACCCCGAGGAAAGCATACTTCAGACCTGTTGGAAGTGGCTTGAGTTCTGGTTTCAATTGAGCTGACTTATCGGTCACTACTGATACTGCGCTGGTGGTGGAATGTGCTTCGTAGCGGGAGCTACTGTCCTCAGTATGATGTTGAGACCCTGATGATGTGTTGAACTGCTCTGTACCATGCTTATTGTGTTCGGGCTGGAGTGAATTCTCGGGATAAACCCCCGTAGCGGGATCAACCTACTCGGACGCAAGACGATGAGACAGACACCCCCGTGAAGGCGTAGCCTATGCTCGATATTTCGGACAAGGTCGATGCTCTACACAACAGAGAGTCATCACTGGTGACCAAGCCCTACTCGCCCACGTACGATAGAGGCGCCAATACTTCGGAAATCCATGCGATACACAAGGCAGTTGCAGACTGGGATTTTGGCTCTATTCCTTATGGGACGTGCCTCGCTCAAGGGAGTAGGGTTTTGGTCCCCCTCCAAAGGTACCTGAAGAAAATGAGGGTTTTATGAACCCAGTACAATGATAGTCCATTACAATTTTAATTAAGGTCAAAGTTTATTTAGCAGTCCCCTTGTTTTAGTTTTTTGAGTTTTCACTTTTTTTGAGTCTGTTTCATACTAGCGCCTAACATTTTTGTAGATTTTCATTTATGTCCTAGGTGCTCAAAATCAGAGGGAGATAGCGGAAAAGCCGTGCAAGTTGGTTCTATGATGGAAATCTCACCATTGAACCGAATGATGCATGCTGAGTTAGAAGACTTACAGTGCATCCCAGCTCTCTCCATGTGGTATGCAAAACAGAATTTTTAAACCTATCTACATGGCGGTGTGCATTCGACAAAATCACCCTAAACATTAGCTGTTATTAACGTGACGAACCACAAATTGGTCACTTATCTTTAACCTAAGGGTCCGATCTTGGCTTACCCCTCCTCTTCTCGACACACTCGAGTTCAGGAGTAGCGCTTGATGGGGCTCGCTCACGGCACACGGGTTAAGAGATAAATGACCGAACTGTTTAGATTTGACTAGATCCATACGAAGTAGACTATAGGAACATGCATTCTTATTAAGGTTTGGACCTAGCTACCGGATCAAGCAACCTATATCTAGGGGCTCCAAGCACACAAAACAACATGAAATAAAGGCGGAAAGCACAAAAATCGGGAAAAGCAAAGAAAAAAAGTGGTAGAAAACTCGAAAAAGCCGCGACGAGGCCCCCAGGTGAACAGACACCCGGGCACTGGACCTCGTTGTGAAGAGTAGAGTCCAAGTTATATTACATGCCAAAATTGTCTTCTCTCTCACAATAAATTACAAAATTGATCCTAAGGCCTAGCTAATTCTCATCTCTTTGCATCTTTGGTGCTCTCTCCCAGCTGGTCATGAAGTGAAGACCAACCTCCTCCAAGCTCGGATGCCTTGGCCTCCTAAGAAACCATCCTCGCGTGACGGGCCCTCGCAACAAGGTTACAAAGAGATAGAATTAGTATAAGTTCAATCAATCAAATAAAGAATCAATTAATTAATAAATGAATGTGTATGTCACCAATCAAAGAATCATGTAGAATTAAATAAGTTCAAAGAAATAATTAATCACAGAATAAATAATGAATGAATGAATTTTTGTACAAGAATGACAAGGTATAATAGGCTACGCTCATCGCTCCCCGGCAACGGCGCCATCTGATAACGAGGATTTTACGAGGGTCAAAAATTACGCCCCGCGCAAGACGGGGGCGATCGTGTCGCTGAGGCGACCGCTCACAAAACCCTTGTTAACCAGAAATTAACCCACATCAAAGAATAAACCAATTAAGTCCCAAAACTGTGAATTAATATTTATAAACTCTACCTTAAAGATGCATAGTGCATAAGCATGTAGAGGTCGAACTACAGAGAGCAAGAAAAAGTGGGTAGCCTATCGGTATTTATGTACATCCAGGTCATTCATAATTGAATCCTAATTTTGTGGGTTCTTAATTTTTTTGTTTTTATATTTTATATATTTTTTGTTTTTTTTTTGTTTTTTTATTTTGAATTTTATAATATAGATATATGTAAAAATATATAAAGAGGTACATGTATAAGAAGAAAGAGAAGTATAATGAAACGATATATGTATATATACTCAATATATACATATAATACATAATATATATTTTTCTGTTTTTTTATTTTTATAATTTTTACTGGATTTTTCTAATTTTATGTATTTTTTAATTCCAAAAAAATGTCCCTAATATGGGACTAATTAAATAGGTCGAAATTAATTTGGGTTTTAAATAGATATAATAATTGTCAAAATTATCCAAATTAATTTTAATACATTAATAGTTATATATAGATAATTATAAAATAGGAAAACATATTTTTTGGTATTTTTGAAGGGTTTTTCTCTTTTTTTAGGATTTTGGAGCTTCTTGGAATTTTTATATTTTCTTTTTCTATTTTTAGGTTTTTTCATTTTCAGGACTCAATATATATATAAATGTACCATATACAATTTTTTTTGGAATTTTCAAAACGTTTTTCTATTTTTTTGGTATTTTATATTTTAAATAGTGCTTATTTAGGCTCCATTTGAATTTTAAAAACTAGGTAAAATGCAAAAATGCAAATTAAAATGTGGGCGTGAACGCACACTACATGAAGCATCTAACCTAATTTTTGTGGATTTTTAGGAGCTACATAGGCATTTTTAATAAATACATAAAAGACATAAAAATAATACAGCCTAGCATGGGCATTTTTGCAAATAAAGTTAACTACAGGGGGCTCTGTGCAAAAATACCAACAGGAATAAATGTTTATTTAATTTTAAAGTACTATATTACAATTACAAAAAGACACCAGGGTTTATATGCAAAAATTCACGCGCCTCACGTGGGACCGCACGTGAGGCGCGGAAGGACCTATTTGTAAATTCTATAAAGTTCAGGGTCCTTTCAGCATACATTACAACTTTATTTACACTTGCTATTTTATTTACCATATTAAAAATTAAAGAAAAAAATGAGGGGTCATATGTGAAATTTACCCCTTAAGTGGGCGCGGACGGACGGCGGAGGTGATTTCACTTGCTACGCGTCGCACATCCGACGGCTCGTACTGGTTTGCAGATGAAGGCTTCTGATTAGATCCGCCTCGCAGATCGGACGGTGATGGTTGGGATTCATCCGACGACTCTCGTTCAATCTGGGGTGCTCCTCCTGATCGGACGACGATGAAGGTGTCTGGAAGAACACGGGAAGAACTCGCACTGGGCGAGCTTCGATCTTGAACCATGGGCTCCTCCAAGCTTCACCCTCGCGTCTGAGATGTTCTGATCATAGTTGGAGGCGTCCCGCAGCTTCCGGTGGTCTTGGCATGGCTCCTGGAGGTCCAAGGAGCCCAGGCGAGGTCGATGAAGGTCGGGACCTCCAGGAGCCTCTTCCTGGATCGAATCGAGTCCAAAGGGCCTCGTTGCTTCGTGTAACCTGCATAGGAAGAACCAGGGGGACGAGGGCTATCTCCTCGACCCTGGGTTTTGAAGCTCGGGTGCAAGATGGAGTGAGGCGGAGGAGCTCCGACGATAGGCGGAGGAGGAGCTCCGATTTGCAAGGACTGGGGGTCCTTGGTTGAACACATACGGTCGAAAGATGGAGAAAATGATGGGGAACGAAGTGAGGTGAAAATGGTGATCGGAAACAGTGGGTATCACGGTGAAGAGGTCCCCCGAGCGAAGCTCCGGCGAACTTCGATTTAGCTATTTTACGCTACTCTACTGATCTAGAAGCTAAACTAAGAACGGGAATGAAATGTTGGAACTAAAATCTACTTAAAAAGCAAGGAATAACAGCTCTTATAACTGGGGGCCTCTAGGGAGCAGGACGGATGCCGGAGCTCCGTCGCGACAAAATTACTCCTCCTCTGGCCGATTCACGTTGTTGAAATGCTCCTCCTATCACAAGGAACCTCCCAGGACGAAATTCAAGGCTTTTGGGTGGATGGAAATTGGCCAAATTTGAGAGGAGGTCGGGGCTCTTTATTTATAGACATCGCGGGCGCCCTTATTGACTGGGGTCTGTGGATGAATTTGGTGAGCAAATCATTGATCTAAGATATCAGCGGGCATCAGTGATCATTAGGGACTATTTCTTCCGAAGGAAAGCCGAGCTCGATCGATGGACGAGACGGCCGCGAAAAAAGGGAGAAGATGGGCTTGCAGACGTATTTGACGGGTGGAGGCGCGGATGGGATAGTTGACTGGAGGTCAACGGTCCGCTGCCCCTGATTGGTCCACGTTGGACACTACGGGACAAAACAGGTGGTTTTTATTCGAAAATAATTTATTTAACATAATAAATGATTTTATTAGAATTTTCTTATAACATAAAAATTGTTTATTAAATAATGTAGTATTTATTTTGTGAGGATATGACAACAGATAGTTTTTGGATGGGGACCACCTGTCATTGGTAAAACTCCCGCGCAACAACAAACATTATTCCAATATTGGTATGGCATCATTCAAATCCCTGTGCGGGCAGAGTTGTCTCGCATCTCAGATGGCGTAAGGTAGGTGAACACTCTCTTTGCTCCATAGATTTCTTGGAGGAGACGCGAGGGCTATTAACCTTGCAAGAGAAAGGCTTCTGATGGCTTAGGGACACCAAAAAAAACTATGTATATTATCGGAGAAGAGAAATGAAGTTTCAGGCAATCCGATCACCTTCTCTTAGTCCATTCATATATGACTTGTCAGTATTCGACTTAGTCTTTCATTCCGATGGAAATTCCTGTAACACAGGAATGAGATGGGTTGTTTCTTCATATATCTCTCGTGAAGGGAATACATGGATTTGGCGTTCATGGCGAGTTGACACCACGATATGTAAGACCATTTGAGACAGATGCATATGTGCCATCCAATGACAAACACGATGATTTTGTGGTGACCAAATATTTTTGTAGAATGATGGCTGGGTCAATGTGCCCAACAATGAACAATTGCATATAGATATTCTTAACAATGCACACAATTCATGATTGTCTAATCTTCCTGCCTACCCGAAGATGTATCGGGATCTAGGCCAACATTCCTGCGAGATGGAATGAAACGAGATGTAGCATGTCATGTTAGCAAGTGCATGACCTATTAGATGGTTAGTGCAGAACAAGAGACCGCTAGGGTTATTACTGTCTCTCCCCATTCTCGAGTAGAAGCGGGAGAGTATTTTATAGATTTATCACTAGACTACCGAGGACACCAGATGGATGTGATGTTATTGGGTCGTTGTTGACGGATTGACCAAGTCATCCCACTTCATACGTGTCAGCTTGACACACTTCATCTAGATTAGCTGGATTATACGTGGAGAACATTATCAGATTTCATGATATACCACATGAGGTAGTGTATATTGGAGACTTGAGGTTTATATCTCACCATTGGTACCAGCTTATGTCAACATCACATACAGAGCTGAAAATGAGTTTCGCATACCATTCCATAGAACGAGCGGACAGAGCAAGCGTGCTATTCAGACACTTGATGATTTGTTATATGCATGTACTCTAGAGTGGAAAAGTTCCTGGAAGGACCACCTGTCATTGGTAGAACTCATGTATAATAACAACCATTATTCCAGTATTGGCATGGCATCATTCACATCCCTATACGGGCGGAGTTGTCTCGCATTTCTCATATGGCGTAAGGTAGGTGAACACTCTCTTTACTCCGCATATTTCTTGGAGGAGACTGCGAGGGCTATCAACCTTGTGAGACGAAGGCTTCTGACGGCTTAAGGCACCCAAAAAAAGCTATGCATATTGTCAGAGAAGAGAATTGAAGTTTCAGGCAATCCAATCATCTTCTCGTAATCCCTTCAAATATGACTTATCAATATTCGACTTAATATTTCATTCCGATGGGAATTCCTGTAAACACATGAATGAGATGGGTTGTTTCTTTATATATCTTCACAAAGGGAATACATGGATTTGGTGTTCATGGCGAGTTGACACCACGATATGTTAGACCATTTGAGATCACTACTTGTACGTGTAAAGTGTTCTATCGAGTAATCATTCCTCCACGCACATCATCCATACATGATGTCTTTCATATATCCAACGCAAGGAAATGCATGCACGATCCTCACAGCATCATCAACTACGAGAACCTTGACGTGGAGCCTAACTTGATATACAAGAAAAGACCAGTACAGATACTCAATATTGTTGTGAAAAGCTTCACAACAAAGATATTCCCCTATTAAAGGTGTTACGGCATCGACATAATGTCAAAGAGGCAACATGGAGACTGAAACATACATGCGTGAAAGATATTCGCAACTCTTTTCAGGTATTCATCAAAACAAGCTCATTTAATTAAATATTGAAAGAATATGGCTTGTTTTTCCCCATAAGGTTTTTATGGGTTCAAAATCCATTGAGGTTTTTACGATAAGATTAAACCTATATAAAACACACAATGACCCTGACCCGAGTCTTGAGGAAGAGACTCTATTTGAGGTTTTTATATTTGTAACATCCGGATCCAAATGAACTGAAACTCCTGTCAAGAAGAGGCTGATGCATGCAAGTTTGGATCTCCAAAGTGGAGATATTCAAAGGTACAAAATTCTTCTTCTCTTTACTCTCATTAAAGTTGATGTTGGAGTCTCTAATTCAATCTTTTTTCCTTTTTATGCTCCTGTCCATCAGGTATTTTAGCTATTGTTGCATGTTAAATGAAGCCACAAATATCCTCCAAACTTAGAGGATCGAAGGTACCATCTTTCCCCCTCCTCTTGTTGCCTTCGATGCATGATTCGGTCTCTTAAATTTACCTCTAAAATTAGTTAAGAGTGTAAGTTTTACATGGAATTTATCAAAAACTGTATATGTATACATGCTCTTGATTTCTTAAATTTCCGAGGATAAAAAAATTTGATTTAGCATACAAATTAACCTAAGACCAAAACATTAATTAGTCATAGTTTTTAGCACAGAAAAATGGAAATTTCAGGAAAATGACATACATTTTTGTGCTAAAAACACAATCCACTCATTATGCACTAATTTCACGATGAAAAATGCAAAAAATAGGGAGAGGGGGTAAATCTTGGTTTAACTTTGATAACAATAATAATAACACAGACATAAAAATGATAATGTTTTTGAGTACAAGGTTTGCGCATGATTCAATTGTCCAATAATACAAAAGACTGAAATAGATGTGCCTAAAGATGTATTTTCTTATGGAAACCCAAGAAGGGTGAAGTAATTTATAAATAAAGAATCTAATATAAGTAATTGAGCCTCCAAATTTCTCTCTCTCTCTCTCTCTCTCTCTTAAAAAACTCAACCTCAAGATTGAATGACTCGCCTTTATAATTGAAAGAAAAGACTCCCTATCAATCGTCTGCTCTTTACATCAAGGACATATTCAATTACTATTTTCGATAAAAAGAGTCATAAAGTTGATCATAAGATACTTCGATGCACTTGTGGCTAAAGATGCATTACTTTTTAGTGGAATCATAGTAAGGATGATGTCAATGCTAATAAACTGAATAGATTTCATGTCAAAATAATGTCATGTCTCCCAACACACGAGCTGTAAGACAACAGCTCGATACTGTGACCTATTCTAAACATAACAAGCATTAGATTACACCACCCAGGAATACCAACCGCTAACAAAGAGCTTCATAGAGTGATTGTTATGAACTTGCTCGAAAAGACGATCATGTACCATTAACCTCCATATGTTTGGTCCATTAGTGGAAAACAATATTATATCTATGAATAATACAGTATAAATTTCACATTTTTATTGCATGGGTAGATGCTCCGATAAGAAACATATGCCCCTATGGATTTATCTACATAGCTTTTATAGTTGCTTGAGTCATGACTCTGTACGCATGTTCCACACGATATATGGCTACAACTGTCGGCTTCTTATTGCGCAATGTGACGAGGTTTCATCCAGAGTATAAACTAAGTTTTGTCGTGATTTTCTCATCTGCAGTACAACCTACATAATATATACGTGCACAGATGGTGAAACCCGGAGACTCCATGCTGAGGAAGAGATGATCCTTTCCTTATGCAGTGTTAAGGTATATATGTAGCATTATAACAACATCTTAGGGTGACCCATGAACTAACCCACTTTGCTGCCTACACGAGCAATGCTCACATGATTCACAATGATATGTAGTAACTTTCCCATAATCCCTTTATATTATATAGCATCGACATTATATGAGAATTCATCTTTTAAAACATTAAAAATTTTCTCTGGAAGTCGACAAATGATTTCTCAAGATATTCACGAATAAGAAATCATCAATCAATTGATCCTTGTGTATAGTCTACTATTTATACATGTCACTAAAGAAAGGATGAAGTAGTCAAATAAGTGAATCAGTGATATCAATAAAGATCATTGACCAAATGACATAGATCTGTACAGTCAACAACTGAAAGGATTGGAAAAAGAACCATGTTAGTGGGGGTGATTAAGCAATGACTGGTAATTATGAGTGCCAGTCATGGTGACCTTTACACCTGACTGTGTGAAGGTGCGGTGACCCTCAGCTGGGCGGGAGATAGGAAGTCCAGTTAGGGCAGTGGCCTTTTAGTGCGTGGGTATAGGATCACAACCTTTCTCTCAGGGTTTTTTTCGCGAGCGCTCATAGTTTTTACGCTTCTATGAGATCCACATGTTTTCTTTTAAAACACCAGTTCCATTGACCCTTGTACTTTAGGGTACCTATGCTGGAGGGTCCTCGATTTTATTTTTTTCGAACTTGTTCGCACGTACCGGTCAGGCTATTTTTTCTAGAGTGACTTTCTCGGATGGTCTCTCTCATCCGTCTCAGTGGGGTAATTTTGGAGTAGACCTATCCCTCCACTGGACAACACTTCCACTTAGAGGGTGAGACGAAAGGATCTCTTGGAGACTACCTCATCGCCTGAGTTTTTTGTTACCGTTCCGCCAATAGGCTTGACGATGGCTACATCTGAATCATTTATGCCTACATCTGAATCAATTACAAATAAATTTGGAGAAGTTAAAATTGAGCTTGCAATGAGTCGTAAATAAGTTGGACTCAAGTTGAGGTGAATTACAGTTGAGATTGAGATGAGCTACATTTGAATTGATTACAATAAAGCTTGATTTCAGTTGAGTTGAGAACAATTTAGTTTGATTACAGTTAAGCTCATTTTCAGTTGAGCTAGATACTATTCCGCTAGTAGTTCACGACAAATAGAAAAAAGTATAATATGGAAATTATCATTATCAGAATACAAGTTACTACCACGGTTGTTAGACATAGCTGGTGAACGTGTTGGAAACTTAGTTATGATGCATTTTATTCCACCGCATGCTACGGAAGCACCCCAACCTAAGGCTTCCTTAATGCCTTAGAGTTACAGTGTGGGGTTTTATCCAGACCAAGAGCACAAGCTATTTGCTAAGCTTGAGTAATTCAACAAGAAAAGAATCAAAACACAGACCCATCATATACACTTACTATGGTCCATCCACATGATTCATAGACATCAAAAAGAGATCTGGATCACCTCGGTCATAATAAACATACAATGAATCAAAGAATTAACGAATCCTTGAGACCTGAAAAGGAATAAGGAAGACTAGAAATCATATATACGGCCGTATGTGGTTTGGTAAAGATAAAGATCAAAATAGGTGTCTCATCATCTTCAACACCAAGATCCATCAAACATGAATCATTTTTCTTTTGTTTTAAAAAGGACAATAGCTTAAGTATGAATGGTATAATCAATACATGAAATGCTAACTATGACCAATATATGAAATAATAAACATGGGCAATCGAGGTAGGATGGGTAAGTCAGAAGTTAATTGTAAGCCCTATTTACTTATTTTCTTTTGGAGCCATTGAATTTCTTTGTTACTGTTAATTAATCAGATGGGCTCAATATTTCGTTGATATTATTTTCTCCCTATTGCATGGATTGCATGCAAAATAACTATCTCGCGGTACTGAGAGAGTTGAACCTTAGCTTCTACAATTATTATTAACAGGTATGTATGTTATAAATTTTGTTCAGATATAAATGCTTTTCTTTCTCTTATGCTAAAATTTGGGATTCATGTACATAATATCGCCTCTTTCGTTACATGTTAATTAATATGAAAATTTATGCAATAGAATTGGTGACAAATTGTAGTTCTGTGGCTTATTAGTTGAATACGAATGTCACTCGTAAATGCGATTTTTTTCTTAATTTCCAGTACTTTAATGCATTTTTTAACGAACATGATACTAATACGAGTGATGTGTAAACGAGTATCTCACATCTGCAGGAGCGGACGTCACATCAATTGTCTCAACAAGTAGCTCAATGATATATCCATATGATGTCAGTCCCAGCATCAATAGTGTACCCTCATCATCTTCAATCGAAACCGGATTGTATTTTCCACCTTGTGTGTGCCACTTACATACTAGTTTAAGTTAACTCGATCCATCTTCGTAACCAACTCCACTATACATCTCAACTATTATGCCATTCCAAAAAATCAAAATTGTCACCGATCCATCCATTTTTGTGAGTAATATATTACCAATGATTATATGTGAACGTCATTTAAAGGAAGTGTTCTACTTTACATAAAGAAAATCTGTTTAAATAACAAAAAAAAACGTTGATATTACTAACGTCTGTCTATGAATGACATCTACAATGAAAATCGTAAAAATAAAGTTTCCGGAGAAAAGATAATTTTTTTAGTTTAATTATGAAAAGGCTTTTAAAATTATTTCAGGGATAATTAAAATTTTGGATATTAAATAAAATACGAAAAAAATAATACATGCCCTTAAAATACCTACAATATTTTTAAAATGTAAAGGTGTGTGAGATACATAAAATGAGTTTGAGAAAATTGGGATTTTAAGATACAATTTTTGTAATTTTGTTTTAAAATGAGGATGTTCTTCTGCTTGAGATACACGTTTCTTGGAATGTTTTCAACAAAAAGATATGCCTTATCTAAAAACAAGTTGTTTTGCTGATTAAAAACATGTTTTTTACCAGTTGTGCCCCTATGAAAAAGGGTTGTTGTGATGCCCCCTCCTTTACCTCGTCGCCTCTCAAACTCCTGTTCCTTGGCAATGGCACACTTGTGCTTCCGGCACTGTTCCCTTGTAGGCCCATAGAGATCCTCGAACAACCTTAGAAGCTGCTATTAGTCCTTTTTTCCATCACACGAACTTGGGCCTCATCTTACCCCATATCGCATAGTGTTTGTCTACCAACACCTGCAGAAACAGAGCACATGTTTCACCTTCTAATACTCTCTCCTCAAGCACACCTCAAGTTTACAACTTCCTTCATTAAGCCCTCGCTTCCGTTTTATACCTTTTTTTCTCAAGTAATTAAATCAATGGCATCCTCGTCGGGAAGACGTGTTTACCTGGACCACATACTGAAGATGCCAAGAGATATTACCATGGACCGACCAATTCATGAAAAAATTGGTTTATCGTGGGTAGAATATCCAACTGGTTCGGTGTTTGTTTCATGCATTGCAAAAGGAGTGATGGCTGGAACCAAAGCAGTAGTGGTGGCCACCGTTGCCTCTGCAATCCCAATGGCTGGAACCAAAGCAGTAGTGGTGGCCACCGTTGCCTCTGCAATCCCAACGGTATGTACCGATACAATTCCTCTTCTTTATAGAAGCAATATTGATATGAAAAAAGACAATTCGATGTATATATAGCTCGCATGCGTTAGGATGCTTTGATGAATCTGTGATTCATCACTTTTGAAGTTGAAAATAGAGTCTTGTTCTCGAGTACTTAGCAGCATATTTCCCTCTATCAGGCATAAATATCATTCATGCATAAATCCACAATACATGCATTTTAGCCTTCATAATTGCATTAAATAAGAAGCCAATTCATTTGTAAAATTCACTTGTAAAATACTCCCAATAATTCACCTAATTATATGTATTTTATATCCCCTCTAAAATCAAATAACACCTTCCTTATACTGTGTATATTACTAGTTAATAATATAAGGAAGAAGGCCAAAAATCCCTATTCTGTAAATTGCCCAATAAAGCCCCAAACCCAGTTGAAGAACCTAGATCTTAGAATGCACATATCCCTCTCATACAACCTCTGAATTAGGGTTGCTCACCTTCAGAATAATACAAATTCAGAAACCTTTAAAGTGAGACCAATTTCACTTAATTCGGAGCTCATATGCAAAACTTGGGTTTTTGGGCTCCTTTGTATAATATATGTATTTATATTTGTACTCTTGTATTTTTATATCATATTTGACCTCATTTTCATTTTTGGTCAACATAAAACTTGTGGATCTAATCGAGGTCTACAACTTTCAAGTTTTGAGTTTTTCCAAATTCGGCCTTCTTCTCTCTCTAATTTCGTTTCCTTTCTCAGTCATTCAGAGCAGGCCACATGGCGCCCTCTGATTGCGCCACGTGGCCCGCTCCATTGCGCGCCACGCGCCCTCCATCTCCGCCGTCCGATCTCGTTCCCTCTCCCTTGATCTGGTCCATCCAAGTTGCAACTGCATCACCGCCCTTCGATCAAACCCAGATCCAATCTGGGCCGTTCGCCAGCGCCTCTCTCTCAAGCCGCCACGTGTCCCATCTTCTCAGTCGTTCGATGCTCCTCCCTTCTCTCTTCATCGCCACCGTTCACCTCATTTTGGATCTCTACCGTTCGATCGAAGCCCAGACATCATCTTATCCCTTCATCTCTGCCTTCATCTACGCCCTCCACGTGGCACCATTGTAACCCTTCGATCAAAACCCCATACTTCATCCTGACCGCACACCAGCACCGCATATTCCGCCCGTCACGTGGTGCGTCCCGCGCCATCGATCTCATCACCTAGATCTAATCCTAGCCGCCCCGTAGCACCTCAGTCTCAGCCATTGGATCGCGAGATCCAACGACAGGGAAGTCGTCTTCTACCTCCCGATTGGCTCGCACCCCACGTCGTCCACCTCGCGCGCATGCCGCCTCCTTCCTATTCTGGGAACCACTATGGCTACCTTCTCCGCCTCCTGACACCGCCTCGACGTACCCCACTCTTCCCTCATCCTCGCCGACTCTCTCGAACACCATGAACTCCTTCCGCCTCGCTCCACGTCGCCCACCAACTCCACCACTTCACCACCTATGCTGTCACCTTCCACCTATAAATACGCCTCCACTGTCGACCGTCAACCCCATCCGCCATCACGGAGAGAATCCCAAAAGCTCCAACCATCATCTTGGTGACAACAATTTGAGGAGACGTCGAGCGACGACCGAGATCCACCTCCGGCGAGATCCACGACCATCCCCCGCCATGCCGTAGCCACCTCCGTGAGCTGCACGAGCTAAGGACCGCCTACCATCCTTCGAGCGACGACCAGGAGCACGCCTTCAAGCTCCAATCCCCAGGTAGAAGCCTCCATCTCCCTCCCAACCTTCTTCTTCTTGTTGTTGTTTTTTCTCCCATTTTATTCGCCGCCCACGATCAAATTCACACTCCTCTGACCATCCTCCGAGCTTCACCTCGGAGCTGCCATCCTCGCGCACACCTTGTCTTCTCCGAGACACACTTCATCTCCTGCCGACGCAAGCTCCGCCACCTTGGCGGAGCACCATTACCGGACCACCCTCACCGCCCTTCAGGCCTCACACCACACTCACGATCACCCCACGAGAACTTCGCACATCTCGGCTATTCAACTAACATTCTGTAGGTACTATCTCTTTGAGTGGCCGGAACTTCATCGGAGTTAAATTCGAGCTCCATAGTCGCACTCCCCCAGACTGTCCCCGTCGCTCTTGAGATCTCCGGTGGATCCCCAACACTTCCACGACTCTTCCCAGCCACTTGAGAGCCGCATGCAACCTTCACAGACGACTAGAGGAGGAAGCGAAGCCAGAGCCCCTTCACTGGAGCGCAGCTACCTCTGCCGCAGGAGGAGGCGGACCGGTTGAGGACGAAGAGCAGTAGCCGTCTGATCCCCTTGATCGGACGGTCTGAAGGATGCCACGTTGCCTTGATTCCGCAACCGTAGGATCAGGAGGATCCTTCGCACCTGATCGCGCCACATCTTCACTCGCCTCAAGCTTCAGAGGCCGTTAGATCCATCCTAATCCAACGATGCTTGCTCGTCCACGTGTCCAACTTCATCGAGCTCCAGAGGTTGTTGGATCTTTACTTGATCTAGTGGTCCATAGCACGCCTTCTCCGAGCCTCCTCCCTGACCATCAGGCTCGGAGCTCCCGAAGCGAGACGAGCCTCCATCCGAGCCGAGACCGAACCTCTAGAGTCCCCGAGCCTCAGCCCGAGCCTCTGAAGTCCACCGAGCCTGGGACCCCCACGTAGTTTGCACGTGCGGCCTAGGTATTTTGCAGCGAGGCCCCTGAAGGTTTTTGAAATTGTACTCCAGTCCCTGCCAGGAGCCCCCACGTGAGGCGTGTTCTTTGGGTATTTTGCATACATACTCCCTTCATTATAGATAATTGCATATTCGTCCCTGTCTGCATGTTTAATTTTTATCAATTTTATTTCATGTAATTGCAGTTAGGCCCCTGTCTTTGCACACATCTTTAGGCATTCATTTTAAATCATTTGTCAAGTTTGAAAATTGCATTGTAGCTTAATTTGTCCTCTTGCATATGTGACACTTGTCATATTTTTACGATAACAGTGGATTTTATTATTAATTAATTGGTGGAATTTTGTCATATTTTACCCATTTATGTTTGTAGTAATTTCTCTGTGACTCCAAAAATCACCAAAAATTCACATTAGACCTATGACAATTAAGTTCACATTGTTTCCAAAAATCATCTCATTTGCACACACCCCGAGGCCTGAATAAATAATTTAATGATTTCCTTAATAAACTTTTAATAGGTCCATTTCACATAGAAATTTAGGTTTTTAATTTTCCTGGATTCTTCACATTTAGGTCTATCTAAGATAATTTTTATATCTGAAAATATTGTGATTTGGTATTTATTAAAATTAATTTAGTCAAAATCATCTTGCATTTATTTTTAATTCACAGTAAATTCATATAGTGTCAGAAAATTCTAAAAAAATTAGCGTATCTTAATTTCATTGCATTTCACCATTGGCCAAGTTTCATAATTTTTGGACTTGATTTGATCACTTATCTGATTTCACTTGTAAATTGGCCCGATTTTGCACGTGTCTTGCATAAAATATATTGAAAAAGACAAAAAATATCTTCTGAAAATCTGACCTTCGAAATTTGCTTAAAGTCTACCTAAGGAGACAATTGCCTCCCTGAGTTCGACCTTGGGCTTGCCCAAGTAAAATAAATTTCCCGCTCGCGATTAACTCATCCTTAATTAAAAGTGGTTTTTTTATTAGCTCTTATTATCCGACTGCAACAAACGATGCGACAATTAATTTGACCATTAATTAGATTAAATTAACAAGGGTAGTAAGACACTCTTCAAAATGGTGCTGTTGCCGGGGAGGCACGGCTTAGGTTAATTTGTAGTTGATTTTTGAGTGTCTGATTTTCTATCTCCGGGTACTCTGACCCCCCGATTTCTTGTGAATATTTTTTTATCCTTCAATTTTGTATTTTTTGTGTCGTTCTCTATCTGACCTCAATTTGTTTTTGTGCGAGGAACACGATGAGTCGAAGACACTTCGAGGACTTGTATCTTTGAACTTTTTGAGGGATTTGTGAGGAATTGTAATTTTTCCTTTTTTTATTTTTGCATTATTTCCAGCGGTTCCTGTTTGGGTTCTCGCATGTGTAAACATAGTGGAACCATGTCCCGTATGTTGTGTGGATTGAAATTTTAGACTAGGCTTACACTAGCGGCTCCTCGAGACACTTTAAAATTTTTCTTGTGCTCGTAATTTTCTAGGACCACACATCACTTAAAAGATGCACTTAGACAACAGATCTAGTCAAATTGAACTTGTGCTTCACTTGCTAATAGAACTTCCTGTCTAGGAGCTGATTTTGTCGTCTGCATTTGCATGTAGTATAAAAGCTTTCAAATCTGTTTTGCATCCTGCATAAAAAGCGAAGGGATCACTACAAGTATTCTTCACTCTGCATAAGCATCATTGATTTCCGTGCATCGACTTTTCTCGATTTCTCTCTCTCTCTCAGTTTTTCAAACTTAAGTAAAAGTAAATTGGGACTGGACGATAGGCGTGCTGTGTGGATTGACTAAAACCAATGATAACTTAACTTATAACCAGGACTGCTAACATTATTGACCAAAAAAATCAATAAAATCGGAAATTCTGCTTGTGGGAAATTAACCCCGACCTTGTTTTCAGGCTGAGTGAGGTACTTGAGTGTGTATGAACACCTTAAGGAAGAGCCCAAATTCCTGCCTTCCATATCGCGTACCGACTGATCCTAGCAAATATCACGAGTTGAATTTTTTCAGGTTCACTGACTAGTACCAAGTAACCTCCGTCTGTTCACATGTAGTCAAGGGTGAACCAGCAGTACTTCGCGACAATTTGCTAGTCGCCCCTCGGGGTGAAGTTCCATCCTTGTCAGCCTCCGCCTGCTTGTAGGTAGATAGGGGCATGGTCTTTGAATCCATCAACTTGGGATAGGAGCGAAGAAAGGAAGGACGCAGGTATCTTAGGCGTCTGGTTAAACATGGAAGATGCATCCGTCTTGAGTCGACTTCCCTCTAGGCCACGTAACTTTTTATTTTCTTGAAATTCACACTTAAAATCAATCAGATTAATTAGACTCGGTTTCGGGTCCTTCACTGTGTTGAGTGTGAAAATAGAGGGTTTGAATTGAATTGCTTGCTTCAGGTAGGAGTAAAATCCTATCTTTACTTAGAACTCCCAATTCTTCTCGCCAATCCAATATGACTGACTGGGGGGTATCGACTCATTATTCGCCAATCTCTCTTTGAGCCCCCCATGAAACTCATCTACACCGGCCCAAGCGCAACTTGGACCACCCAGAGCTCATGACCCTCTTGAGTTCCGGATCCCCCACACCCAGGGTGGTTACTCTCAAACCAACCATTTCATCTCCTCTGAGCTTACCGAGGAAGACCATCGCCTCGGTAAGAACCCCTTCCTTGATATATCCTCTAACCAAGACCATATTCTTTATCCAAGGCTATAGGACAAGATGCCACCAAAGCGACCTCCAGATGAAGAAGAACATAGAGATGACCCACTCCAAGCAATCCTTACTCGCCTAGCCTCAACCGAACAATGGAATGCTAATCTCACATCCAGGATGGGACAGATCATTGCAGCAGGGGGAATCGACTGACCAGTGGTTGATGCTTATAATCCAGCAGAGAACGAGATGCATAACTGGCTAGTACCCGAGGTCCCCCCAGAAGCATTCGAATTGAAGCCTCACTTCTTGAGCTTGCTGCCAAAGTTCAATGGGAACGCGAACGAAGATCCATACACTTTCCTCAGAGACTTCAAGCTGGTCTGCAACAACCTTAGTCACCCTAGGGTTGGGAAGGATTATATTAGGCGAAAGGACACCCCATTTGCCTTAGGAGATAAGGCATCACATTGGCTAAAGAACTTAGGTGTAGCATGTACAACCTGGATGCAGTTCAAGGACCTTTTTTCTGAAGAAGTTCTACCCACTCAGTAGGACTAATCAAATAAGAACAAAAATCGCTAGTTTCTCCTAGGGACCCATTGAACCATTACATGAAGCCTGTGATAGGTTCAATGACCTAATTCAGAAGTGCCCTTGCCATGGCATTTCAGAGGCGAACTTAGTCCAGACCTTGTTCTGTGGCATGACCCCAGAGATGCAGGGGATAGTGAGTGATGCCTGCGGAGTAAGTTATCTGAACAAGAATGAAGATGTTGTATGGAAGATCTTAGAGCAGATGGCGAAAACAGGCAGATCTCAGGCCACCCGGGCCCATCAGTTGTCTCCTTCGAGCCTCTCCAATGAGACAACCCGGAGGACTGTAACAAATCTGACGGACAACCTTATCCCTAGCATGGGGATAATCATGGACAAATTAACCATGGTCGAGCAGATTCACAAGAGGGTCGCTGACCTTGAGTCTCTCTCGAAATTGCCAAAGCAAGTGGAGGAACTTATAGAGAGAGAAGCTAAGATAAAGCTACATGCCCCTTCTACGCCACATGTACCTGTACACTGAATCCTTCTTGTACAGGAACAGGTACCGGGGCCTCAGAGCAGCTGGGTAGAGGAGCAGACTTACACTCAACAGGACCAGCACGCACCCCCACAAGTGGAGACAAGATACGAGGAGCACCCGCAGGTGTTTGAGATCAACGGGCTGTGGTACAGCCATGACCCCGTCAGCAGACAGTCAGGGATAGGGAACGGTCGGCCACACCGACCTTCCCTAGCTTACCAGGAAAACAGCTCTATCCCCGCACCACGCTTTGTTCAGTCCATACCCGAACGAGGGTGATGAATCTCCATTTCATCACCTTTATTCTATCATTTTGGACTTAAAAACCCCAGCAAATGCATGTAAATAACATCAATTCGTAATTGCACTGGAACCTTATGGGAACTAGGTTTAAGGTACTTCAGGTCTATTCAGACTTAGTTCTTTGAGAAATCAGGGCTGGGTTCAAGTCTCCTCAACTGACTAAATAGAACTCTTTGAGACACACGCATGATTCTTGTCGGTCGTGACCTAACTTGGACACTTGCACCTTTCACTTGGCTCAAGTGGTGAGGGGGTTGGATTTGCCAGTCTGAGACGCATACGGGTTGAAACATTCGTCCTCGTCTAGGGAGGGAAGTGTGCCCCAACCTGGTCCAGTTCCAATGAAGGCGAATGACAGGAGAGTGTGGGTTGCAATAAAGCTTCAAAAGAGGGATAGTCTTCTGGCTCAAGAGGAAAAAATCCTTATGTAAATGCTGTTGTGAATAGTATTTCAAAAAAAACTCCAAAAATAAAAGTGGACAGGCTCGTAAATAAAAATAAAAGTGCCTGCCGGAGTATGTATATATGTTGTATAGAAAATAAGCAAGCTTGAGCATCAAAGTTATACCATGTGAGCCTGCTGCTGGATGACTTGACTACATTGGTCTTGCATCCCATGATAGGTAGCTACATTGGCTACCGTCCATTCTCTTCTTCACCTCATCCTCTTGAGTTGGATGCCACTTGAACTTAGAAGGGAATACCCCGCTCCTCGATGGTAGAGGGCTGGATTGGGGAATCTTTGGGTTGTCATTCTGGAGAAGTCAGTTCCTTTGTCATTTTAGTTGGGGAGAGCCACTATCACTTACACTGTACAAAGTCATCTTCATAGTCATAAGGGTTTACGTATGACGTAGGCCAGTTCTGACCAGGCTATTGAGGTGGGTTGAACCGAGTTCTGTGACTCTAGAAGGCTGTTGTGTTTTAAATTTGGTTCCCAACTAGGTTCCACACACATTTTCACACCATGGTCTAACCTGAGCTCCAAACTTTGATTTTGTATAGATGAGTTTAATAATCATGATCAATTCAATTTATTCTTTAAATTCTTCGTTTTTGTTTTTTCTTTTCTTCTTATTCTTTATTCTTTTTGTACTTATTGCATAAGTATTTGCTAGGGACTAGCAAAGGCAAGTATAGGGGGTGATGAATCTTCATTTCATCACCTTTATTCTATCATTTTGACCTTAAAAACCCCAGCAAATGCATGTAAATATCATCAATTCGTACATAATAGCATCTATTATTTATTGTATTTATTGTACATAAAATAAGGTTTTTAATGCCAAAATTATAGTATAAAGAGAAGAAAAGAAAAAACAATAAAATATTGAAAATATTTTATGACCCGAACCCCGAGACCAAGTCAAGAAGTGGCTTGGTCGACAAAGAATAAAGTAGGGGGGATAAGGGCCAATAATACAATAAATATCTCATTTATTTATTCACTCCTTTATGCATATGTGACACCTATTTTGCATATAATTAGTTATTAAATAGATATATTTTGTACATGAAAGTTGTAGATAATAATGTAAATAAAAATACAAAATTGAGTTTGTACAAAAATAATCTACGATGTACATTTTATACACAGAATAAAAAGCCAGAATCTCAACTTCACAGACCCATATCTTGCAAATAAAAATCAAAATCTACCAAAATCACCTCTAATTATATATAACTTTTCAAGATCTATTTAATAAAATTGGTTTCATAATTTTTGGAGTTCATATGTGAAAGTTAGGTTTTTTGCCCTCATTGTACAATTTTACCCAATTAAAATATTCATTATATTCATTATTTTTATAAAATTATATTTTTAGAATTTTGTAAATAATATATATAATACATGAAAATATTTAAACTAAAAGAAAACCAAAAAGAAAACCTCAAATAAAATAAGTCTATGGAATCGCATAGGCAAAATACCTATGTATTACTTGTATATAAATAAAAGGGGACTTCATTCTTTTATTCTTTCATATTATTATTAAATTGTAAATATTATCTACATTCCATTAAAAATGTAAATCCAAAACAAAACCCAATAAAATTCAGTAAATAAATAATATATATAAAATATAGGTAAAATACCTATAAGTATACCTACATAGTATATATACCTATTTATTTAAATATGAAAATAAACTCATAAAAATAAAATAAAAATATATTTATACTCACAAAAATAAGTTATAAATATATAAAATTAACTAATAAATTAATAAAATACAAAAAATAAAAATAAATTGACAAAATACATGTAAATACACCTATAAATACACCATTAAAATAAACTCATAATAAAATACATCAAAAAATAAATAAAAATCATAAATAAATACTACATTATTTAATAATCATTTTTTATTTTATAAGCAAAAATTAATAAAATCATTTATTATGTTTAATTAATAAGTCAATTCGGCGCTGACTTGGACCAATCACAGCCCTGCAAACGTTGACTGCCTGGTCAACTGCTCCTCCAGGCGGCTCAAGTGACTCCACCTGTCGTTTCACCCATCTTCTCCCTTAAATCCCGCTCGCCACATGCATCTTCTGACATTACTTCCTTCACAAAGATTGTTCCTAAAAGTACCATGATCCACGCCATCCTCTCTAATCCATTGTACATACTTCCGATTCTTCGATATTGGCCGGGTAATAAGGGCGCACAACCATGTTTATAAATAAACCATCTTCTTCCTCCGCAAGTTTTTGGCCATTTCTTCATCCCCAAGACACTCCATTTCGGCCTAGAGAGCTTCCAGGTGACAGCTGGAGATCCCCTGCGATGGATTGAGGCTCGCAGAAGGGGAGATGCGCCCACGGCCGCCGCTCGCCGGAGGTCCTGCTCCTTGGCCAAAAGCCATGTTAGAGCTGTGTATTTTGATTATTTTAAGTAGCTTTCATCCCCTGCATCCCACTTGTGTTGTTAATTTAGTGATTAGGTTAGTAGGATAGTGTAACAGAGACCACCCGTAGTTCGTCGGAGCTCTGCTCCGGCGAACCCATTCCCTGTTCTTCGACCGTCTTCCGACCTCGCCAAACCACCCCCACTCCTTCCTCTTTGCTTCTACTTCATCCTAGGCACCTCCACTCACCCAGATCCCCCACGGATCTGGAGTTAGATGCTCCACCTCCACCACCTTTGCCGGAGCATCTCCACCGCGCCCATCCTCCATCCATTTCACCTAAATAAGGTCGTCGGACCCTTGTCTTGCTTGCACTACTTTCTCTTGCAGGTCTAGAGGGCCAAAGGACCCTAAGGTCGCGTTTTGAAGGACAGTGAGCTACCTGGGGACTCAGCACTTCTCCGACCTCGCTGGAGAGCTCCGACGAGCCTTGGGCTTCTTGGAATCCTCCAGTTGATACCAGGTGTTCCCAGGTAGCTCCTTGGACCATCAGCAGCTCGGGGGATGACCGGACGTGAGTGCATCATCGGATCGAAGGTCGGGGACGGGGAAGTTCTTCCTTGTTCTTCGTCCCTTCGTCTCTGTCGTCCGATCAAGGTCTGGTCCCAGATGGAAGCACGACCGTAGGATGGAGCTCTGCATCGACTGTCAGATCAGATCGGCTGATCTAATCTGTGCCATTCATCGGCGAATCGTCATCGGGCGCGAAGGAGGCGACGCGTGACAAGTGAATCAGATCCAGCCGTCCGCCCGCGCCCACTTAAGGGGTAAATTGCATATCTAAACCCCCGCCTTTTTGTATTTAATTTCAATACTGTAAATTAAATAGAGCGTTGTAAAATAAATGGGATTTTTGCTAATAGGTTCTCACATTTCTTGTATTTACAAAATGGTCCCTCCCAGCCTCACGTGTAGTCCCACGTGAGGGTGGGAATTTTGTAAGCACACCCTGGCGGCTTTTGTATATTGTTAAATGCTTCTTAAAGACTGAATAAATGTTTAAGTTTGTTAAATCTTCACCTGAGACCCTATCTTTATTTTTAATTGCAAAAATGCTCCTGCCAGGTTGTTGTAATTTATGTGCTTCATGCATTTATTTAAAATACCTAGCTTGCTCCTAAAAATCCACAAAAATTAGGATAAATGCTTTGTGCCTTGTAGATTCACGCTGCATATTTATTTGGCCATTTTGTGCATTTCTTCCAATTATTAAAATTGAAATAGGAGCATTTTTGCCCTGTTTAAATTATAAAATACAAAAAATCGAAAAAAAATTTGAAAAATTACAAAAAAATTATATATGTTATATTTTGATGTTTATTGAGTCCAGAAAACAAAAACCTCCTAAAATAGAAAAAGAAAATATAAAAATTTTCAATAAGCTCCAAAATCCTAAAAAATATAAAAACTCTTCAAAAATACCAAATGTTTTCCTATTTTATAATTATTTATATATTATTATTTACGTATTGTAATTAATTAGGGTAATTTTGAGATTTATTTTATATTTTTAAAACCCAAATTATTTTCGGTCTATTTAATTAATCCCTTATTAGGGGTATTTTTGGAATTAAGAATACATAAACATTAGTAAAATTCCAGAAAAATAACAAAAAAATTAGAAAAATATAAAAAACCTAACAATATTATATCTACATATTGTAAGTATATATATACCAATATATAATATTATATATCAATGCATAATATCCCTCTCTCCTCTTATATATATATATATATCTTTATATCTATATTATGTAATTTAAAATATAAAAAGAAAACATAAAAAATATATAAAATATAAAAACAACATAAAAATCATAAAGGTAAAAATAAAATAAAAAATATATATAAAATAAAAAACCCACAAAAACAATAAAGAGATAGACATGAACATTGAATTGAATGAATGTGCATTCATTTCCACCATACAACCATTCGCCTCCTAGTGTCCGACCTCTACTCGTGCTTACACCTATACACATTTGCATGTAGAGTTATAATAAATTTTAACTCCACATCTTTGCTACTCATTGCTTGATATTTATTATGTGTTAACTGTTGATCAACCGAGGATTTTTGAGTGATCAATTCAGCGACTGGATCTCTCGCCTTGTGAGACTTCTAGACCCTCGAATTCCCTCCGTTCATCAGAGGGTACCAGCCTCAGCAGCAGCAGCGCATGTTCCACTCGGGTCAGCAGGGCCGGCCACCTTCCCATCAGTAGCAACAGTATCGGCATGGCCAACAGGGCCAGTATAGGACCTCATCTTCAGGTCAGCATCAAATCGCCCAGCCCACCAAAATGGATTCCCTCACCTTGGCGATCCAGACCCTGACTGATATGGTCCAACAGATCCAGAATGACTATCTGGATATGAAAACCGATCTGAATCGTGTTTCTCGTACCCAGGACCAACAAATAGCGCCAAAGACACCAATTCTCGCCTAGGTTCAGGCCAACCCGAACTGCCTAAACACAAGCCAGAACCGACCACTAGATCAGGTATACTATTCAGATAATTCTTTATCTGAACATGAGATCCTTTCATACGATAATGTAAATCATATGTCCCTCAGGAGCGGAAGGACCGTGATCGTACCTAATCGGGCACGGGCACCGAAGGAAGAAGCCGCTAAGTCTCTACCTGAGGAGAACTTGAAGGATGCGGAGAAGCAACACCACCACCACCATCATCGGCAGAAGAAGAGGACTTCTGAGTCCACAAAGAAGCAAGGGAACCACACCGGTAGGGATTCCACTGAAACCAATGAAGAGCCCGCGCCTCCATCTGAGGAGGACGTTCCAGCAGTCGCGGAGGATGCATCACTGGTTTCACAACAACATTTTTCTTTTCGTCATAGTCCAAGTCTGAGTCAGTTTCATAGTCTGAGTCTTGTACAGAACTCAGTTCCAGCTTTGAATGAAAATATTTCAGTTTCAAAATCTGATTTGGGGTCAATAATCCCTTTCTTCCGAGCTCTTAAGGGAGGAAAGAAGAAGACTAAAAAAATTCAAAATGATGACCACGAGATGGCAGAGTTTTACAACAAACATATCAAGGTCACAATTCCTTTTGGCAAGTATGTGGGAATGACACATGCATTTCAGAAATACCTTAAGGTGAGATGCATGCCTAATAGGGTTAGTAGGAAGACCAAAAGCCATGTAGAGAAACACGTCCTGTCAGTAGTTATGACTTGCACATTAAAGAACTCGTTTCCAAGGAAACGAAGAGACATGGATGCACATTATGTGGTGAGTCATGTTGATGATATTGCATTTGCACGCATTCTCCTGGACAACGGATCCTCAATCAACTTAATACCTACAGCCCTCTATGGGCGGCTTAATCTTGGACCTCTTAGGAAATCCAGATCTCTCCTTCAATTTGCTGACAAATCAACCAAGAGGTCCCAAGGAGAATCGAGGAATGTTGTCATAAAAGTCGAGGGTCAGGAATACATGGTGGACTTCACCGTCCTTGATATGGAAACCCCTCGTAATTGGAGAGATTCCCATATCATACTAGGCAGGCGCTTCCTCAGAACAACAGGGGCCTTGTTTGATTATAAGATTGGGAAAATTCAGTTCCAAACTCCGGACGAAGACGAAGAACTCAAGATGAAGCAAACCAGATGGCAGAGATCGGATTCTGAATCCAGCACCGAGTACTCTTCATCCGAAGCAGACTGTATTCACGTAGACACTATTGGGCCATGGAGACAGAACCCAGCCGTCACCGATGAGTCACTTCCCTCCAGAGAAGATCTTGTGCACGATTCAGTTTGTGAAGTTCTTAGAAACGAGTACAGCTCGGAACCTGCATCCCCCTACATCTTCGATGACTTAGAGGCCCAGTTGGGCATGTCAGTCCTTCCCTCTTTAGGACAATCAGAATATGAGGATGACGAGTCGGACGTGGCGTTTGCCAATTACATGGAAACCTTTAACGATCCGACCTCAAAGCCAAATGATTTGGTGGCAGCAATTTCAGAGACAGATCCAACCACTACCAGTATTGAACAAGATCTGATTAAGCCAGACTTCCTCGATGATCACACGTTACCTGAGCTCAAACCTTTACCCACAACACTTAAGTATGCCCTCCTTGCGGGGCAAGAGAAGTATTATCCGGTCATCATCATCTCGCGATTGACCGAGGAGCAGGAATCTCGCTTGCTAGAGATCCTGGAGAAAAACCGCAAGGCGATAGGCTGGAGCATTTCCGATCTCCATGGGATAAATCCCGCTCTATGTTCGCACCATATCTACTTGAAACATGAAGCTAAACCTTCTCGTGAATTCCAACGTCGTTTGAATCTAAATTTGTGAGAGGTAGGGAAAAAGGAGATAGAGAAATGTTGCAACGCGGGTTTCATTTATCCCATCTCTGATTCTAAATGGGTGGACCCAATCCATGTTGTTCCGAAAAAGTCGGGAATTCAGACGACCACCAACGAAGACGGAGAGGAGATCGTGACGCGAGTGCTCACGTCGTGACGTGTCTGTGTGGATTACAAACGCCCGAATGATGCGACAAAGAAGGATCATTTCCCCCTACCATTCATTGATCAGATCCTAGAGAGACTAGCGAGGAAAGAATTCTTTGCTTCTTATATGGGTTCTCGGCTTCTTGGGCTACAATCAAGTAGCCATAGCTCCGGAGGATCAGGAAAAAACCACTTTCACATGCCCCTTTGGTACCTACGCTTTCAGGCGCATGCTCTTTGGGTTATGCAATGCTCCCGGTACTTTTCAAAGGGGCATGATTGTTGTATTTGCCGAAATGGTCGGTAAATTCCTGGAAGTCTTCATGGACGACTTTTCGGTTCACGACGATTCCTTTGATTCCTATCTTAGGAATCTGGACCGAGTCCTCAAATGCTGTTGTGAGGTTAATTTGGTGCTATCCTGGGAGAAAAGTCACTTCATGGTGACGGAGGGCATTGTGTTGGGGCATGACATCTCCAAGAGAGGAATGGAGGTTGACCCTACCAAGGTGGATGTGATCAGATGACTCCAGCCACCAACCAACGTTAAACAGTTGCGGTTTTTCCTCGGGTATGTCGGATTCTATTGGAGATTTATCAAGGATTTTTCTAAAATTATCCGACTGCTAACTTAGCTTTTAGGCAAGGAAATGGAGTTTATTGTTGATCACAAATTTCTTGAGGCCTTTAAGCTATTGCAAGGAATGATCATGGACGCCCCGATCCTACAAGCCCTATATTGATCTCTACCTTTGAGATCACGACGGATCACACATTACCTGAGCTCAAACCTTTACCCACGACACTTAAGTATGCCTTCTTGCGGGGCAAGAGAAGAAGTATCCGATCATCATCAGCTCGCGATTGACCGAGGAGTATGAATCTCGCTTGCTAGAGATCCTGGAGAAAAACCGCAAGGCGATAGGCTGGAGCATTTCCGATCTCCATGGAATAAATCCCGCTCTGTGTTCACACCATTTCTACTTGAAGAATGAAGCTAAACCTTATCGTGAATTCTAACGTCGTTTGAATCCAAATTTGTGAGAGGTAGTGAAGAAGGAGATAGAGAAATGGTGTAACGCGGGTTTCATTTATCCCATCTCCGATTCTAAATGGGTGTCCCCGATTTATGTTGTTCCAAAAAAGTCGGGAATTCAGACGACCACCAGCGAAGACGGAGATCGTGATGCGAGTGCCCACGTCGTGGCGTATCTGTGTGGATTATAGACGCCTGAATGTTGCGGCGAAGAAGGAATGTTTCCCCCTACCTTTCATTGATCAGATCCTAGAGAGAATGGCGAGGAAATAATTCTTTTGCTTCTTAAATAGGTTCTCGGGCTACAATCAAGTAGCCATAGCTCTAGAGGATAAGGAAAAAACCATGTTCACATGCCCCTTTGGTACCTACGCTTTTAGGCGCATGCCCTTTGGGTTATGCAATGCTACCGGTACTTTTCAAAGGTGCATTATTGCTATATTCGCCGAAATGGTCGGCGAATTACTGGAAGTTTTCATGGAAGACTTTCTCGGTTCACGATGATTCCTTCGATTCCTGTCTTAGGAATCTGGATCGAGTCCTCAAATGCTGTTGTGAGGTTAATTTGGTGCTCTCATGGGAGAAAAGTCACTTCATGGTGACGGAGGGTATTGTGTTGGGCATGACATCTCCAAGAGAGGAATGGATGTTGACCTTGCCAAGGTGGATGTGATCAAACGACTCCAGCCATCAACCGACGTTAAACAGTTGCGATTTGTCCTCAAGCATGTCGGATTCTATCGGAGATTTATCAAGGATTTTTCTACGATTCTTCGACCGTTAACTGAGCTTTTAGGCAAGGACATGGAGTTTATTGTTGATCACAAATGTCTTGAGGCCTTTAAGATATTGCAAGGAATGATCATGGACACCCCAATCCTACAAGCCCCAGATTGATCTTTACCTTTTGAGATCATGACGGATGCATCAGATTTTGCTGTTGGGGATGTGTTAGGACAGAGAAGGGATGGCGTCCCGTTTGCAATCCACTACGCAAGCAAAGTACTTGATACCGCTCAGACTATACAGTTACGGAAAAGGAGATGCTTGCACTAGTATTTGCTTTGGACAAGTTCAGATCTCATGTAATTGGATCCAAGGTAATTGTGTTCACTGACCACATGGCGCTACGTTACTTAATGGAAAAGAAGGATGCGAAGGTGCATCTTTTTAGGTGGATTTTGCTTATCTAGGAGTTTGATTTGGATATTCGTAATAAACCTGAAAAGAAGAACGTAGTAGCTGATCATCTCTCCCGTCTCAAAGATCTTAATACTTCTGAGGATTCCCCAATTCGAGACTCCTTCCCTGACGAGTCGATTTTTTTTGTCGACTCACTCCCATTGTATGCCAATATCGTGAACTATCTTGTCTCCAAGAAGGTTCCCGAAGATTGGCCCAAGAGTCACATTGATCGACTAAAGTTGGGTGCTAGACACTACCACTGGAAGGATCCGATCCTTTTCTTTGAAGGACCGGATTGTATCTGGAGACGGTGTATTCCCCAGGAGGAATACCAGAGTGTTCCTTCTCTATGCCACAGCTCGGAGGCAGGAGGACACCACTCCGGGAAGAGAACTGCATGGAAGGTACTTTAGTATGGCTTTTATTGGCCGACTTTGTTTTGCAATACCATCACCTTTGCGAAGTTGTACCCAGTATGCCAGAGAATGGGAGGAACCATTGGTTCCAAGGATGAGATGCCGATGCAGCCTGTCATCATTTGTGATGTCTTTGACGCATGGGGCATCGACTTCATGGGCCCATTCCCTGTTAGCCACGGATTCGAGTACATCTTTCTTGCGGTGGATTGCCTGTCTAAGTGGGTGGAGGCTATCCCAACCCGAGCCGCATACAGCAGGACTGTCTGTAAATTCATCAGAGATCATATCATCTCTAGGTTCGGGATCCCCAAGATGTTGATATCGGATGGGGGTGGCCACTTTGTAAACATAGATGTGAAGAAACTTCTGAAGGACTACGACATCGAACACCGTGTCGCTAGCCCTTACCACCCACAGACTAATGGTATGGCTGAGGTGTCGATTAGGGAGGTGAAAACAATATTGCAAAAGCTTGTCCGTCCAGACAGGAAGGACTGTTCTCAGATCTTAGACCAGGTCTTATGGGCTTATAGGACAGCTTACAAGACACCGTTAGGAACCTCCCCATTCCGGATGGTATTAGGAAAGCCATGTCATTTGCCCGTAGAGTTAGAGCATAGATCAGAATGGACAATCAAAAAGGTCAATTGGAACACACACCTTGGGCAGAAGTAGAGAGGAATGGATCTGAATGAGCTTGTGGAAGTCAGAGAGCGAGCATACGACAACAGTTTGGTGTACAAGGACAAGGTGAAGCGTTGGCACGATAGATATATCAGACGAAAGACCTTTGTTCCTGGACAGAAGGTATGGTTGTTCAATGCAAGGCTAAAAGTCTTTCAAGGAAAATTGAAGTCCAAGTGGGTGGGCCCATTCGTTGTCCGTGCGGTGCATGATAGTGGATGTGTGGAGATCTCAGATCTCGCAGATAACACACCAACATTCCTAGTGAATGGAAAAGTCACAAGCCGCACATCAGACGGCGTAGATGACTACTTTATAACCAAGAAATGCTCATAAAGGAAGAATACCGTACTTCAATCTACTATTATATTAGAAGAAGAAGGTCGTAGACAAAGAAGAGGACCAGACCGGCTTTCTGGCTAGAGTTCAAAGAGAGATTAACGGCTTGAAGCACTTCGTCGAAACCAATGAGTAGTTAGTCCATGTTGAGGAGATTGTATTCATGCGCGAGACAGATTCAGCAGACACACATCGAGCCGCGCATGAGACCTTACAACAGTAAACTCTGGCCATCAACAGCATCTGGAAATATTCAGACCGTGATCCTTGTATGTATCCATCATTCCTGTACATTCTAGCCCTCCCTCCCTCAACTCTAAGCATTCACCCCAACATTCATGTATATTCATCTAGGACTATACTTAGGATGACCATATCCTAAGTATGAGGGGGGGGGGGGGTGAGTCGACCGAGTATGTTCACTGTACATCCTCCAGATCACATCGGTCCTCATACTCATTGCAGACTTATACTTAGGCTGACCTGAGCCTAGACCTATACTTAGGCTGACCTGAGCCTAAGTATAGGGGGGACCAATGTCCGCCTTGTATATATTTTATAATTTCTCCTCTTAACCTCGTTCGCCCCATTTTTTATCTTCTTCTACACTTAGTCTACCAGAGCCTAAGTATAGGGGGCAGGACGACTTCATATATTTTCGCTCCGTTGGCTCTCTTACGCTTAGCACGAGCTATGTCTTTTTCCTTGCTTTTCGTGCTCTGAGGACATAGCACACACTAAGTATAGGGGGGTGTGATATATTACATATATACTTTACTCATAGCTCATATTTTCACGTATTTCTTGTATATATTACGTAATAATTATGGGATGGGTAAAATTGGAGATTTTTTTTGTAAAATACACTTGTATAATATGTATAATACTCATAAAACACTTGTACCATAGGAGGTATACCAAATTATTGAAAAAAATAATATGGAAAAATCAAAATCAAAGGCTTCTTATCTCTGCATTTGAAAAGGAAGAAAAAGAGTCTTGCATTTCATTCATGTAGCATGTCATTTACATCTCATTTGCATATCATGCATATGCAATGTGAAAAGCTAGTGAGTTCTGAACCAAGTCAGGAATAGTTATTGAGAAGAGACTTGATTTGACCTTAATCCACATAATTTCAGAGGAACCTTATAGGAACTGGAGTTAAGATTTCCCGTGTCAAGTGACTTAATTCTTTGAGTCCGCAAGTCTATGTTCACATGTCAACTTGATTAGTCTAAGTATAATATCTCGTGCACACGCATGATTGTTTTAGACAGTGACCTAACTTGGACAAGCACAATGTACGTAGCTCTTGAGGTGGTGAGGAGGTGGAATCCTTTAGCTTGGAGTAGCACACGGGTGGAAACATCCGTCCTCCTCTAGGGAGGGTAGTGCATCTCAACCTAGTCTGGTGGTGTTGACGTCTGAGGACAGGACGCTGTGGGTTGCAATAATGCTTCAAAAGAGGGATAGTCTACTAGCTCAAGAGGAAAAACTCCTGATGTACATGCTACACCTTGTATATAGTTAAAAAAATGCAAGAACTCCAAAAAATAGACATGCCAGATAGAAAATAAAAAAAAACCTGTCGGAGTATGTATATTAGCAAGAAGTCGACAGCTGGATGACTTGGCTGCACTGATCAGGCATCCCGGGATAGGTAGCTACACTGGCTACCCTCCATTCTTTTCTTTGCCCCCTCCTCTTAAGCTGGTCGCACTTGAACTTAGAAGAGAATACCCCGCTCCTCGAGGAAAGAGTTACTGGAACGGGTAATTAGAGTTACCTTGTTAGAGGATGCTGCTTCTTAACCATTTCTGATGTGGAGAGCTATTTATCACTTATACAGTACAAGTAAGAATCATAGTCATCAGAAATTTGCGTCTGACGATTTGTTCTGACATGAATGTTGAGGAGTCTTGAATAGAAGACTTGTGGAACTTGAAGTCTGTTAGGTCTTAAGTTCAGATCCTAATAAGGTTCCGCCACACAATTAATCCAAAGGACGAGTCAAGCTCCACTTTCAACTTTTGTTCATGACCTTGGTAAGGAGCCCAAAATCATTTCACTCTTGCATTTCATTTAGTTGCACGGGGACGAGCAAGGTTTAAGTATAGGGGGTTGATGAATCTGTGATTCATCACTCTTGAAGTTGAAAATAGAGCCTTGTTCCCGAGTACTTAGCAGCATATTTCCCTCTATATGGCATAAATAGCATTCATGCATAAATCCACAATACATCCATTTTAGCCTTCATAGTTGCATTAAATAAGAAGCCAATTCATTTGTAAAATTCACTTGTAAAATACTCCCAATAATTCACCTAATTATCTGTATTTTATATCCCCTCTAAAATCAAATAACACCTTCCTTATACTGTGTATATTACTAGTTAATAATATAAGGAAGAAGGCCAAAAATCCCTATTATGTAAATTGCCCAATAAAGCCCCAAACCCAGTTGAAGAACCTAGACCTTAGAATGCACATATCCCTCTCATACAACCTCTGAATTAGGTCTGCTCACCTTCAGAATAATACAAATTCAGAGATCTTTAAAATGAGACCAATTTCAGTCAATTCGGAGCACATATGCAAAGCTTGGGTTTTTGGGCTCCTTTGTATAATATATGTATTTATATTTGTACTATTGTATTTTTATATCATATTTGACCTCATTTCCATTTTTGGTCAACGTGAAACTTGTAGATCTCATCGAGATCTACAACTTTCATGTTTTGAATTTTTCCAAATTCGGCCTCCTTCTCTCTCTAATTTCATTTTTTCCTCAGCTATTCAGAGCAGGCCATGTGGCGCCCTCTAATTGCGCTACACGGCCCGCTCCATTGTGCGCCACGTCCGTCGTCCAATCCCGTTCCCTCTCCCTCGGGCCATCCAAGTCGCAACACATCACCGTCCTTTGATCAAACCCAGATCCAATCTGGGTCGTTCGCCAACGCCGCTCTCTCAGGCCGCCACGTGTCCCATCTTCTCAGTCGTTCGATGCTCCTCCCTTCTCTCTTCATCGCCACCGTTCACCTTACTTTGGATCTCTACCGTTCGATCGAAGCCCATACATCATCTTAGCCCTTCGTCCCCGCCTTCACCTACGCCCTCCACGTGGCACCACCGTAACCCTTCGATCAAAAACCCATACTTCATCCTGACCGCACACCAGTACCGCATCTTCCGCCTGCCACGTGGTGCGTCCCGCGCCATCGATCTCATCACCTAGATCTAATCCTAACCGCCCCATAGCACCTCAGTCTCAGCCGTTGGATCACGAGATCCAACGACAGGGAAGTCATCTTCTACCTCCCGATTGGCCCGCACCCCACGTCCCCCACCTCGCGCGCATGCCGCCCCTTCCTATTATGGTAACCACTACGGCTACCTTCTCCGCCTCCTGACATCGCCTCGACGTACCCCACTCTTCTCTCATCCTCGCCAACTCTCTCGAATACCATGAACTCCTTCCACCTCTCTCCACGTCGCCCACCAACTACATCACTTCACCACATACAGCGTCACCTTCCACCTATAAATACGCCTCCATCGTCGACCGTCAACCCCATCCGCCATCACGGAGAGAATATCCTAGCTCCGACCTTCATCTTGGTGATAGAAATTTGAGGAGACGTCGAGCGACGACCGAAATCCACCTCCGGCAAGATCCACGGCCATCCCCTACCGTGCCGCAACCACCTCCGTGAGCTGCACGACTCAGGACCGCCTACCGTCCTTCAAGCGACGACCAGGAACACGCCTTCGAGCTCCAATCCCCAGGTAGAAGCCTCTATCTCCCTCCCGACATTCTTCTTCTTGTTTTTCTCCCATTTTATTCGCCGCCCGCGATCAAATTCACACTCCTCTGACCATCCTCCGAGCTTCGCCTCGGAGCTGCCATCCTTGCGCATACCTTGTCTTCTCCGACGACACACTTCATCTCCCGCCGACGTAAGCTCCACCACCTTGGCGGAGCACCATCACCAGACCACCCTCACCACCCTTCAGGCCTCACACCACACCCATGATCACCCCACGAGAACTTCGTACGCCTCGACTATTCAACTAACATCCTGCAGGTACCATCTCTTTGAGTGTCCGGAACTTCATCAGAGTTAAGTTCGAGCTCCATCGCCGCACTCCCCCAGATTGCCCCCGTCGCTCCTGAGATCTCCGACAGATCCCCGACACTTCCACGACTCTTCCCAGTCACTTGGGAGCTGCAGGAAACCTTCGCAGACGACCAGAGGAGGAGACGGAGCCAGAGCTCCTTCACCGGAGCGCAGCCACCTCCGCCGCAGGAGGCGGCGGACCGGTTGAGGACGAAGAGCAGCAACCATCCGATCCCCTTGATCGGACGGTCCGGAGGACGCCACGTTGCCTTGATTCCTCAACCGTAGGATCAGGAGGATCCTACGCACCTGATCGCACCACGTCTTCACTCGCCTCAAGCTTCAGAGGCCGTTAGATACATCCTAATCCAACGATGCTCGCTCGTCCACGTGTCCATCTTCATCGAGCTCCAGAGGCCGTTGGATCTTCACTTGATCTTGTGGTCCACAGCGTGCCACATCACCTTCTCCGAGCCTCCTCCCCTACCACCAGGCTCGGAGCTCCCGAAGCGAGCCGAGCCTTCATCCGAGCCGAGACCGAACCTCCAGATTCCCCGAGCCTCAGCCCGAGCCTCCGAAGTCCACCGAGCTTGGGACCCCCATGTGGTTTGCACGTGCAGCCTGGGTATTTTGCAACGAGCCCCCTGAAGGTTTTGGAAACTGCACTCCAGTCCCTAGGTATTTTGGGTATTTTGCATACATACCTCCTTCATTATAGGTAATTGCGTATTCGTCCCTATCAGCATGTTTAATTTTTATCAATTTTATTTCCTGTAATTGCAGTTAGGCCCCTGTCTTTGCATGCATCTTTAGGCATTCATTTTAAATCATTTGTCAAGATTGAAAATTGAGTTGCGCATCTTAATTTGTCCTCTTGCATATGTGACACTGGTCATAATTTTGTGATAATAGTGGTTTTTATTATTAATTAATTGGTGAAATTTTGTCATATTTTGCCCATTTATGCCTTTTAATTTGTAGTAATTTCTCTTTGACTCCAAAAATTACCAAAAATTCATATTAGACCTAGGACAATTAAGTTCACATTGTATCCAAAAATCATCTCATTTGCACACACCCCGAGGCCTGAATAAATAATTTAGTGATTTCCTTAATTAATTTTTAATAGGTCCATTTCACATAAAAACTTAGGTTTATTAATTTTCATGGATTCTTCACATTTAGATCTATCTAGGATAATTTTTATATCTGAAAATATTGTGATTTGGTATTTATTAAAATTAATTTAGCTAAAATCACCTTACATTCATTTTAATTCACAGTAAATTCATATAGTGTCAGAAAATTCTAAAAATTAATTTCATTGCATCTCACCATCTGTCCAAGTTTCATAATTTTTGGACTTGATTTGATCACTTATCAGATTTCACTTGTAAATTAGCCCGATTTTGCATGTGTCTTGCATCAAATATATTGAAAAAAAACCAAAAATATCTTCTAAAAATCCGACCTTGGAAATTTGTTTAAAGTCTACCTAAGGAGACAGCTGCCTCCCTGAGTTCGACCTTGGACTTGCTCAAGTAAAATAAATTTGTCGCTCACGATTAACTCATCCTTAATTAAAAGTGGTTTTTTTATTAGCTCTTATTATCCGACTGTAACGAACGATACGACAATTAATTTGGCCATTAATTGGATTAAATTAACGAGGGTAGTATGATGCTCTTCATGCTTCCGTGGGAACCGATATAAGCTCTTGTCCCGGTCGTTGGCACCTCCATTAACCCATCCTGACGACCTCTACTTGCAGCAGGACCCCATGCGTCGCCGCATTGAGCAATCCCCCATCTCCAGCATCGGGCAATAGACCATGATCAATACACATTGGGTGTCACCGGTGAACCACCCCACGATAGGGGATGAAAACGGATCGGATACGGATCGGATATGCCTATTTTCATATCCATATTCGCTTCATCTATATCGAATACGAATACGGATATGATTCGGATATGCATTATGGAAACCATATCCGTAAAAATACGGATACGAATCCGAATCAGATATTTATCGAATCCGAATACGGATCGAATAAAGAGCGGATCCAAATACGGATCGAATAAACAACGGATCCGAATAGGATCGAATAAAGGGTGAATTCGAATATGGATCGAATATGGATCCAATAATCACCGGATTCAATACATATCGAATAAAGATCACATACATATACAGATTAAATTGTTACCAAGGTTGATGGTGGTTTAAAAATTGGCAGTCGAATATAAATAAATTACATTATGATAAAAATATAAAGTCAGTCAAAATATCCATCTAAATTAGAATGGATATGGCATGATATATGATTAAAAAGACATGATGTTCTGTAATAAAAGACGTACCTCTTGTAAAGTATACTTGACATAATCTACTCCATCTTCACAAAGTGCTCTCAAGATCATCTATACATATTAAGAAGATATATTATTGTGCAATCATATAATTGTAATTATAAAATTTATGTTAATGTTCCGAACTCACCATTTATCTAGAATGACTCTCTTTAATCAACATGCATAGCATTGCAACAATCTTTAATGTAATATCAACAATATATGTGGATGAAATAAATAAAGATATAAAGGAAATAAAAGTGCATATAAAACATTTAAGTTAACATTTATCTCTCAAATAAACTAGTAGTCATTAATAGAAATTTCAAATAAAACATGTCCAAAATAAGAGACAAGTAGTGAATTTCAGAGATGTTCTCTCTTCAAATGAAACATATCCAGCATGACATGATATCCTCACGAGACACGATCACAATTTTCCTGCATATTTTATGCCATAATTAATATAGAGTATAAATATGTCAAGATATATTAAGAACTTAAATAGTTCACCTGAATTAGCTATTCCAAAGATATGTTCTCTCCAATTGGACTGAACATTCCAGTATCATATACAATTGATCCGTCGAGAACTTGATGTAAATCAAATGTAGAGATGATATCATCCATGAGTGTGGGTGAAGAACCTACATTAACAGTTAAAATAAAATAAATCAACATTTTATTAAAGTTTCAAGTAACTTAATAACAATTAGATGTTTAACATACCTCCCCTTGCCACCTTCAACCAATCTTGAGCACAGATAAGTGCTTCCACAGTATCATGTGCTAACCTACTCCGATAAATATCAACCATTCTTCCTCCACCACTAAATGCAGATTCTGATGCTACAGTAGATATAGGAACACCCAGAATATCTCTTGCCATCCTAGACAAAATGGGACATGTACCTTGATTCACTCGCCACCACTGAAGAATATCAAAAGTTGTACTAGATGCATTGGGATCAATCACTCCATCATCAATGTACCGGTCCAATTCTGTCTTTTGTGGCTGATTTTGAGAACTTTGTTTTAGAAATTGTAACATTTGCAGAACTTGTAACATTTGCTGACGAATGTCTGTACTTTTTCTTTTAGAACAACGATTATAGTGATTCCATAATCGTGTGGTTCCTTGAGCTGATTCACATGGATGTGGTTCTTTGCAAAATGCACAAACTGCTCTCAACACCTTCACCTCATTGCCATCAACTTTTACAGTGACGAGTTCTTTTTTGAAATAACCTTTAGTCCATAGTTCAGAAGTTTCCCTTTTTCCGTTTTTACCATTTCTTTTAGCATTGCTATCAATTTCATTACTGTCAGACACTTCATTTATAGAGTTACCAATTGGATCTAACTTCGGATTTTCGGTGTCATCATTGAGATTATCAGGTTCAAGTGAATCTTGAGACATCTCTCCTAAAAAAATATGACATGTAAAATATACTTAGATTAAAAACTTTACTTAATAAATAGTATTTTAACCATTTCTTAACAAATATGTTATGGGTTGGATACCACCACAAGTTTTTCTCCCTATTTTTGTTCAAAAAATGATGGAACGATGAGGAGAATCATACATTTATCTCAGAAATGACAGGAAAAAACATCAAAGCAGAGTCAAATGTAGAGAAAGGATTGCATAGAAGTTTGTTAACATAGAGAATCTCATTAGGAGTACAGTGTTATATTGAATTACAACCGTCAATATATGTGCAGTCAGCCAGATATGTAAGTATGTTTATGTATGTGTGTGTGACATGGGAAGATTGGTATTGACAATATGCGCATGCATTCTTGGAGTTGGGATTGATGAGATACCATGAACTTACTTGGCTGGATGCAACTGTAGTTGGATTTGTTTTCATGACATTTATCCCCACATTGGAAACAGGGATCTCTATAAATAAGCCTTATGATATGTACAAATAGTTGTTCGCAATCTAGCACATATAAATAGAGTCTCGCGCTTCTTATAAGATCAACAGGACTCATTAAATTAATGACATTAAATAGTACAACAAAGGAAGACAAGAAGGCATAACAAAATTGGATGATATCTGAGAAATTTATAAAGAAATTATCACATTTTGATATATGTAGTTATTTTTGGTGATATGGAGGTGAAATCATGGAAACCGATAAAGGAGTTGCTTTCAGTATCAGGTTATTTATCATCAGTAGGGATTAAACGAATATGTAGAAGATTAGAAAGGAGAACCTGGCAACCTGTGGTCCTGCACTAAAGCGGCTGCGATTCTGCGAAGGCGTCACTTCAGATGTTGCGTTGGTGACGTGCTCTTGGAGCAGCAGCAGCGGAGGCATCGTGGGGAGGTGGGGAGGGGCTGAGGTCCGAGGAGGCGTCGCGGCGAGGTTCCGTTATGGTGAGGGAGAGCCCGGAGACTCGGAGAGGAAAAATCGAGGGTTTTGGAGGAAGGAGGCAAGGACGGACAGAAATTGGAACTGCCGAATGGGAATAGTGACTAGGGTCTTTTGTTTGTTGGACCAAAGTTAGAGTTTGAAATTTTACACTTAAGGCCCTTAAATTTTATTATATAACATTGAGTAAAATACTAAAAAAATGTGTATTCGGATATCCGGATCCGTATCTGAATATTTATGCCATGATCATATCCGTATCCGTATCCGACAAAACTTCAGAACTCATACCCCTATTCGATTCGTATTCGAATCAATATCCGAATCCGGATATCCGTATTCGATAATTTTTCGAATACGGTAAGCGGATATTCGGATATATCCGGATCCGTTTTCATCCCTACCCCATGAGCTCCAACAGCAGTTCATCATGCTAAGCCTATCCTTTGTTATGCATACGCATGCTCCAGCATCGTCATCTACGGAGCAGTTGACGCTTCAACCTCTAAGCAGTTCCTCCTCCGCGAGCATGTTCCGACCATTGCATTTCCGCCAACCCTTCAGCATCAACCTCCGTCTTCAAAAGAGCCCCTTTCGCTCAATAGAATAAAACAAGAGAGGACCAGACCCCCTAAATACTTTGACCTTTGATTCCAGCAGTACAAGTAACTGTCTTTCACCGTGTAATCGAGAAGGAGATCCTCATTCCAAAGTCGAGCTCGGACAAACGCAAGCATCATCTCCATGTCAATGGGATCGAGCTGTTGGGAGCGGAGGATGGGGGGGGAGGAGGAAGCTGAGGGTGAAGAAGAGGAGGAGAGGTTGGGGGCGAAGGGGAGGAGGAGGAGGCTAGGGCGGAGGAGGAGGGAGATGAGGGGCAACGTCGAAGGATGATGAAGGAGAAGTAACGAGGGCAGAGGAGGCTGAGGTGGAGGAGGAGGTTCTTCTAGATATGCCCATGGTTTGATTAAGTCATGGTTAAGTTCAGTATATTAACGGCCAAAGTAACATAGGATCCAAGTAATAGAATGACGAGAAGTCAAGGACACAACTAATATTCCCAAAAGAGAGGGTATAACTGATTTGCAATATCTCGGAGGGGTACGGTGAAAAAAACCCTGACCAAATATCTCTCCCGCGCCGTCCATCCGTAGCCTACACTCCACAGTCCCCCCATCAGCACCTTACCTCTACCACTCTCCTCTGTTCTACCTCTCCACCATTTCCCCTCCCAAACCCCCTCGGGGCACACCCTCCCCCATCCCCACGCGCGACATGGCCACCCTCAGCTTTCTTCCCACCCCCACCCCCACCCTCCGCCCATCCCCTCCCCTCCCCTTCCTCCCATTTAAACCATCACCTCTCCCCCTCCGCCGCCCCCTCCTCCCCCTCGCCGTCTCCACCGTGCGCGCACCTCCTCCTCCCGCCTCCTCTGCCCGCCACGCACCCCCTTCCGAGCCCGACGGCATCGCCGCCCTCAACGATCGCATCCGCCGCGAGCACCCCCGCAGGGCCCCCGAGCCAGTCGACTCCCGCGAGGCCGACCGCTACATCCGCATGGTCCGCCAGCAGCAGCAGCGCGGCCTGCAGAAGCTCAAGGGAGAAGGGGACGGCATCGGCTACCGGGTCGACCCGTACACCCTCCGGCCCGGCGACTACGTCGTGCACAAGAGGGTCGGGGTGGGGAGGTTTGTCAGCATCAAGTTTGACGCTCCGCGGGATGGGACCGAGCCCGTGGAGTACGTGTTTGTCGAATACGCTGACGGGATGGCGAAGCTGCCTGTGAAGCAGGCCTGCAAGATGCTCTATCGATACAGCCTGTTAGTGAACTCAGATAATTCCATACATCGTCAATGACATGAATTGTAACACCCAATTATCCGTTTTATCCAAACAGAAACCAATCCAATTATCTGTGAAGGAGTGTGAGATATATTCATCGCATATAATTGAATTTATAGACAATTGCGAGTGAAAATTCCCATTATCAAGGCTTTGGGTCGCAGTTTGCACAAGCATGTAGAGCATGGCAGTAATTTCAAAAGTCTGGAGGGAAAAATGTACCCAACCTGAACTAATCAGTTGATCAAACATCAATTAGTACTTCTTGCTAGAAATTTTAGAGTCTACTTCTTCTCGTCAGTTTTCTTATGTTCTCAACGTGCACATGTAGTTTATCAATGCTGAATGCGGGTCAGTGGGTTAAAATACTCCAGGATTACTGATTGACAGTTTGGGATTTAAGTATCTGGAAACTTGCCTTCTTCGCCAAACCCATAAAAGTTGTTAATGATATGTATTGTGAGGGAATGTTTTGACAGGATCTTCTTCTTGGTGCAGTCCTAATGAAACAAAAAAGCCACGTGCATTGAGTAAGTTGAGCGACACTGCGGCATGGGAAAGAAGAAGGACAAAAGGGAAGATCGCTGTGCAGAAAATGGTAGTTGATTTGATGGAGCTATACCTGCACAGATTGAAACAGAGAAGGCATCCTTATCCACAGAATCCCCTTATGGAAGAATTTGCTGCTCAATTTCCTTATGAACCAACCCCAGACCAAAAGCAGGTTAAGAATCGTGCCAGCATTTTGTTGCATTGTTTCTTAGTTATAATATTAAATTTGGACCAAGGAAACATCTGGACCTGCATCATAGTATCTTGTTGTCTTTGGTGGCATCATATTCCAACATGTTACTGCACCCATCAAGAAATCTTCCTCTTACGTAGCTCCTCGCCATATCTCAGCTAGTGAATTTCCTGACTTATATGGGGTACCAGATTGAGTTCATGATCTACCTTACATGGGGAGTCGCATGCGGTAAATGTACTAAGCCTTCTCCCACTATAAGTAGGGTCGGCTACATGGATTCTGGCTCAAATCCATGTTGAAGGATTCAACTATTTTTTATGCTGGCCGTCGACTACCCAACGCAACCCCTGTAAGAGTGGGATTTGAACCCTGGTTTTTTGTGCGGTAGACACACTGTACTACCACTAGACTATTAAGTGGGTACGGGAGTCGCATGCGGTATCAACAGAAAAAGGAATCTGAATAATAGGGGTCAATTGATGCATGTATAAAGAATAATTACCAAAACTCAATTTCATAACATGGACGCTAGGATTCACAAAAAGTTTAACATCTGACTAAATCCAGTACATATGTTATTTTTTCCAGAGCATCCAAAGATTCTCAATAAAGGTCAAATAGTGGATTTTTTTGAGGCAAGGTCAAATTGTGGTATAAATATTAACTGCCATTGATTCAGAAAAAAGAAGATATTAGTTGCCCAGTTATCATCAGATTACCGCTCGTTTCTAGACCATATATTTTATGTTAGTCTATGCCACGTGTTATTCGTGGAAGATATATGCAGTAATCGCAATTATGTATATGCAAATAGCATAGAAAAATACACCAGAGCATAATCTCTCTTCTGCAAGTTCGGCGGCATTATTATTTTCTTTTTCATTTGCATATTTAAGCTACGGTTCATCCATATTTTTTTCTCAACTTTGATGTTAAGGTAACACTTCTTTCTGAAAGAAGGAAATGTTTCTAGGCATTTCTTCAATCCTGATAGTTTGATGTACTGTTTCTCTCTCTCTCTCTCTCTCTCTTTTAAAGAGCACTGTCTGAGCGAGCATAGTCTTTCTTATTAATTATTATTTGGCAGGCATTCATTGATGTGGAAAAGGATCTGACCGAGAGAGAGACTCCAATGGACAGACTGATTTGTGGTGATGTTGGATTTGGTAAAACTGAAGTAGCACAGCGTGCAATCTACTGTGTAGTCTCAGCAGGAAAGCAAGCTATGGTGTTGGCCCCAACAATTGTTCTTGCCAAACAACATTTTGAAGTTATATCAGAACGCTTTGCTCCCTATCCTGACATTAAGGTTGGACTTTTAAGTAGATTCCAGGTATGTAGTTGTTCTCTAACTCATAGAGGTTACTATTTCTTTGACATTACTATTATCATTCTAGGAACTAAGATGTGATTTTTCCTTATATTGTGTACACTTCCCTTTTCATTAGCAATTGATACATATGGGTAATCGCTTGCCAATCTATGTATCCTCCCCTTCGTGCAAAATGGATATCTTGAATACCCAGTCTGTCAGTATTGCAACAATATATGGCTTTAAAAATATTGAAAAACTTGCCAACATCCACCATGTTTCACTTTGTTTTCCTATGCACACACAGATGACATTCATGCAGGAACGTCATCCATAGATTCTTGTCTCAATTCTGTGGTCATTCTATTCTTGTTATATGATTTGTCACAGATCTTGTTTCCATTACACTGTTTATCATCATAATTTGTGGATGTTAAAAGTGGAGTTTATAATTTTGGCATGCCGTTCCAAGTTCTGTGTATGCTGAAAATGGAGTCATTTACATCAGAATTTTTAACATTTAATTAGTCACTTGCACTGCTAGCACATATCCATGCCTATCAGCTTACTAGTTTCAATTGGTCCAGCTGCTCAGTTCTTATCGATGCCTAGGTTTTGACATACATCTGAACTCTTATATGTGACAGTAACTTACAAATTCTACACTAAAATGCAGACAAAATCAGAGAAAGAGGAGTATCTTTCCATGATTAAAAACGGACATCTGGATATTATTGTTGGAACTCATGCTCTTCTTGGGAGTCGAGTAGTCTATAACAATCTCGGACTACTTGTGGTTGATGAGGAACAGGTACCTCTTTATCTTTTTAATAATTTTTTGATCATTTGTGCCATGCTTTGAAAAATGCATACATTTTTATTTATTCTTTATGACTTTTCTACAAAGTTGATAATAATACTGGACAATAAGTCGGTTCTTTTCATTTTTCTTATTCTTAATCATGCAATATTATTTTCTCAAGTTATAAATACTGTGACAACAAATTAAATCAACAATGAAAGAGATTACTAAGAGATTAAAGAGAGCTCCAATTTTTTTCCCAAACATGCTTAATGGTGCAAATTTCTGATAATATGCACCATTTCCTTTGCCAGACAAAAGGGTAAATATCTATATCTATATCTATTCATCTTTTTGTTAGATACAAAAGGGTAAATAAATATATAAATAAATAAATAAATAAATATATATATATATATATATGCGTGCGCGCTCGCGCACTTTGGATAAATATTGTACTGTTGGACATATACATATTTTCTTAAAGAAAGTAAGAGGTATACACACTTGGAAAATGTTCACACAAGTTATATTACTCCAAAATTAGAAGCACAAAGCCATGATTTCGGTAGAGATTTTTTTAGCACACACTTTATTCCTGGTATTATTGTCTCCTGTTCTGTATATGGTAGGGAGGACCTTGATTATTTGTTTTCATTACACTTGTGTTAAGGGGATCTTCTAACACGACCCATCCGACGGGGTCATCCAACATTCATCAAACAAAAAAGAAAATAAAAAGATTACAAAACTTTGGCAGCACTTTCCCTACAGATGCAATGACACCCAATGGTGAAAATGTAAAGCTTTGATGTTGCACATCACATTGTCAACATTCTACCTCTATCATTTGATCATCACCACATTTCTCTTACTCCAAATGGCTTATAATACTGCCCAAAGTAATGACTTCTATGCACATGTTTGCCACCCTCATTTTTTACAAACATGAAGCTCACCCAAAAAGTATTATATTCCGCTAGCACATACCCTTCCTTATACCAAATTGGCCATCAAGCCCGAGGATAAATATGTTTAACATTCTCCTTCCCCTCATTATATATTAGGCACGTTTTGTCCACCTCAATTCCCCACTTGCATTGGAGCACCTTAATGACACCTCTTATGCCTCATCATTGATGCACACAACCTCACCTTCAGCAGGGCTCTAGCCCTTCATATCAATATACATTTTAAAGCAAATTCTCGATCGATAATCATGTTACATGCCTCTCTAACAAAGAATTCCTCCACCATCCACTCCCATGTATTTGCAATTGGTATCACCTCATCAAGAAACCTGATGAATGATGTGAAGTCAGCTACCATTAATTTCGACAGTGATGTCATAAACTAAGGTAGTCACATTCCATGGCAAAAATGCGCCACTTGAACCTCTTTGCTTGATGTGAGAGCCGGCGAACCTAAAAAACCTCTTTATTAGCACCACTACTTTCCATGACCAATTTTCTATCGAGAACATGAATTCCTCTCCATTTCCCAACTGCCACATGAGAAGCACTTCTAGCAAGTGTACAAGCTGCATAAGTTTTTCAGACACCGACGTCATCCAAATGGTAGAAAACTAGAGACGGTGGGGGTAAGAAGGTAGACCACACATGTTGCACGGTTGTCTGGGGGGTGGGGGGAGAATGCATGGAGATGCATGTAGGGAGGTGGAGAAAAAGGAAGGATAATGTAGGAACTCCAATTTTTTTAATAATTTGAACTGTTGGTAAACACTGACTACCACTCCCTTTACATAGAAGGCGTGGATTGTAAAACAAAATAAAGAGAAAAGAAGAATAATCCTTAATTTGACTCCATAAATTATTTGCTCTAATAACTAACTAAAAATCACATGCATTCTCATTATTTAAATACAATTGAAAATTGCAATAGACTCGAATATGCAAAAACAACTAGCTCTAATTTAACTAGTCTCTAATTGGGCGGAAAAATAACCCTAATTTAATTAAAAAAACCTTAATTCACAATTATGCGCTGCGTCAACACCTCCCAAACCTTCTTACACAAATATTTACTTTAGTTCAACAACTTCATGATCCACTTGGCTGACAACGGTTCATTAAAGGAATGCAATTTAGTAATGCCTAATCACCCTTCGTTCTGCGAACTTTCTCCCACTTCGCCAAACACATTCCTTGAGCACTTCTTCGTTCCTTTCCACATGATTCCCCTTTACACACCATCGATCCTTTCTTGTCCTTTGTTGATAGGTTGAAAGAAAGTATGTAAAAACAACCAAACTTGTCAATGCTAATTCCAACAACAACATATGTCCTCTCCTAGTAAGCAACTGCCAACTTTAACTCATGATCCTTCTTTAAGTTCTCTTTACCATTATCACCGACCCCCAACCAATTGTTTGGCAAACTGGCGACAACCCAAGGTGCACTATTGTAAGTGCCCTTGCTTTGTATTAGGTGCCAACACATAGCTCACTGCCTTCAAGTTCTCCCTACCAAAGGCCAAAGAACAAGGAATCTGCCTTTTCACCTTCAGTACATCACAAAAAATCTCTACCAGCATCTTCACTCGACGCGCCTCTTTCTCAGACCCCTCCATATTGAAGTAAAGTAGTGGTACTTGCAACTGTCTATGAGGCACGTGCATTTCCGAAAAACCATGCATTGCAAGCCCTTGCCATATTAGAGGCCAACACATCATCTGCCACAAAAATTAACGTCATATGACACGTCTGCTTAAGTCTCCTTCTCGGTTGCACCACTCTCTCGTTGGTCATCCATTTTCTAGCTTTGATAAGGACATTGCTATGACATACCTCTTTATTCTAGACACTTATAAACTTAGGAAATCCCTCATCCTCAAAGTGATCTACAACAAGGATCAATCACTTGTGTCATAAGCTGTCATAAGATCCATACCTTTGGAGGTTTATATGGTGTTCTTGCATCGATGGTTTTTGCTATTGGGATTGCTACGTCGACACTGGGCAGATCTAGAGTTGGAGTATCCCGTGGTTTGCCAAGATTTTCTTTTAGGAGTCCATGAGAGGCATGTTGATGACGAGTGCTCATAGGGTTATGCTTTTTCAGGGTGCTAGTACCTTTTGTTATCGCTGCGATGAGGAGGTAGAGGACATGTGACACCTTTTCTTTTCCTGGTATACGTTGAGGTACATCTGGGTGAGGCTGGTTTGACTGGTGTTGACGCAATGCTCACACTTTTTGGGAGTCCATTGATTCATCCGAGACATCTCCATGGTTGTTAGAATTCAGGCGGTGACCATCCCATGGGTGCTTTGTCTTGTGAGAAATGTAGTTATTTTTATGGGGGAGATTTTTTGTGGAGAATGTGCTCATGGCAATAATTTTCAGGAATCCTGGTCTTTGTAATTTTGAAACTTAACTTGTGAATATATAGTTCTTTTGGATGCTTGTCTTTACGACGTTGTACCCTTTTTCCTTTTGGAAAAAGAATGCCTTAACCCTATCTCTTTACCAGTTGGACACCATCTCAGTTGCGGAAACAAAGTTATCCACCAATGACATGTATGAGACGAAAGAGAGAATGGGTGGGGCTCACCAAAAAATTAGCATCTGCTTAAGCCTCAGGATTAAATCATTTTCCATGATGGACACACAGAGTTAGAAGGCACAATTGAGTTGTATTTCTTTGGCTTTTAGGACGGCTTACTCTTCGACAAAAGGAAGAAGAAGGACCTATTCAATATGTTGAAGCCATAACCCCTGACCAAGATTTGAGAGCACTTTTAAGAAAGAACATTTCAAAATAAAGATTTTTTCTAACTAGAACTTAAACTTTTTTCCCATCCGCTCCCACCACTTCACATTATTAAAATTCTAAATTAGGAACCAGTATGGTCAAACCGAACCTTCCTGATGCAGGCTGGCTAATGCAACCTGTAACATCTTTCTTGACACGCCTAACTTACCTATCATGGTGCTCCTTCAGTAACACGTAAGCTGACCTGTAACATCAAAGGCATGCGCCGCATGATTGTCTCCCTGTAATCTAATCAGAAATGCCCTATCGATGGTATCACAACCTCCTACATTCTCATCACCTCCACCTCATACACCCTTAGTTTGTAAATACCCCCTACGTGTCCCATGTTCACTTCAACCTCTATTTCCACTTGCTATTAAACCTTTTTAATGCACTTTTTCATGTTTTCTTATCTTTTCGGACACTTTTTGTAGTTTACCCCATACACTTTTCCTTGTAAAAGAAGGATTGGTATTCTATTGTTGTGGATGAACTTAGTTTTTCTTCAACATGGTATTAAAATTGCGATCCTGGATCAACATTTGTACCTACCTGGTCTCTCATTTTTCTTTCTCCGCCAATAAAAAATAAGGGCCAACCAAGGTTTTAAAAAACGCGAGGCGTATCGAGGCGTTTTCCTAGTATTGCCTCGAAGCGTAAACCTTGAGGCGTATCGAGGCGTAAGCCTCACTTATTAAGAAATTTTTTTCATAAAACATAATAATTAATCATAATTACAAATTTCAAGTTCTAGAAATTAAATAAGTTATAATTAAATACATAACTACATGACATTTCAATGCCAACATTATGGTTTAAACATCCAAGTTGTTATATAACTCTTTTTTTGAACTCTAAATCTGCAACGAGTCAAATAAATATGGATATATAAGCACGCAAATATACTTTTCAAAATTTAGGTCAAAGTAGGGACTTGCATCAAACATTTTAATAAAGAAAACTTTTATGCTTGATTCATACTAAAGAGTAGAGACATTAGATTTAAGGACTCAAGACTCATTTTTTTTCATGCTGATTTATAAAGGCCATACATAACAAAGTAAAAATAAGTTCAATATGTTAATAAATTTAAAAAATGCATTTCAGTAAATCATGAACTTAAAGACTTGAAAATACTTGTCTACGAAAGATGAAAAGCTCACAATCAAAAAGAAAAGAAAAAATATATTGTAATTTTTTTTAAAAACATTCCATATATGAGGCAGCGCCTCGAGGCGAGCCTCATAAGCCTCGAGGCACACACCCTCACTGAGGTTGCATGAGGCTATAGCCTCGAGGTGTACGCCTTAGCGCCTCGAGGTGCGTTTTAAAAACAATGGGGCCAACTAACTAACTCCTTCCAAGCCCAATCCTCTTTTCCTACTCCTGCCACTGCCTAGTGGTTACTAAGGGCACGCTTGGCCCAACTGTCATGGTTTACGACTTCCCTAAGAGGTAACCCATTTTTTCTCCCTCCATGTGGGTCCCACTTTCTATCTTTTTTAAAAAATTAAATAAATCAATTATCCATCACAAATTCCATCAAAAAATAATATATTATACCATCATATCATATAAAAATTATAAACTACTTCACTTCTACTCACTTTTTTAAACTCCAATACAATCACATCACAATAACTACTCACTTTTTCAAACTTCAATACAATCATATCACAATAAACCCACTTCTAACCCACCCCCAGTTTTAACCCTCTATCCAAACACCAAAATCCAAAAATGGGTTACCTGCTACCAGTTTAACCCACCTAAACCCACATACCAAACACACCCTAAGGACCCGATTGGGTAGGGGGTTAACCCTACTTTGGGAGGGGTCCCAAAACCATAATTCTTTCTCTCTCTTGTGGGCCCACTCTCTCTCTTATTTAATAGATTAAATAATTTATTTCTCTTTCATCCATTCCAACATAAAAATAATATATTCTACCATTTTATCATCTAAAAATTATAAAAAATCTCAACTTCTGCTCACTTTTCTAAAATTCAATACAATGACATCACAACAAGCCCTCTCAACCTCAAACCCTCTATCCAAACACCAAACCACAAAACATGTTACCCTCCCCAGGTTACCCCGGGATAACCCTCTATCCAAACAAACCCTAACCGTTGCCACCGACTATGTCTACGATTGTTGTTGCATCACACAACCCCTTTATTCTTGCTTGTGGTTCCTTCCAGAAGCTGTCACTCCGTGATCGATTGGCCATTCTCCCGTGCCAAGTATATGCATGTGATCTCGATGCAAAATTTGGGAACTTTGTAGTTTGTTTAGATAGTGATCATTAAGCCTTTAAAGGCACATGATGCCTCCCTAGAGGTTATTCCTATGTAATTTTACATGTATTATTTGCTCTTCATGGTGACCTCTGCAATTTCCTCGATACATTTTAGACTCTCTATTGAGACTAAACAACGAGGGCCCTCTCAGATGATGTAATAATCTACCACCATAAAAAATGGTGCTTGAACTATACTCTTTGAACTCAAGCCTTTCCGATTTTTTCTTGGAAGCTAAAACAAGCTATACATCTCATCAAGCAATATTACGAAGCTTATTGAAAGAAGTCTTCGAGAAGTGGGAGTATGCGAACTACCGTATGATAAAATGGCTAATGAACATATTGAATAGAAAATCATGACTAATATACTTCACATGTACTTTGAGGCATTACCTTATGGAGTTTAGATGCTTATGGCTAGCGATAGCTCGAGGGAATTTGTTGTAGCTTGAAATGGAGATCTATTCAAATGGGTGGACTTTGTGATGTTACATGACAATGGTCCTGGAGAACAGAGGTGATGGATCAAGACTTGCGGTGTCTTCTTCAGTGTATGGCATTTTTGGATCTTCACAAAATCATTTTTCGTGGCAGAGATGAGGGGGTTGTGGGTGAGATTTGCAACGTTGGCATGGATCATTAGAGGGCATTTTCAATGTTACATTTTATTTGAATGATAGGCCTCGAGGCGTGACATACATGACCTAGGATATACTGTCTTTGTAGAGGTGGTGAATGATCTTGCCTTGGAAGTCATTGATGCTACTAATATCATATACGCTTGGAGAAATAATACCGCCATATCGTACATTGATCGATTTCTTTTATCGTTGAGGCGCTGGAGATGTTCCAGTTGGTCGACGTTACTTTATTACCCCGATCTCTGTCGAATCATATGCCTAGATAACATTGTTTTGAAAAGTGTACCTCGATGCGACGAGGCGTAACCTTCGAGTTTTTTTTGACAAAACGTACCTCGAGGTTTAAACCTCACTCGGAAGTTGTGAGGCGTAAGCCTCAGGGTGATGTGAGACATATGAGGCTGTAAGGAGGCTGAGGCGTAAACCTCAAGCACATTTTTTTTAAACTTTTGGTTTATGTGCTTTGCACATGACCCTGCTTTGCATCAATCATTTATATATTTATATACTAATATTTTTATTTCTATGTTAAGCCTTCACATAACCTTGTTTTGCCTTAATATTATATATTTTTATACTCGTGTTTTAGTTTCCATGTTAAACCTTGCATATATAGGTCCATACAAAGAGAAGAGATTGCTTGAAACAAGCGAAGCTCGTTGATCTTGTATGCATTATGTTCATTTATTATATTGCATCCACACATACTACTTCTATTGTACACAACATATACGATTGCGTTTGAATTGCAATAAAAATTTTGTACTCGTTACAAGTTTGCAATTTGATGTTGTTATTTGGTTGTTCTTAAAATAGTTATCACATATATGAAGAAGCACATATATGAAGAAGCACTGTTGAAAAGAAACACATAAAGTAAAATAATCATTGCATTTTGTTGTAAATAGTGGAAGCAATTACGCACAAACATGATCAACAAAGCAGGCATGAAGACACACATATTTAAAGGGTTCGCGTGTAACTGGGACGCAGAGAGCCCTAACCTTAGGTTAGTCTATATACTAGTCTCGTATGGATGAATCCCCGATACACATGGATCTATATAGCCAAACAGAAATAGAATCACTTATAAAAATAGGATCTTACGCCTCGATCGCCTCGAGGCTTGTGCCTCGCCTCACCATTTGAGGAAAATGCCTCAGAATACCTTGCGTTTTTTTAAACTTTGCTAAATACTGGGTCTTTAATGAGCGTTTTTTCCTATTTATGTTCGAGTACTCCTGGTTTCTAGAAGTGGGTTTTAGGGATCCAGTCTCTTCTTTCTAGACGAGGTTGGAGGGGGATGGTTCTGCTATGATGCTACCTAATGCTTGGCCATGAAGCTTGGGGCCCTACACAAGCGCTTGATTGCATTATGAAAGGAGTGTAAGGAGAGTCAGGAGCAATGACTGTTGCGCGTCTAAGAGGAATCGATGAGGTTGGATGTGATGGATGATTGCAAAGACTTGGATGAGGAAGAGCTGGTTTGCAGAGACATTATTCAGAAAATTATTGAGGAAGCTGATAGAAAGCGGGAGGTGGAGTGGCGACATAGATCGCAACAGAGATGATTGAAAGAAGGGGACACAAACACTCAATTCTTTTGCGCAGTTGATATTGGTTGTAGGCACCGCAACATGATTCATTCGATTGAAATGGATAATGATCTCTTTCACGAGGAAGTCGTTGTGGCAAGAGCAATGATTGAGTACTTTAGATGTGTGACTAGGAGAATGTCACACGTCAGCTCCAGGTGCCTTGTCCTGGGTGTTAGCCAGATTTTTTGCACAAGGGCGATGGTTTGGTTATGGCTTTTGATGAACATAAGGTAAGGAGGGCTTTCTTGACTCGTAACCTAGACGGTTGCCCTCCACTGGATGTATTTTTGATTTTCCTTTCCAAGGAGTTCTGGGAGTTGGTGTCTAATGAGGTGATGGTTATGGTTGCAAAATTTGCTTCTTGGAATTACGCTTTTGATGGATTGAATCGATCTTTTTTGTTCCTGCTCCTAAAGAAGGATATCACTACTAGGATGGAGGACTTTCATCCCACAATACTCTCCAACATCGTTTATTTGGATTGTGGCTAAAATTTAGGTGAACAAGTTATGGGGTGTGCTAGGTGGCGTCATATCACCAATGCAGGGTGCTTTCTTACCTAGGAGGCATATGGTGTGCATTATGGTTCTGGCTTCAGAGGTTGTGGCTGACTGGAATATGCAGAAGAAGCAAGGGGTCTTGTGGAAATTGATTTCTCGAAGAATTATAATTTTTCGACTAGTGTTTCTTGTAGGCATCATTGCACAAGATATGTTTCCCCAATGCATGGATTGGTTGGATGAAGAGGTGTGTTACTACTACCTCATGTACAGTTCTGGTCAATGGTCAACCTATGGTTGTTACTTCCAGCCTCAACATGGGGTTTGTCGAGGATGCCCTTTTGGCTCTATTGCTATTTGTTCTGGTGGTCGATGCATTGACGATCATGATTGACCATGCGGTCTGGATGGCTTTTGTTGCGGCTACTCAAGGGGGAGCTGTCCTTGCCCACTCTCAAATACGCAAATGATACCATTATATTTGTGGAATGTGGCCTGGAGAGTGGCACTAGTATATCGATGGTTTTTTGACCTCTTTGGTTTGGTGTCTGATTTGAGGCCGAATAGAGCCAAATATGAATTTGTGAGGTTGAGATTGTTTTATGTACCAGCTGACTGAGATTGCCAAGGATTGAGCTGTCTTTGCGCTACCTTAGTCTTCTTTGGTGGGAGGTAGGCTGAGGCAGATTGAGTGGTTCCCCATGTATGCGAAATTGGAGAAGAATCTCACTAGCTGGAAGGTGACTTGTTTGTTGAGAGGTAGCAGATTAGTTCTTTTACAGTTTGTCCTTTCGACCATCCCTTCTTTCTTTTCCCTATGCTTCTTCCCACTGGCATCCATAACCTTTTAGATATTATGAGATGGTTTTTTTGGTCATCTTCGGGTGAGCCCTAGGGGGTTTTGGTTGATTGGAAGACTGTTACGAGGTCCAAAGAGTCAGGGTGTCTTTGGGTACGTAGTTTGGAGAGATGAACACGGCCCTGATGTCCACATGGATCGTTCTTATGTGGGGTGCCCGTAACTACTTGGTATGTACTATGGTGTGCAAGATTTACGGGGCTTGTATGGCTTTGTCGGTCAAACCGGCTAGGTGTTGCCGCCTCTCACTTCTCGCATGGAATCTGTCCAATGGTGCATGGTCTGAGACCATTTCGGGGGCCCATCCTTGGTGAAGGGAGATGTTTTTGATTTTGGTACGATGAATGGACAGAAAATGGGGCTTTAGTAGCGAGATTCCCCGTTTGATGGCCTTAGCTATGGATTCAAACACTACTGTTGTTGGCATTTTGGTATGGGTTGTCCTTCCCTTCATTTAGGTTTGATCTCTTGTAACTAGGTGGCTTATTGAAGATGTTGACCTCTCCGGAGGACCCTTTGTGGGATATAATTGCCGGAGTTGGTTTGACGATTATTTTTCTGTTGGTAAGGCATATAGTTCCATCATGGGTTCATTGCTCTGTGACCTCGATGGATGCGTTGGAGATTGCAAAAGAATTTAGAGGTGGAAGTTCCCCTTTCCTGTTAACGCCTTTCTTTGGATTATGAGACATGGTCGCCTTATGACGAGGGCTAGGCTTGCCCGTATATTTTCGAACACAATCGCTGCTTGTACCATGCGCTCAGATAGTCTTGAGGATGTAGATCACTCTTCTTCTCTCGCAACAATTCTATGGAGGTCTGGACGAGGCTTGGGCTCACACAAGTTGCGATGGATTGCATGGCGAGATTTTGGGAGTCCATTGGCTCTAATTGGAGGGGTTCGGAAAGTGAGATATTTTGTATATTCATTATTGTATGTGCATTGTGGTTGGCTAGGAATGGGGTGGTATTTCGTACTGGATATTTTTATTGTGACAATGTTATTGCGCATGCAAAGGCACTTGCGGGAAAATTGATGCTTGTAATTATGTTAGGCGATTCATAGCCTTGTCCTTTATAAATGCGATTAATGATTGTTTTTGGGCACACAATCTACATAGTGGAAGCCCGCTTTTCTTAAAAAAAAGAACATGTAGCGATCGCTTACTATCTCGATTGACCCAATGATCGCCCCTTGAGGCAATGCCTCATTAGATTAGAAATGATGACATACAGATGGTTGCCATGACCTTCCCCTCCGATTAACCATAAGGGACGATCACGACTATCCCTCCTGTCGTTAGCTATGGGAAGTCGTGTTGCCCTTATTTGACATCGGGTAGGATGGTCATCACTAGACGATCACTGTCCTTTTTGATCTATCTAGAAGCGACAATCGCGATTGGCCTTCCTAACAACAAGTGGGATATGCACATATGATCATATGCTGCAGTCGTGATGGTCCCATTTGAACTAATTGAAAGGTATGGTCGTGATTGTCCATTTTAATCCGACGTTGCCTTCTTCTTACAATCAAGCAGCGGAGATGATGCTAGTAGATTTTCGTGGATGATTACTATGACCATCCTACCTAGTGTCTGTTATGTTTTTTTGTTTGTACCTCAGGTCACCATGCCTCCCTGTCCATCGAATTGGCTCTGACTTTGCAACAATATCTTAATGGATACAACCCACTATATAAATGTCTGGAAGTGACAGAGAGGAAAGCAACAGAGGTTGGCAATGGAGAGAAGATTTGGAGATGTGGAACAATGATGTAGTGCTGTTGCTCTGATACCATGTGGAATTAAATGCTTTGATATTATGAACTGAGAGCCCTTGGTCCATAACTATGGAGAGAGATCAGTATTAGAGTATACACATAAGAAAACAAAAATACCTATGCATAGATATCCTCTATAGAGTGGGGCCCATCTCGAAATCTAACACAACTTAAACCTTAAGCACTAAGATGACATGTTTGATCCCAAACTTTTTCTTTTGAGAGGAGAAATTAATCGGGAGTTATATTTGATGTAGAGCCTTTGGGAAATTGTTTCGAAGTTATATTTAATGTAGATTTTTGTATTCGGAGAGAAAAATTTAACTTAGAAGAAGGAAACATGTGAAGATATCAACGGACACCCCATGTTAGATACCACCTATCCCCGACCTATCATCCACCTACATAAAGGGATGATTTCCTTTTTTAGTGACCTTTGCAAAAAAACACCGATGGCATCCATGATGATCAATAACCTGCTTAGAGATCACGACCACATGACCATTTACGTCTATATCATGATTAGCTTCTTATAATATATGTTTTTTTATTGTTTCTTACGAAGTAATATATCTTATGGTTATATATACATTAAGGAGCAAGCTTGCAAAAATTAGACGGCCAGGCTGACTAGTTGCCTTGACTTTTCAAGGTGGGGTTGTTTGGGGGTGGGTGGGTGTGGGGGTGAGTAAGGTCTAGTTGGCTAATAGTCGGTTGAATGACTATTCATGTTTAATCTATTTTTTTGATAATTTAATCCATAACATTTTTCACATTGAATCCATAAATATATGCATTTTTTACTCTATATCGAGATCATTAGGTATATTAAAATCATTGCCATTGCTAGTAGTTCTCATACAAGAACGTCGATTTTCATTATTGTTGAGATATTTTCTATCTTTTATCTCTTTTTATGCATTTTCCATTCTTTCCATCTTCATTATGTAATTTACCCAACGAGTCTCTCTTCTATATAAGAGAACCCTAGGGCCTTATGAATATGCAATCCATTATTTTCCCAAACATGGTATCGGAGTGAAGATCCTAGACCAGAGTTCTCATATCCCACCATGCCCTAACCCCACTGCCGCCACACCTTTCTCCGCGCCGTCGTACCTCCTTCTGCGGGGTTGCTACATCTGGACCTATCTCTCCGCACCGTCGCCACCTCTCCACGGGATGCGTCGCACGCTGCCACTACCACCACCTCTCCGTATGTCGCGCTGTGCACCACCACCTCTCCCTTTGTGCAACACCTGTGCACACCAATCTGTGGGGGCCCTTCTGGTCCCTACCCGACCTACGCGGGTGGGTTTTCCTCATCTCCGTGACCAAACTGTTGTTTTGATCAGAAAATGAGATTTCAAACATAGAAATCTCGTTTTCCGGCCCTAGCATGGCTTGAGGAGTAACGAGGGTGGTTGTATGAGTCTATACGTACAACCAATCCTTCATATGATCGTGTAGACTTGCTCAAATCGGTCTACTTGCTCAGTCGAGTTTTGTTTTTCGACCTTTCATCATGTCAGAAAATAAAAGTGATGTCATCTCTTCGCTCTATGCTTTTAAGGGTCCATCTCCCTTGGTGAAGATGAATGAGACCAACTATGAGTTATGATTCATGCAACTTCTGACCTTTATGCGATATAACAACAAGAAACACATTCTAAATAAGCCAGAGCCGATAGACAAGAATGGGGGCGATGCTTCGTAGAAGCAAGATGACACGTATGCGTGTATTTGGCTCTCTAGGAATTCTTACTACAGAGATAGCCAATGATATTGCGAACCTGCCCACCCTTTAAGGCGATGTGGGATATTATGGCATCCACTTATGCCCGAACGAAGAATGAGGCCAAGATTCTTCAGCTTCAGTTTGACATATACAGAGCAAAGCAGAATGTCCGTCTACTGCACACATTCTACTCATCGTTTCATGGAATGTTCGAAAAGTTTCACAGCTTTATGCCAATTACGACCTCTTCAGAGCATTAGATGGCATACATGAACTCCACGATGGTCGGAGTTTTCTTGGTTGCGCTTGATCCAGAGTACGAGGCAGCACAAGCACCGCTCCTTACTGAGCCGTCCATACGTTCCATGGCGGAGGCTTACAATCGTCTCAGCATGCTTTTTATTCCACATGTTGTCACCACACAACATTCGTCAGCGATGACTTCTTCTCATGACAGAGGAGGTTCTACTCAGTTCAGAGGACGTAGTCCCCATGGAAGAGGTTGTGGATGTCAGTGTGGTTCCTGTACTTACTGTCGTCGTCCAGGACAGTCTGAGGACACATGCTGTCAGAAGCATGGATATCCCGCATCTGCTCGCATGACAGAGCATATTGAGCCTTTAGACACTATAACTCCTTAGGCAGATTCACGCCTTGATGACATTGCCCCTCGTATATGAGAGATCGTGACTTTAATGACCGACATTACCACTACAGGATCCACGGATACTGCAACAACAATTAAAGCCTCTTTGAGCTCCTCAGGTATCACATACACTTTTACTGGTTGGAACAATGCATATATGATAGAGTGGATCATGGACTATGGTGCTTCTCACCATATGTGTGGAGATAGAGGCCAGTTCAGGTCTTACAACTCTATACCTTTTGGTAGATGGGTCGTCATTGCAAATGTGGTTCACTTACCCATCATTGGACATGGGAGGTGCATTCGACGTCATCCATGCGCCTACAAAATATTTTACATGCTCCTGTTTTTCAGATGAACTTGCTTTCTTCTAGTCAAATTAGGAAGGGTTTGCATTGTTGTGCCATTTTTGACCCATCTTCTCTTGTGTTTAAGGATATACTCATAGGCATGGTGATTGGAAGTGGTCGTGAGCAGTGGGGGCTCTAGAGACTGATCCAACCTCCTCATGCTGGTGCTGCTGATGTTTCTACTGGCAGGGTAAGAGATATCACGATATATCGACGATATATCAATATCGACATGTGACTGATATATCGTCGACATGACTGATATTTGCTCTTCCGAGGCCATTTTCTTCACAAAATCAAGCCGATTTGGGCGATATGGCGTCACCGATGTATCGTACCGACAAGTAGCCGATATTGATACTAATATCGATACCGATATTACCTACCTTGCCTACTGGACCGGTTTCACTGTACATGTGGCACCTTCATTTTGGCCACCTTCTGCAGAAGACTCCACACGATCTTCCTTACAGTGCAAGTCCTGCTAGCTTGAGAAGAATCATTGTTCTTCATTTCCATCTCGTTAGAGTCGGGGCAGTTCTCAGTTGTTTGAGCTCCTTTACTTAGAATTTTGAGACTCGAGTCGTGTCCCTGATCACCAGGGTCACCGTTTTTATGTGGTTGCTGTAGATGACTATTCTAGATTAGAAGAAGTCTGAGAGGCTGGGTATGCCATTTAAATAATTAGGGCGGCGAGGGGCCTTCGGGCGGGGGGTGCGACGCGACTTCCTTCTCGATCGCGGCGGGGTTTTACGCCACGACTCCTCGTTCGATCGCCGCGAGTTAGGGCGACGCCTCTTTGCTCTCGATCGAGGCGGAAACAAGAGTGCCGGTGCCGAGAGCGACTCCGCTCTTGCTCATGGCGAGGGTTTGCGACGCGAGTGGGAGCGACGCGCACGGGTGAAGGGCGATTCCGCTCTCGCTGGCGGTGATGGAGGGCTTCGCCGGTGGAAGCGGCGCGCGAAAGTTGGGGTGAGACTCAACGCGAGGGCGCGTCCCGGGGCGTGGGCTGCGGTTTCTCAACATGGCGCGGGAGGCGGAGCTCTCGGCTCGATGGTCCTCAGCGGGGTCAGCAGGTGCACCTGTCTTCGGTTGGTGCGGGGATCTGTGGTTCCACGCGTGGCTGCCAGGTCCGCGGAAGAGAGCTGCAGAAAGTGGGAAGGTTTGGTAGCGTGCAATGCGAGGTTCAGAAGTTGGCTGCGCCCTTGGTCCTTTCCGAGCAGGGGCGATCGGACGCACTTCCGGGCAAGGCCGATTGTGAGGGCTGGGGCGCGAGCCAGGGCTGCCGCCGGGTGGAGGGGCGTCGCGGGGGGAGGTATGCTGCCGCTTCTGGGCGTAGGCGTGGGCCCCCGACGTTCTCCCCTTTTGGTCGCGGTTGTTTTCGCTGCGGTGGGTTGGACCATTGGGCGCGGGCGTGCCGGGAGCCCGTACTTTGTTTCTCTTGCCGGTGCTTCGGACATTCTCGACGGTGCTGCCCGAAGGCGGATTTGCTTGCAGATGTGTTGGTGGGTGAGGGAGGTGGAGTGGGGGCGCTATTCTTGGCGACTTCGGATGTGAGCCTCGTGTCCAAGGCTTCTTTCAAGGGAGATGTGGCTCGACTCTCTCCGTGGAGAACGGTGGCAAGGGGGCTTTGTGACTCCGAGGTTCGGAGTTTGTTGGACGGGAAGGTGGCTGGGAGCTTGCAGTTGAGGTGGCGGAGGCCGAGGGACTGGGATGTTGCCGTGCGGCCTGGCAGCGTGGAGAAGGTCGTTGTCAGGGGGCTTCCGCTGGGGGCGCGGTCGAGGGAGTTGATAAACACAAATTATCGTAGGTCTAAAAAGTATGTCTCACACAAGGCGGAGACAACCGATGTCA